>DF239470.1:4379-202405 GCA_000507305.1 Breviolum minutum Mf 1.05b.01 | reverse complement strand
AGGGATGCACGTTCAAAACAACATATTTGGATAGAAATGTTGATATTAGACCCCTCACGGGTATACCTTATAGATCCTCAAGGGTATACCTCAAAAAAAATCACCCTAAAGTTTCCATTCTAAAGCCTTCCTTAACAGTACTGGTTGAGGCCAACAAAGACCAAACTCAAAGAAATAATGAGATATTTTTTTGGCCTCCAGGGTCTGAAATGGTTTTTGCCAGGGATGCACGTTCAAAACAACATATTTGGATAGAAATGTTGATATAAGACCCCTCAAGGGTATACCTTATAGATCCTCAAGGGTATACCTTAGAAAAACGCCCAAAAGTTTCCATCCATGGATGCCCGTGGAATTTCAAATCAGGTGTGCTAAATTCACCAACAACAAAAATGATCAAAAATGATCAATGGAATCATGCGGGTGTTTTTTCCATTTCCATTTGTGCAGTTTCTCTTTAAAGATGCATGAAGATGCAACCTAGAAACAACTGACTGGATTGTCGTGCCCGGCGCAGGTGTTCCGAACCCCACAAAAACATTTAAGCATTCACCATCTCTTGGTTGGGGACCCCTTAAACTCTGTTCATAGCCAAGACTCCTATTCACAACCAAGGGGGATTATCATGTACAGGAAAAAACATGGAAAACAACAAAGGGTCTAGAATCATATAACCGGAGGGGTCTACAATCATAACCCTAGCATTTTAGACCCCTGGTCGTGGGGTTTCCCAATCCACCCATTCTAGACCCTAAGTAGTTGAGGGTATGTACTTTGTAGTACAGAGTACAGAGTAGTACTGGAGTAGTACGTTGGAGTAGTACCACAAATCACCTCACAACTAGCCACATCATTTGAAAGCAAGTCAAATCACAAACACATCACCCCAAAGCGCATGACATCACAGCCATGCAACGGCAAAAGCTTCGTTCAAACCGAAAAAAAAAGTTTGGACATCGCAATGGTCGGTCATCTTGCGCACATTCTATAGGCAAATTCTTTCTTTGCTATATAGTTTTTTTCTTTTGAAACTTCCGCCACCGGCTCGCCCGGGAACTACTTGTATATAAGCTGCATTTCCCGTGCACTCCTGTTTGTACACATGAATACTTGCACATAATTATCATATAACATCTGCAACTATGTGTTTTTCCCGTTTTGATTGCGATTTGGACAACACATATTCAAACGTGATGTTTTGGAAATTTGTTATATCAAGTTATATCCATTCAAATTCATCGATTGAAACACTGGATGTTTTTTTCCATTACATCATAACACCGCCTTTGTTCGCCCAGGATATCAGTTTGCTCTTCTGATTTGGGCAAGCACATTGCTGTTGGCACCTTGATTGAGCAAATGGTAACCATGAAACCATGGTTCGAACCTGGTTGGAACCAACATATCCGTGTTTCAGAAGAGGGTTTTCCAAGTTTCCAGCAGGAAGGGATCCTCTATCTCTTCCTTGGAGGATACATTCCAAGACTAACATAGCACTTGAGAAACGTCCAGGGTTTCCAAGTAGTTTGCTTTTGGGACCTGGGCTCCAAGAAGGTGCCGATGGGTAGACATTTATCTGCAAGTCGGCCATGAAATGGCAAGTCCAAACAGCTTGAAGGATTTTTCACTTTCCTATAGGTTGCAGCTTAGCAGATAGTGCTCAACATCTCGATGTGCTCAAAGTGGTCATACTGTTGATGGAAAAAATCCTGCACCAGTTGAGGGAAAGGTAGTTTTTATCCCATCATTTACAGGGTTTTATATATACGTACATCCCAGGTGGTTGGCCTTGGGATTTCTTCGATCAACAGATATCTCCCCCAAAGAGGTGACAAATTCATGCCAGATCTACACCTGTCGTCAGGTGTGGTTGTGCTTCGTGATCTTTGTGAGCTCCGACTTGCTGATTTTAGGCCGCGGACGGAGCTCCGTTTTTCCGCCAGCAGGACTGTTGGACTTAGGGTATTAAAATCTAAGATGCGGGAATCACTTGCATTTGTAAGAGTTTAGGATATATTTATTTATTTATTTTGTGTATATATGTTTACAGATATATATAGATGCCAAATGAAATTGGATTGTAGATCTGACTTGATTGCACACTCCTCTAATTTGTGAGTTTGGTGGAGGTGTGGCGAGTCTTCATTGTGACAAGAGCTTTAAACATGGTCACTTTGATGGACATGCACAGCAAAAAGGAAGCACAGAGTTTTTCCCAGAAATTCGTATATCGGATGCCATTACTGCAATTATAAACTTGACCTTTCCATGATGTTCGAAGTTGAAGTCAGAGCAAAATTCAGAGATCCGCAAATAACTGATCCAGTTCAGACACATCTTGAAAAGTATGAACACCAAAAATCTAGCGAGACTCTCTTAACGTAAGGTCACATCATCCGAAAAAGGTAATCATCCGATAGTCCAGGGCCTGCAGTTCTGACTCAGTTGGTCATGACCTTGCAAGTCAAAGACAAACTCGTTATGCAGTGCAGTGGATTCACAAGAAACTATGATTCACAAAAAGACAGGAAGTGTTTTCCATTGTCTTTTTTCCGGATTTCTCGGGTTTTCCCCCCACATGGTTCCCTAAAACAAACAACTTCACCCGGCAACTTCTTCCGCAGGCAATCGTGCCGCGGAGTCACCACAAATGTTGTGTGCCATCGTGGAATGGGGCCATCATCGTCAGATGCAATTGATCTGGACCAAGGCAGGGCATCAGAAGCCAGTTGAATGTATATATATTATATAGGTCATCGTCACCTTTTTCCACCTTACCTCTAAGTTTTTTAAGCGATCCTGGAAGTGCAAACTTGTCAGGGATCCACCAGGCGTCAGTTACATTATTGCATTTTTAGTAGGGAATCATTTAAGCCACTATTACTGGATGGGGGGTAGATCCAATCTATAGGATTCTTAAGGTGAAGGTATACCAAGGATCAATTTATCCCCCAATCGTACCCATCAGTTCCTAAGGTTACTGAGATACCTCCTATTCTTTGGAATCCTTATCCATGAAGCTTATCATCGAAGGGATGAAAATGAGGGGATGAAGATCCTGCTGTCAATTGATATTGTATCAGTTGGAACGGATGGTGTACCAGTGATGGATGTCTATCAAACGTTCGGAACTTCAAGCATGAAAGATGGTTTGCTATGGACTTTCAATGTAAGCTACCAATATGTGATTAAACGGACTGGTGCCCACAATACATATAGGAACATTTGTGTCCTTTTGGGAAGCTTCTCTATAACAGTGAGTCATTTCCGCTCATATTGCCTTACACAACTCACATATATCAAGGTTGCTCATAGAACTAAAGCTGCTCTCCTGGTCAGGTACCCAATTATTCAACAAGACTTCGTCAAAAAATTGTTGGATGACATCCTGCGCCAGTTAGCATGACTACCCTCCCTGAAACTAACACATCGCCCCTGAAAATATATAGGCTTCCCCAATAGGAAAGTAATATTCCAACCATCCATTTTCAGGTGCTTTTGCCGTTAGTTTCAGGGAGGGTACTTGTAAAACACCATCAATTCATGGTGATATTCACCATGTCAAACTGATGTAGCATTTTGGCTGCTCAACTTCGTCGAGACAGGTCGCCTGGCTTTGCTTCGCCTATGTCTTCTCCTTTGCTGGCGCCATGTATTATGCAGTGCAGCAAACCAAGCTGTTCGTGAGAGCCAATCTCCAACACGTTCCTAGCACAAACAAGAAACGTGGGAGCCACAATGCAACAAGAACTCATGAGATTTGGCAGACTTTCGCTGGACCAGGGGCAAGGTATCAATCCATACATACGTCATATACGTTTATGTCACTGATACGTACGTTGCCATTGCTGTATACAGTACGTTCTATCCTCCAACCCTTACGTTTTTTTGGGGCTATATCTATATATGATTATATGTAACAGATGTAGATATTTCTATTCAAATATTACACATACCACATTTAAGACTTAGGACCTCAAAACGCCTTGCTTCACTTGCTCTACCTGAGGCCACCATGGCCAGTTTCGCCGCCAAATTGGAAGGTTTACCGGCCTTTCCAGGGAGTGAACCTGTTGAGGTGCCATGGTTCAACAGGTTGAGATGAAGTTGGGATCAACAGATGGCTAGGGAAGCCTTGGAAGTGGAACAAGTGGAACATGGGAGCCTTATTTTTTGTTGGGGGTGCGTGAAATTTTAGGATGTTTGATGTAAATTGCAACTTAAAAGCGATTTTGATGAACATACTGACATACATTTGAAGTGAATTTCACAGGGTATTCACAGGTTCAGTAATCAATGTGGAGTACATCCATTCACACTGGGGTTGTTACATGGGCTGCCTTATTTTGGATAGGATTTCCAAGGTATTCATCATGTTTCCATTGCATTTCTAGGTCCCCTTTGGTTCCCATAGCATTCCATGGGTCTCAACCTACAGGAGAAGTTGAAAACTGCAATCACAGCTGCTACTGGGTACCAACCAGTAGCAGTGAGTGTATCTTTTGATTTCGCTGATTCCAAGAAGACCATTGAAACGATCCTGGAACAGGACAGGAATACGTGCAGATTTTTGTGAGTTGAATTCAAATTGTTTGCTGGCTTTTTCTGTGACATGCTGGAAAGCTTTGGATGCAAAGTATCGAGAAGTGCTTCGGGTGATCCCTCTTCCAGCAACAGTGTCCACAAGGATGATTACATTTGTAGAGGATCCTTATTTGCCTTGACTTTTTACTGTTAGTGGGTAACATCATCCCAATAGATATGGCCATATCGCGATGTAAAATTTAAACTCATGAGATCATCAAGCCTTGGCAATATGTATGTTTGAAATTCATAGCTGGATTGGTTGTTGATGTAGCCATGTTTTTTATATCCAAAATGTGCAGATGGGGAAAAGGTGTACCAGTGGCTAGTGCTGTTGTGTTTCCTCCATGGAAGATCTCCTGGAATGCCAGGCAACGTGGTGTAAAAAAGCGGGGACCATTAGGGAATTGAACAGAAGTTTAAGTCAACGATATTTTGCTCAAGGGTCGTTTTGGGGATGCCTTTACAATACCTGGAATATCTACCGCAAGTCACCATTGTTGCCTGCAATGGTGGCCAAAAGGTTGCATTGGACCACTGTACTGAGACCAAGTGGGATTGGATTATTTGTTTTCGTCTTGGACTTTCTGGGAAAGGATAGGAAGCATCAGGTTTGCTTTCCATTTTGGGGATTTTGTTGACTTCCTGTAGTGCGTGTTGCATAAGACCAAGCCAACAAGGGAGGGACCCAAACAACCGCCTCACCAACAATGATGGTCAACTGCATAGTATGAAGTATGGAGTATGTCATCAAATACAAGCATGCTAAAATCGTGGCTGTTTTCTAAATCCTGAATCGCTTTAGATAGATTGTGCAATTACACAAAATGTCCACCTGTTTTCCAAGTTGAAAACAGTACATAGGTATTCCGTGCAGCGTTAAGTATGCTGCGCCGCCCTTTGCCGACAAATGGATGGCTTTCCCTGGCAGGAAATGGAAGATCCACACGAAGCACAGGCCCTTCAGCTGAGAGAGCGATCTAAGAAATATGTAGGGAATGTTTGAAAGTGTAAAACTCACAATCTCCGCCCCAATCCTGTCAAAAATGGCAGAATTCATGTTGATTCTTGTATAACAATTATGGCAGGACTAAGTTGGATTGCCATGAAATAAAAGTGAAAGCTGGCTCTGTTCCTAGGAACTGACCTTTTCGTACATGATCCTTACTGTTGATGGAAGGAACTGCTGGACCAATAAAAAGCACCACAATGTAAGACATATTGACAGTAGGTAGCAATGTAACACCTCAAATCAAAAACTCTACTACCAAACATAAGCTACCCAACCTATTGAGATTATGTAAATTATCAAAACTACTGAAACTTGACTTGAACACGTTATCAAATCTACAAGGTACCAAGATGATATTCATTGAACATTCCATCAGATCATCCCTCCAAAAAATGTGAGGCTCCACATGGCTCGGTAGATGAGCCGCCTCGTGGTCCATTAGGGAAAGCAGAAGCCTGGGCAACTAACCAGGCGACGTTTCCCCATCCGCCATGGTTGGGTGGAAGGGGAAGGGGAACCCAGGGTTTGTTGAAGTTTTTTTTTTGTTGTTGTTGTTGCATTTTTATGTTACAGGATTGGGGGAGGATTTTTTGATGTCAAGTATGTCGATGTGATTTTTGTGTTGTTGGGATTCTTGGGACAGATGCAGACAGAAATTCCAACAAATTCACGGTTTGACCATAAGTATACATACATTATATACACAATAAGCATGATTAAGTATTTCGTATACATTCCCTAATAAACTGAGTCATTTAGAACTAAAAAGACCATACATTTGGTCAAGTTGCAGTGAGGTCAGGTGACATCATTCCAGAATGTAAATTACATGTGGAATCCTAGGGTGATTTGAGGCAAATTCAGGTCATAGCATGACATAGCAAGGTATCCTTTTCAAAGTTCAATTAATCGGAACCTGAAGCCATGTCATTTTCAGCTTATGACATCTGCTGTCAAACTTTCGGGTACATTGACTTATCTTGGGGAATCTGCTTTGCAAGACCACCCCTATCTTGGACATTCTTCCAGGTACTAAATGCCTGGCACGTCCATCTGGACCATCATCACGTGAGCGAGGAGGACCTTTCCGAAGAGTCAAACATGGGGAATGGTGGAAGGCAACATAGGTACACGCGGTTTTCATGAAGTTTAACGGAGGATTCACTTAAAGCTCCCCAGTCCCCAAATCTGCCTCGGTTGCTCTTCGCAGTACCCCAATTCATCCCAATTCTATATATTGATGTACTTGGGGATGTGCATACTTGATGCGTCATGGAAAATGATTCCTTCTACTTCAACAATTCATAAGTCACTTCCCGCCAAGTGAGTGAAAACCATACAAAGTTGGCTGATATCTGTTTGATGGCTGATAGAGTGGCTAAACATCTCATCAGTGGAGAATGGAGCTGCCAAAAAATCTCTAGTTGACTCATTTGTGTCTCATTTTTAAAACTCTTTGAGGAAGATAAATTGATCGACTTGCTCAACTGACCAATTTTGAGGGCATTGGAAGATGATACGTATTTCCTTCTTGCGGCCCGGCGCAAGGTGGCAGCAAGCTGAGCTGAGAATGTCATGAAGTGTAAATTGATCCAGAATCTAAAATAAATATTGGTAGAAAGTCGGATGTTCAACTTTTTGCTACTTCACATGCTACCCTTGGAAACACTTCCATTTCACACATCCTTTTGCAATTACTGTATGTTCACCAGGGAATCAACACCCATACATCATTTGTTAAGGGCACAAGAAAGGGGTTCCAACCTTGTTCAACCCTTCTTCTTTTTTCAGGAGACCAAGTCATTGTTGAAGTCTTTGTGGCTCGGAAAGCACAAATGAAAGCCAAGATAGGGAGCCAGTTCCCTCCGATTCGTCCATCATCCCGAAGTCACGTATTGCCTCGGGATATGGCCCCGGCCGGCCACAATGTTTGGGATAGTTTGGGCAGGGTTTTTCAACTCAAGTTTAATTAAATGAATGCATGAGAGCTTCATCTTCACCATTCAAGGTGGGATTTTAGAGATGACGCTTGACCTCATACATCCTGCTACTGAGTTGGAAACGTTGCCTTTGCTCTCAAGGTTTTTCACCAACTTGGTGAAATAGAAACAACTTAACCCCGGAGAAGGGAAGCTCAATTGTGCAGTGAAAAATCACTGGTTGTTTGGGTTACATTATAGTCCTTTTTGTTGCAGTGGGGTTCTTAAAATTATATACCATCATGTGAATCCCGATTGAACCAGCCCGTATAACGTGATGTAACAAGTTGTATTTCTATTCCGTAGCTCGCTTGACACCCCTTATCCACTTATCCACGTCAAAATCGCCACCCCTTTCCCTTTGCCAGCGCTCCAGCGCATGTGTTATACCTCCATCTGAACGAAGGTCCACCACGTCGTGTGCATTTGTAATCTTCAAGAACCAAGAGGCACAGCAGAAAGCCATCAAAGCAGCTACTTAGATTGAGATTTGTTAAGGTGATTTGCAGGATGTGAATTTGTAGATTAGTTTTGATTGTCTTGTAAGTAGCAGATTGTTTTGAGATTTGGGGTCGGTTGGGAATTTTGGAATGTGTCTTCAAAATGTCTTTTTTGCAGAGGAATTGGACTAGCGGCCCCCTTGCCAGATAGATCAAGTAGGCTCAGGTTGTAAATTGTAAGGCATATTCAGATAGAGATTGTTGTTATTTTGCTGCAAGAGTAGTTGAAATGAGATGACTATTATGTCCAAGTCAATGATTCAACCAGAAAAAGTCATAGGAATTGTTGTAGTGACGTGGTACAACTTTTGCTAGGAAACTCCCCACTGGATTGAGATGTACTGAGTTTGGATCAACATACACAACCGATGAATGACTTGAAGTTGCATGTTCCTGGAGTTGTGGGTTGGATATCGACCAGGATGACGTAGGATACTTCTTGTGAGACTCTTACAGGGGGCAGATCCTAATCCTCCCTACGTTTCTTCTGTTCTAAAGTGGCAGGTTTTGCAAGATTTTGTAAGATTGTCGATGAACGTTTGGTCCCTCCAAAGATACTGCTTTTTTTTCAAAGAGGATACTTTATTCATTCAAACATTGGAAATTTCGCCATGGATGTGTCAAACTGTTTGCCATTTTGCCAGAGAAGGGATTTGTTTGTTGACGTTGGTCTACCTCCAATTTCAAGAAAAGTGGGAGCTATCCTGTGAGCACAACAGCCCGTTTGGTAATTTTTTCTTGATTTACTGCAGGAATTTGAGACTAGTCAGTCCTACTGTTGATGGAAGAAATCCTGCACCACCTGGGGTGTATAAAACCCCCATTAAAAGCGGATATTCTCCATATCAACTGGTTAGCCGGATTCCTTCCATCAACAGTAGTAAGATTGAAACGGCCGTTCTCTTCATCATTTCTTTCTAAATTGCGGTCTGAGGTGGCCGTTTCCGGTGTAGCAGTGGATCACGTGGCATGCAAATTAACCTCCTGTGTCTTAGTCAGCACAAGAAACGTGTCGGAGTTCATCATTTTTTCCACCCAACTTGACGCTGAAGAATTACGATGATGATTGTATAGGCTGGCTCAGAATCATGGATTCACAACGCTCTTATCATTCCAAGCATATTCTTGTTTCATTTCCAGTTTAATTACTAGGTTGACAAGCTGTGTAACGCCACCTTATGAGGAGTTCCCCTCCAAGAAACTGTCCTGTATTCATCTCCAGATGGTTGGGAAGATGTGGCTTCCTTCAACCATACCTGGATATGGATTCGTTCCCGTGTTTCGAATCAACAATAGGAGAATCACTCCAGCTGTTGGAGTGGAAGCTGACTGGTTTGCAATCAAGATACTAAGTCAATAACTGAAGTTGTTACAGTAGTGTTGACCATCTACTTACATAAGCAGTCTTTACTAAATTTATGTTCCCCAATCAAAGGTCAGTGTTGTGTAGGCAACAAGCCTACTTCACAATCAGTTATAGCCTTGGATTTCCAGCAATCAAAGTTATGACACTCGTCTTTGAGTCTTGGAATCAAATGTGACAGGCAAGTACGCTCCAGAAGGCCTATTTTGGCACAACATGGGTGTCACACCATCACAGCGCACTGGAAAGATTGCCATGGCCATTCTCGTGACTGGCCTCTTCCAATTTTTTTGCGGGAATCAAGTTTTGCGGTGGTACTGTTGGCAGCTGTCGATAACATCCGCTTTCCACGATTGCTGAGTGGGATAGTGGATCTCAGAAGTATGAGGTAGGCTCAATTTAACAGCTCTCAGCCAGGACGTTTTGTGTTGAACTTTGACAAAATCAACCCAACAAAAAAGGCAAGAGATTTCTGGTGGTTTCAGGTTGGTGGATTTATGGATCGAATGCACAACTACCGACCATCTCAACGAAAGAAAGGATTTCATGGAGAGGGATCTAGATGACTTCATTTGTACCCATCCATTTTATCATTTTTGTGTTGAGGTATGGGAGCGTCCTCCGAAGGGGTCATTCAAGTTCGCATACTGGTGGGATCAAACAATGCACATGAAATGAATTCCCTGTATCAAATCAATCAACGCAACTGTATAATGTATTTTTAGCGATTTACCCTCAACGATGCTTTGTTTGCGTTGGTACTATTGCAACTGCCTCCCTCCCACCGAAGGGGTCAAAAAGATGTCCATCAACCTTTTTGGTGATGTTTAAGGCTGACATAGAACAAACATTGGCAGAATACCTGTTGCATATTTTTTGGAAACGCTTGACACTCTAGCCACGCAAAAGCCATTGGGAGCTAGGGTATGAGGCCTAATCAAACCAGCAGCAAGTCGCATCGAAGTTGCAGCCAAATCACTGAGGGCTTGGCGGTGGCATGTTCTATTTGGACCTTCATCCTTTACATTCCATATGCACTTTACATGTCCTCCTTTTCCTATGCCAATGGAGATGAGCCCGGCGAGTTTTCAGAGGGTCTCTTCATTTGTAACTTGGCATAAAACAACCTGTTGACTAAGACAATGTGTTGAAGAAGGGCAAGAAGCTTTCAATTTGTCCAGGATTTTACATGTGAAATGCGATGAATGTACGAGATAGGACAATCAAGTTCCATCACATCACATCAGGTGAATGGTCACATCGAACACCCAAAATTCACAAGTTGTACAGTTAGGAGATCATCCAACAAAATGCAACGGAGCCTGCTAGCCACCAGTTGTGAGAAGTGGTATCAGCATTTCAATGGATCTTATAGACATGCATCTTTGGATTCCCAAGTTCACCATACCTTTCAAGATGCCCCTCCACACCTCCCAATGTCTTCCAAGAAACATCAAAAAACATGTGTGCTGTTTCATCTTAAAACGAAAAAAAGTCGGTGTCATGATCCTCATCAACTTCAAGATGACACTGTGACACTCCGTCTCCCCCTTTTTGGAGCTTTTTCGTTTCCCCATCTCTCCCAGAACAAAAACGACTACATATCTCCAAAAAAGCGGGCTACATATTCTATATCATATTACATATATGTCTATATATACTGTATCATTGGGTCCTCAAATCAGCTAGGTTTGGTGGTGGGATCACAGCTTGGTCTTTTCGTGGTGAGTTCTTTGGGTGCAAAGCATGGAGCTTTCCACAGTGAAGATGAGACGCAGAAGGTCGGGTCGTCGGGTGGTCACGGCGTGCCGAAGAGGGCGAGGCATGGAATGGTGATATTCCCAGGACTTTATCGATTTGTTGATATCAAGTATCATGCATTGGGTTCAAACTTGATTTGGGCCGGTTCTTATTTTCTTATTATTTTTTGATATGATCATGATATGATTATGCATCAATGAGACTATGTAAATGTTTGTGTTTGCTTCTAGATGGATCATGCATTGCCTCGGACTAAGACATACCAAGACCATGTCAATGGTTTTGAGGAACATGTTTTTAAATAGAATTCATGGATAGGTTTCATGCAGGTTAGAACTATCATCCTGATTATCTTCATCCAACTTTTTTTCACGCCATCAAAAAAAACAATGACCTTCTGGATGAGAAGTGTCTTGTCATCGAATCGCTTCGCTTCACAAGCAGCGATCACATCTTGTTCCGGTTTCAACGTCCAGGCATATACCATGTACTACAACTCAGCCTTGCACTTTGTATCAATGATTGTGGGGGGATGGTTTGGTAAGCAAGGTATTGATGGGTCTGAGATGCGCATAAACGATGTGTTTTGACCTCTTTTGGCCCATCATCAGTGACTTCCAAGTCTGATGCTGTATTAAATTCCATCTTGCCCAATATGTTTATTCCCATTTCCTTTTCTGGCGGGTAGTGAATCCATGTGAAGCAGCAATGAAAAATACATAATGTTTGTTGTGCCATTGTCAACTCTTTATAGGATCTCAGCCAAAGCTCATGAGAAATGATCAAGATTTTACATTCATTCACAATAAAGTTGGATCTAAGGTCCCCACCTGGCAGGTGGTAAATGAAGGTTTATAAGAGATTCCCTGTTTAAAAAAAACATGTAATGTCATTCTGGTGGTGGAATGCTGGCATCGGTGTTTCGCATCCGAGGTGTTTTGTACGTACTCGTGGAAAAAATGACCTCTACGGTGAAAATTGCGAAGAGCTTGTTGAAACCATGTTACTTCTAAAAATGATTGGGTAACAACGTGTATTGCCCCATGAATATCCATGAATGTCAAAGAAGCATCAAGAATCTGGGAAATGTTCGTTTATCGCTGCCCATGGGTAGCTTTTTTTCACTCACATAGCCGATTTTGTGTGACCTTGTTTTTCTTCACTGAGGATTTTGAATCTCATCATGGACATTGCGTTGCAAACTTATCTCAGTTATTTGCAGATGGTGGGAGTAGGGGCTCACACTTCCGATGGCCGCCTACTCGGGAGCTTGGTTTCTTGGCTGAAACTTTCAACGACCAGACCCTCAATTGGTGCGACCATACCAGAGAAACACTGTTCCATTTCAAAAGTTGATAGACTTTTGGACTTCCAAGCGAACAAACAGCTAAGTGAATGTCACGAAACCAGAGCTGTTACCGGCTGTCCTTTTTAAAGCAATGTGTCATGGGTTTTGCGTTTTCAATGTGAACGGAGTCAAATGGTTTGCATGTCTTTCTGCGTTTGACGATATGGCTTGATTCTGTCATTTCATATGATCGTATCATATTTTGATATCTCTCACAAATAGTTGGTGATACTTGCTACTTTGAAATTAATGTCATCGTTTTTCATGAACCGATTTTTCATGAACCGAGAACTTTTCACCGCAATCTGGAACAGATTTCCCTTTGTTGCTCACCTTTTTGTTTGCTTCAAATTACTGTATTCCTGGTATTTGGGGAAATTGCTGGGAATTCGTCATGTTTGAAGTTTGAAACATGCTACAAGCATTCTATTACAGTACCGTGCTTCATTTTGACGCGGCATCCCAAATGGTCTTTCAATAGCTTGAATTCAAATCTTGACGTTTGACCCAAAAAAACACAGTTTTATGTCATGTCTATTTTGATATTTATACCGGTAGTATGTTAAGTCAATACATGTCAATACCCTTTTATTCAAAATATACAATATGTTTAATGTTTTTTGCAAACTTTGGGTGACTCAACCTGGACGTCAACTGTCAGTGAACTGATTCTGAGGACAGTGCTCAAGAGATATTTGAATCATATCCTGTGCAGAAATCCATGGGCAAACTCCTTTTTGTGTACCTTGGATTAAACTCTGGAAGATTTGGGAGCGGAGCCACCCTGCAACATCATGTTGCAGTTCTGTGGATCTGTTGAGGTCTCAAGAAAATTCTATCACACATGGTGAATCTTGGGAGAAACCAGTTTCTTTTTGTTCCTTTCTCCATTTCTGCAAGCAAACCCTTGTGAAATCCACCTTGCAGTAGAAGCTGCTCAAGACAAATTACTACAAATAGTCCAATGTCAAGGAAGCCTTACGAAGGGAAAGAATTGCCATCCAGCAAGTATGGAATTGCCCAAATGGACAATTGGAATTTCACTAGACAAATGCCATCAAATGCCTAAATCTGTGATTTTTTTTACCATCCCCACACCAAAAATTCAGAACCTGAGCATGTCACCCTGGTTCGTTTCCCTGTCCCAAATTAGAGGCATCTTCTGTCGCGACTCAGCTGTATTTGATCAGGTATTGCTGGCCATGTACCTTCTTCGTGCCTTTTTTGGCTGAGCCTTTTGCAGTGCAATGGCTGCCACAACACTTGGCCCAATACATTGTGGGCGCCAATAAGAAAATCAAGGGCGAAAACGCTGAGAAGGCCATAGGGTGGTGCCAGGACATAGTCTAAGCTAGTATTTATTTGACCCAACACCATGGCCATGTTACATATTGATATATATAGTTGTTTCCATATTGATATGCATATCCACCATCTTTCTGAAATATATGTTTCCATCACCCTCCTCATGACAATTTCCACTCCCTTTTAGGCTTTTGAGCTGGGTGAAATGGAACAGGGTCGTTTTGCCGTCACTTGGTAAACGAAAAAGATAGGCACTGGTGGGTTGGGCAATGGTGATGGATTCGTATCTCCAACACAAACACACCTCATTCCATGGAAAATTTATTGGAGTTTTGCAGTGGTCAGTGAGGATAGGTCATCTAGGTGTTTATTTATGATCTCGATATATATGATATATACAGTATTTGTGGGCGTATGTGTGGGTATAGTATTGATATGTAAAAGATGTGTCATGGAAGTGAATTCAAAGCCATTTCTGTTGTTTCATGCCAGAACCTCACCGGGCCCACAATCTGTGTCGTGTATCTTCAGGCATGACTTGGCACAATTGGCACAACCCCCGCCTTTTGTGAAGTGCAACCACTTTTTTGGTTGGAAGAAATGTTCCTCCATCCTGGGATTCTTGATGGCCGAATAACATCACATGGTTGGTTTCATTGGCACCATGGAAACGATGCCCGTTGTTTGTTTGGTCTTTCGTTCCAAGGATTGCATGTTCAATGTGATCCTTGTGGTGTGCAACTCTGACCGAAGTTCAGCCATTGGATGCATGAGATAGTTGAAGGGTTCAACTCATGGTTTGGATGGTGATTTGGAAGACTTCGGCTCTAAAGATACATGCATGGTTATACATATACAAGACAACAACATATAACTTGCCACAATACAGTATGATACAACAGACTATAATACAGAAGGACATAGCATCATTTAATGGAACGTTGTTTGAATTTTACATACAGAAAGATGTGTATAACGTCATGTACACTAATACACAGCTAGCTAGCATAGTGAAATATCAATAACATAATCCATTTTGCAGAATGAGGTATGATACAACATCACTATTGTAGACAAATACATTCGAACAACACTCAGGATAAAACTGCGTAATTTATATACGCATACATTGTTCTATTTTTTTTTGACTTAAGTTCTCTAGAAAACTCATTAACCTTCAATCAGTTTAGGGTAGGTGCAGACCTGTTCCCGTCATGGGTCTCTTTACCGTTCAAACGTCGTGAGGTATTCCTTTCATCTCACCTGCCTATATGGCACTGACCTTTGCTGCACTTATCTTCTCGCACATCTATCTCTATGTTTATGACCATGTGAAGGACACCGGGCAAATGAATGTTTGAGATTGGTCGATGGACAGGTTTGTGGACCAATTGCTCTTAGCAAACTTTTGTGCGCATATCTGAAAACCCAAAGCTTCACGAGAAGTAGTCAGTTCACTCTTGTTGATTGTTGTGTTACGCGGATTCTGCTACCGCCCCTTTTGATCCCTCCGGAACCAGCCAGTACATTTCTTGGAAACTTTCTTCTTATCCCATGCGGCAACTTGTGTTGAGATGGGGTTTCCGTACTTTTGCGCGGTTGGAGATGAGAGTTTCCAGGGTAACAAGTTGGCACGTATCATTTGACTTTTGAAGGCTCACTTCCACCATTTCCCATTGGATGCCAAGTGATGCCATGTCGAGCTGGTGGTAAAGGTCCTTACAGGATCAAATCCTCTGAGTAGCTGAAACCTTCACATTTTCATACATTTTCACTGTCTGAATGGCTACAGGCTACAGATGATGAGGGTTAAGGATCTCCGGAGCGGAAGATGTCATGATACTGTTGATGGATCAGAAATCCAGCGATCACCAGTTGAGGTTGGTAGTTGTTTCCCATTATTTACAAGGTTTCATACATCCCAGGGGGTTAGCCGGATTTCTTCCATCAACAGTTTTTGTTTTTTTAGAAATCATCATCTTCATGTCGTCGTTTTTGTTGTTTAATGTGTTGTATATCACATGTTATTAAGGGCCACACACTGACACTCCTTTTTTGGGTATGTGACTGAAAAGTAGATCTTCAATCCGCCGACTCCAATCCCAAAACGATCTCGAGAGGTCTTGCGCTATGTTCGCAAGTTTAATTTCAGTGGACCTGAGGTGCTAGAAACATCGACCGGTGGTTGGTTGATTTGCTGGTGTTTTTGGTGTTGGGTTTATGGACAAAAAACATCAAGTGTCAATACGTAAGGAACTAAGATTCCCATCTAGGAAATAAGGTAAAAAGTACCACAACTATGTAATGACACACGATTCTGTTGACGCGTTTTGGAGATTTGGGACCACACCCACCTTTGTTTGGTGATTGGTTATAACTTATAAATAACTTATAATAGGTCTATGTGGTATGTTTTCCTGCATTTGCAATTTCAACTGACCCAAAGATAAATTGATTGTGTATATATATATATACACGTGTACATAATATATATATATATATGTATCATTCATGGTCCTTTGGGAAAACTGGTTTCAATTCTACCTGCAAAGCATGTTTGCATTCACTTTCTGAATGTATTTTGACATGAAATGATTAGACCATGACTGAAGAAATCCTGGCATCTTTGGAGGATCGTGTTGAATTCATGCCAGAACCCCTTGCTTAATTTGAGAACCTGCAGATCACTTTTAGGGCCAATGAATTGGAAGTCAAAGACTTCTCGCACCACATAGTTGTGACAATCTGGCCTCGTACGTGGAAAACCTGTCGACCTCATGATGCTGTTTGACGTGTGAAAATACTCACTCTTTGTGGTTCCAGACCTGGTATCGCAAGATTCTTGAAACTGTCAATTGCCCCCCTCGTACTTCAGAGATGTAAGACAGTGTCAGTTTGTCAGTGAACACGTTTGAGAAAAAATCAAACCTATAGTCCCAATATGAAAAACTGTCATTAAATCTATCTCTGGAAGTCAATAGGATACCATGCATCAATCATCACGAAACACAGATCTCAAAAAGAAATTACCTTCAAACAAACAATTCCTATCACTTCAGTTTGGGTTTAGTAACTCGACCCGGAACTTCCAAGGTGCATTGGTTGGGTATGCAGCTCTTTGCAATTCCAGTAAGCATTTTGGCCGGTGCATTGGTCTTCAAGGCCACCCGGAGACAATAGACAGACCCCCCCAAAAAAGGTGGACAAAACGATTCTGTTGTTTTTTTTGTATTAATTGAAAGATGGGAAACATGGAATCTATATATTAATATGTACATCTACAGTTATATATATATATATACGTGTATATTCAAATATAAGCTAACTGAATTTCATGGCCTTGTGACTGATTTCATGCATTTGAAATTCTATCCAATTTTAGATTGATCCCTGAGAATTTGATGTCTACCATTACACACCCGAAAATGCACAAATGTCTCGTCTTCAAAGGGACCGTGTTCAAAGGAAATGAATTAGTCTTCCAAGCATCAATTTTCAGGTGATAGCTTTGTTTTTAGGAAGTACATAAGCATTTCAATTCCCTTTGTTTGAAGAACATATAGTGATGATAGTGTTGATGGAAGAAATCCTGCGCCACCTGGCATATATAACACCTTTATTCAATAACAATGGGATGAACTACCAACCTCAACTGGTTAGCTGGATTTCTGATCCATCAACAGTATCATCAACATTGAACAGGTATACACCCTGGAAGATTAACATGGAACCTACAAATCACCCATTTAGAAAGGAACATGATCTTCCAAACCTCCATGATTATGGTCCATGTTAATCTTCCAGGGTGTAGTAGTTCTTGGTTGTCCCTACAACGATAATTACCCCAACCGGTTCCACCAATCGATCCCATCGGATCAGGCGAATCAGATGTCGGGAGATGGCTCCCTTGGCTCTGGATTCTTCAAGGTGCACCGACGTTTCGTGATTTTTTTTTGCGGTTTCGGTTTGGGGGAAGTTGGCAGGTTTTTTTGTGTGGTAGCGATGTATGGAATTGTAATTGGAAATTTGTTGCAAAGTAGCCTCCTTTCAAGGAGGTTGTGTAGATGTAAACATGCATATTTTTATAATACAATCATATTTATATGTATACACTGCAATATATTGCATGTACATATACATATGTATACGGTATCATATATCCACATATCCATAATATACCACTTATGAAATAATAACATCATCTTCCAAACGCTCTGATTCCATTGGAGAGATTCAGGGAGGATATAACCAAAGACTTCTAAACGTTTTGTGACATGTTGTTTGGACGCATCCTCATCCTTGCCTCTCAACCAGGGCTACAGCTTGGGAGCAGTTGCAGGTAGCTTGGCTCACGAGTATCAACCATTTGCTGCCGATTCCTGTAAAGAAACAGGAACCTTCCCAGGATGAACCAATCAGCACTTCTGATTTGTGAACATTCCGATTTATCCAGATTGAGTTGAACATATATTCCTGTCATAGGATGTTTCTGTTCAGTCGACCAGGGTGCACATGAAAAACTGTGAGGAGGTTGAGGTTCAGCTGTGGATTTTTGGTTGCATTTTTCATAGACATCTCTTTGAACAAGAAAATCACCACTGGAGCCGGGCCACTGAACCGTGATCTTCACCATGGTATTCTTGTTTAGCAAGCTATGTTGCAACCTCTTGCAACCTCACCCCCCATATCTACGAGTTGATGAAGGCAATGGGGGGGGTTACATCTCCAACATCAAGATACATAAAGGCTCAATATCTCTCAAATGTCTCCTGGTAAATGATGGATTTCGATCATCATCAGCATGTGTTTCATCATCGGCTGCGATTTGTGGTTTCCGAGGTGGAGCTGCAGTTCTTCATTTTGTGATTCACCTACTTGTGCTGGAATTTATGGTGAAACCCATTGGTGAGCAGGCAATGGGAGCCTAGTTGAATGGGAAAGTGAAGGTTTGTTTTTTTGGGGGGTTGGCCCTTGGAAGATGTAGAAGATTGGTGGCAAAAGGATGAGTTCAATGATCCATCTTCGAAAGGTGCCACATTTTCTGCATTTTCCACTGATTCATTTTTGTTGGAGAGTGGCTATGCGGGGTATGTCTCGCTTGAGCCTTGAGCTTCAAGCGTTTTGGAACTGGGGATTGGACACATGAGTATTTTGTTGCGCACGCTGAGGTTTTGAACTATTCAGCTGTGGTAGAACCCGAAAAGTTGTAAAAAGCGCTGGAAAACTGATTCCGGACAACTTCAAATCATCTTATAGACTCAAATTGGTTCCAGCTTTGTAGTTTATTACTATACACAACATTTTACGATGCTTTATGCCAGGCTGAGATTGCACCAACCTTCCAAATCGAGATAGGTGATTTTTTTGTTTCACCAAACCTCACTGTTGTGAGACATTGCCAGGAAGAAGAGCATACCTCCATACAATACGCGGAAGCTGCGCGGACCTGTCCTGCTACATACCTCTCTACGAATCCAATCTACTGTTTGGGGCACCCAGTGGAAGGTGGAAGGAGGAAGGGTGATGCTTATCCCATAGGATCCATGTCTGGCATATTTAGATACCTATGTTTACTTGATTAGTATGGTGAATGTTGGCAAATAATGGAAAATACATGGATCCAATGCGTAAAAATGGAAATGGATGAACATGAATGGAACAACACCATTGTTGCAGCCACTCCAACTCTTCATTTGACTGAGGTTTGCGATCCAAGTATATCTTGAACCACAACCCTCCACAGGCAAACTGTGGTGGAATTCGAGATGAAGTTTTGTAGTTTATGAATGATGATGCGGACAATATATATATATATTTATATATTTAGATATGTATAAAAAAGGCTTGAATTAACTATACATAAGTCATAGACTGACAAAGCTATAGAGAACAGTCTGGAAGGAACATTTGACACATTTTTCTGACAAGCATCTCAGCAGCAGGCTCAATCATGGTTTATCTTTGAACATCCTTTTTTGGTTTCAATCTGTATCATTGTGCCATTGGGTGTGATATCTCTCTCTATATATATATATATATTCTCTCTCTATATATATTTTTTATATTTATCATATAATAAGTATATTTGTAATTAAATTATATGTATACAGCACATTAATTTGATTGATATCATTTGATGGCAGTTTCATTCTGGAATCCTTTCACAAGGTTGTCATCCCCAGTGACAAATCCAGGCATTTTATGCTCCTGGTAAGGAGGCACTGGCAAAAACCAACCCAGCGTTGCATGGCCGCAGGGTTTGTTTTGGGTTGATGCTGTTGATGGAAGAAATCTGGCTAACCAGCTGGGATGTATAAATTCTTGTAAATCCTGGGATAAACTGCCAACCTCAACTGGGTGCAGGATTTCTTCCATCAACAGTATGATTTGATATCAAGTCACTTCTTTGCAGCTTAATTTTATGTTTCTACAAGTCTGATTTCGATGAGTCTTGAGTTGGAAGTTTGAAGATCAAGGTATAAGTGACTTCCACAGGAACCAAAGATGCAGAAAATAGGGATTTTCTGAGGGTTCACAGGGGGATGAATGGAACCGGTCATTCAAAACATAAACTTCCCGGCCTTTCAAACAAACAACATTATGGCCGCAGATGCACACCTAGAAAATATGACCAACATTTCAGAGTGCAATCATTGAAAGGAGATTTGATGATGAGAAAACACTTTTGGTTTCATGATTGAATTTATTCCGAATAGGTTAGTTCAATTTTTTTTTGAGAAGCATATTGCAGGTTTCCTACGCCTCTTAAACAGGATTCCAGTACAATACATCCTGACCAATTATTCAGCAACCAATTAAGTGATTTGGTAAATATAGATTAATTAGTGAACATGTCGTTTTCTATGTTGTTGTTGTTGTTGTTGTTGTTGTTGTTGTTGTTGTTGTTGTTGTTGTCCAACAAAACTCCTGATTTTTGATTAATCTGTTACCTCCCTCTCACCATTCAATTCGGATTCTTTGGCGGCTTGGTTTAAGTCATCCAAGGATCGGCGCCTTCTATGAGTTTCATGGTAATTCGCCCAAGTCGAAGAAGTGAGGGCGCAGAAATTCTTGCCTTGAGAGAACACAGAGATTTGGTGAGCGCAAGCCATTTCATGGTGAAAAACAAAAGGCGTTGAGTTGAGAAGAAGCAATATGTTGATTTTTAGGGCGACAGTGGTAAGATGGAAACCTTTTTGTTCCCATTGTTGTCACGCACCTGAAGTATCACTATCCATTGTGAGGGCATTGGTTTGAGCGTGGTTGAGGTGCACTGCATGTTTCTGACATGTTCAAAGCTGGCAGGTGCGGAAAAAATGTTGGATCAGGAAGAGGAAGAGGTCGGGGCCGGGCAAAAAGGGTGTTGAGAGATGTTGAGATTATTTCAGCGCAACTCAATGCCATCCAGCATCAACCAGCAAAATATTTTGTATATTCCCAAGTGGCAATTGATAATTGTTATTGCAGGATATTTTGGTGACACATATATATTTACTTAAGGTTGAAACGTTCAACGATTTGCCACACAAACGGTTCAACATACTGTATGTGATGTGGAAACCTTATGAGTCATGTCGACAGAGAGTTTTGCCTCCGTGTGATTTGGAAACAATGTGTGTGTTTTCGTTTCATGATTGCTTCATATGAATTATAGATCATTAAGGGGCTTTTGCTTCAACATGTTTACATTGAATAATCATCATTAAAAAGCAATCACTTTCTATCCACAATTACTTGAATCAAACCAAACAACAGCAGCAGCAACAACAACAACAACAACAACCACAACCACAACCACAACCACAACCACAACCACAACCACAACCAACAACAACCAACAACAACAACTCGCGTGATTTCCCCGCAGTGTTGGTGATCGCAGGGAAAGGAAAAGGTCACAGAGGTGTCAAAGAGGTGCCTTGGTTCCTTTGGAGTTGCATCAGTTTCTTTGGGAAGTTTCAACAGGAGAATAGCAGTCATCCATCATCCATCATGATCTTGATGATGATGATCATCGTCATTATTTTTCATGATCATGATTATCATCGTTATCCTCGTTATCATCATGAAAATTATCAGGATGAAATTGAATCGCCAATCTCAATATGAAGTGAATTTTCATTATTGTTGACAAACGTCCTGGAACATCACCAGTAGTGTCGGCGTGTTTTTCCATTTTGCAATGGATTCAAGCACAATGCTATTGTTTTCGTTTATTTTCGGTGTATGCCTACTTATTTTTGCCACACTTGGAACGCATTTGCATGCATTTGCATTCTGCAAGCGATTGCAGAGATCCTGTAGATGGGAGATCAAACTAAGATTTATATATGAGGATTTTTTGATATTAATAGCTCTAAGCAATCTACTTATGGGCCTGGTAGGGTCCTATTCAATTCTTGATCTTCATTCAATCCCTAAGTCGGCTCCGTTTCGTTTGGATGCACGGGCTTCAACCAAGGGTGCAAGAAGCAGTTCATCGAGAGGATGTCGCCTTTGAGAAGCTTAAGGTGTGGATCCGTATAGTTTGGGTTGTCCCCCTTGCCAGTAATAGTGGCAAATGAGGCTTCGGTTTATGTTGGGATCCCCAAACCTAAAAAGATATAGAAATTCTGGTGACTCTTACTGGGAAGGGGGGACAAGCAGAAGCATAGTAAAGGATACACCTTCAGACGTCCAGTCTGAGAGGTGATTTATTATTCAATAAAAATTCCATTGCCCCATATCAAGGGAAAGGTTTGGTTCAACAAGCTTAAGAGATGTAAAGTTGTGGCAGGTTGTTTCTTGGGCGATTTGTCAGCCAACAGTTTCGTGCAAGATTTAGGCTGGTAATAAAATGACTCCTGACCCTTTAAAGATAGTTCTGCGTGAATTTGACTGATGTCGGGGTTGATGTTGTATAAGTCTTAGCGGGTCAGGATTGGGAAACCCTGTCGAAATGACTCTGCATTTCAGTGAAATGATAGCAAAATTTGCCCGGATGCTTGCTAAAATCTGTGTGATTTTGAGATCCGCTGTGCAAACAGAAATCAAGACCTCACCGGTCCCCCAGCACCAAGCATGGGATACATCACATATGTTCATGATACAATGGGTACTAGTAGAATCGACTAGTTCGCATTTCAACAACCAGCTTCATGCTCGGACGGACAAGTAGCTGTAGAAGTCCCCTTAGAACCGGGGAGATTTATACTGTATAAGACACCCCATCCTCCCCTGGCAAAGGTTTATACAAAACTTGGTAACTGGACAAAGTTTCCCCATGTGTGGGATGTGTATGTGGTCATTGGAGGGCCTTCCTTTGCAACTTCTTGCAGGATGCCAATCATATGTTCACACTTATGGTGTATCTCACTGGCCTGTATCGGGTCTCTTTTGGGGCGATACTGGAGGCCCTAAAAGACCCTCGTGAAAATCAAAGCCTGGATCTTGTGCACTGACAACGTATTAGTGGTCATTTTTGTTGTCTTCCACTCATTTTTTTGTTTGGCTGGTTTCCTATGTACGGAATGAGGGTTCAGTTTCATCCCCAGCATAACCATGGAATAGCCAACCCGCAGGCGGCCAATACGGCCAAGGCTGAAGCAGCAGCAGAGACACTGAAGGTGTGGAGGGTGAGAAGGGTTTTCAAGGTGACTTTGAGGGGGGATCAACATTGAAAGGAGAAAATCTCATGGCTACTTTTTGGGTTGGCAAAGATATGATTTTTGGTTCCAAAGATAACCACCCTGTTAAATCGGGTTGAAAGGTGCCATGGATGCAACATGCGAAAGATGATAATCAAGTATTATAGACCAGTGAAGTAGATGGTCCAACTACCCAGCAAAGGACTAAACCCATGGAAGTTGTTCCATCTACTTTCCAGCTGGTTTATTCACATTCTTGGAATTCAGTGGTAGATATTTTGAAAGTTTACAACATGTGTAGACACGTCGGACTTGAACCAGTCTTGAAAGTGTGATTTTGGAAGATTTGTGCATTTTGCAGGGGATGTACTTTGAGACTTCAAGGCACATGTTTCTGTACATACTGTATTTACATTTGGATGAAAGCAACTGCAATGTCAAGAACAAGAGAGCTGTTTTTGAAGCAATATAGGTTTCAAACTAATTGAAAGGTCAGGAGGGACACTGGACACTGGCTCTGTGAAAAATAAACAAGTCACTGGTACTTTGAAACAATCCCTTAAAGAGTTTTACCCACCAGGGAACTAACATATCCATACATATCCGACCTTGGGAAAGGGACACTTATCTCCAAAAGTGTCTTGGTAGGGGATATGTTAGTTCCCTGGAGTGTATAGAATTGTAAAGAACCTGGTCAACAGATTTCCATCCTTTTGCTTCTCAGTTTTACCTAGAACTCGGGACGTACAACCAACATTTTCTAGATATAGTTGGGATTGCATAGATTATGTCATTGTAAATGTGTTTTGTTTCTACGTTATCAGAGCACCAATGTTATCTAAACGTGTTCAACCTGTCACAGGCCGCTTCTGGTCGTGGAGAGGTAGAGAAGACTGCCAGGGGCACCTAGTCAGACTGGGCTGAGTGCCTAACACTAGCCAAGTCAACCAAAACTTATTGGCATTTATTTGAAAGGAATGGTTGAAATCAAGGATATCTGACATAATCCCAAATGTTGAGAGTACAATTAGGGGATTGTCCTTTCGGATGATTTAAATCCTATCAGCAAATTGCGAACAACTAGAACAACACTGCGTATTTAGAAACCACTGCGCTCTGTGAAACCAAAAGAAAGAAATCAAAGCAAGAACGGTGCAGAAACACACATGGTCTTACTGTAAAATTATTCGCCAAAAAACACTTTTAGAAGTCATGGAACCGACTATATAAAGAGGAATGGATCATCAACCGAGTTGGAATAATGATTGAACTGTTTCTGACTGAAATCCTAGGTACCACCTGCATAAATAACGACATAAACTTTCAACCGGTGCATAATTTCTTCCATCCAACACTCGACTCGCATCAGTGCTGGATACATTTTTCAATGGATTCACCTGAGAACTCCAACTGGTGGAGACATGTTCATCCTGTGAATCTTAAGTTTAGTATCCTTACTGTTCTAAGATGTTTTTTTAACAGGCTGCCAGATACTAGGAGAACAAAGAGATAAAAAAGCAAACAATTTGAGTACGGTATCTATTTATAGAAAACACTAACGTGAAACAAAATCTTTGATTCTTCACCTAAATCCACCAGGAGCTACTCATTGGTGCATTGAATGATTGGATGGACTTTCTGGTCCCAGTGGATCCCCAACCCTGCCATGGCAAACTACTTCCTCTAATGACTGAACATGGGAGCAATGAAAAAAGCACCCAAACGGTTGTTTAGGGCATTTTCTGGGGATGAAATCCTACCACTTATGTGGGGATTATCATAATAAACCATTATTTTGGGATCCCTATTATCCAACGTTGTCACATGCATCATATCATCAGCTGCACATTTGGAGCCTCTGGGAATCTCATGGATCCATTCCTCCGATCGTCAGATGATTGAGCAAACATGGAGGATACTTCAATTCAGATCGAAGGAAAAACGAGTTGAAGGAGAAGTATACTTATAGCATCTTATAGCGATTATAGCGTATATAATCTATATGATATACACAGTATACTCATATGTGCACACTTATTTTGGCTTGATGGTTTGTTGGTGCTTCAGATTGAATGTTCACAAGGCAGATCCCTTTTTGTTTCGTAACTTGAATGTACTCTTTGCAAAAAATAGCCGAAAACTATAGATGGTGGTGTGAAAGAGTTTTTGTTCACATTTAGAATCTTATTTGGGCATTCCCATTTTGACGATTTTTTTTTCAAATGGGTGGTTCAACCACCCACTAGACAAACCATGATTATCAACAAACCCTTGGATGAATCAGTACGAACACCCAATAGCGTTGGGAGGCCAGTGTCTGTAGCAATGTTGCCCAGAAAGCGCCTACTTTCACCAAGCAAAAACCAGAGGGAAACTATATAGGACCAAACAGTTGCAAAGATAGACTACTGAAACTAAAAAAACAACTAGCTGGAATTGATTTTTTGAAGAAACACATGCCGGGTTTGAAAACATTAGAAAAACCGTGAAAGATGATCGTTTCAATTACCTTTCAAAAGGTCTATGATGATCCCATCTTTCAAGGTCAAAGTCTTGGAATTGCACATGGAAGGCAATCAGAAGGTGGCAGTTTTTCAGTTGTACTCTTTGGGATGATGTTTCACACATGGGCATGGCCGACCCAACGTTCGAAATGGCCCAAAACTGCACCGGTTTCCTACTAAAGATGAAGCATCTTGCATGATTCCGGATCTTGAGGATACACCCACACATTTCTGTGTGGGTTAAGTGAGGAAGTCTTAGAACTCTTGCAGTTTATGGCTAGTTGGTGTTTTGCAGTTTATGTGAAGTCATGAAACGTCCAAACATGGGTGTGTTGAATTGTGTTGATCCGTAGTGCCACGATTAGGACACTGAAACATGAATTTGCACTGGTATTATTTGGTATCAACTTTGCACTTACAGAAGATTAATTAAGCCTATAGCCTGCTAGTTACCATGGATATGGATTACTCGAAGCTTTATGTTGAGATGTTGCTCCTGCCGCACCCCGTTTCGTATCAGCACCACCGGTGCCTTTGACGCGCGCAGTTGCTGGAATTGGAACAGAAGAAGAAGGAAGCATCTGAGGCCCTCGAGGCTGCGAAGAAGGCAAGGGGTGCTTCCCAAAGGTGAGTTTTAAATGACTGTTGACAATGTCTCTGAAGACGGAATAGTATAGCGATTTCAGAAATCTGCACATCAAGATGCGTAGAAAAGTCAACTTCATCGCATAGCATGGGATGGAATCATGAAGTATTCGGAAACACATGTTTACCGGGATAGATTTGCCACAATTGATGAAGCAGGCACTATTGATTGGTTTCTTGAAGATAGCTCACTCCGAGTTGACTCCAACATCATATTTCTTCGAGTGTCTTTGGTTTCAATGGACACCCAGGCTGCGGAAGAGGCCAAGAAACGAGAGAAGGAACTGGCTGAGGACGGACATGGCTGGATCATGGCTTGACAAGAAACCAAAGTATTCAACAAGTGGTACTTGTATCTGGCAAACTCTAATGGGTAGTGTAGATTTAATACAGAAAGCACCAGTAGCAAGTCGATTCCAAAGTCAATTGAATGGGAACCCGGCAGCAAAGTGAAAGTATAACCAGTACAACCAGCAGCTGCAAGAATTCCTGGAATTCTTCAACAGCCATAGTCATTTGGCCAATGGCCATAGTTCTCATTACATCGTTGTCTTTGTGTCGTATGTTTTTGTTCGCTAAAAATCGTGGGGGGGGGGCACTCCAAAAGCTTCCCCAGACCTGAAGTTCAGGAGAGCAAAGCAGCACTACATGAGCAGAAGATTAAAGCCAGTGAGACATTGAAGTTCGGGGACCTGAATTCCTTGGATGGGAAACTCGATGAACCGAGCTTTTGGGATGATTACTATTAAGAGGTTTTTATTTGGAGATCCAAAATCACCTGAATTTAAACGTGTAAGATGAAGGTTGTCAAGGTGTCATCCAACCAGGCTGGTTGTTGAAAAGGTTTAATATCATTTGGCGATGCTGCCCACTTATCGTAGCCAGGTAAAGAAGGATTCGACTCGACCATCATGAGAAACTGTTTGGATCCACCCATAGGAGTACCAACGGGTGGAAAGACCATGCACAGAGTGAGGAGTCAGAAAGGAAGATTTTTAGGTAAAGCATGTTTCTGTAGCTGAGCAGGAGAGAACAACAAACAAAGCAAGCTTTGGATGAGTGCATGTCCTTTTCTGGATCTGTGTCTCAACTTAGGTTTGCCAGAAGATTTTTCCTAGCTGAAGATGCCCACATACATGCATTGCCTGGTATGGGGGGTATAATGTTTGAGGAACAATTTAGAAGACTAGCTGCATTGTAATCATAGGGCTTCACAATGCAGGAGTTTGCGCAAACTTTGGATGAGTGCATGTCCTTTTCTGGATGTGTGTCTCAACTTAGGTTTGCCAGAATATTTTTCCTAGCTGAAGATGCTCACATACATGCATTGCCTGCCTGGTATGGGGGTATAATGTTTGAGGAACAATTCAGAAGACTAGCTGCATTGTAATCATAGGGCTTCACAATGCAGGAGTTTGCGCAAGCTTTGCCTGAGGCCATGTCCTCTTCTGGATTTGTGTCTCAACTTAAGTTTGCCAGAATATTTTTCCTAGCTGAAGATGCTCACATACATGCATTGCCTGCCTGGTATGGGGGTATAATGTTTGAGGAACAATTCAGAAGACTAGCTGCATTGTAATCATAGGGCTTCACAATGGTGGAGTTTGCGCAAGCTTTGAAGGTTATTTTGTGTATTGGAGATGTTCTGTGCTCTTAATTCAAGTTGAATTCTTCACCCTCAGATGACTTGAACATTTCAGCATCAATTTCGCAGCATTTCTTCGGGATATATCTGCCCTTTTGGGGGGTACCCGTTGTTGGGGGCTTGAAATGATGATTGTTGTTTCAACGTTTTTAGTGACGTTTGAGGGGGAAATTAACCGCAGGGGAAATGCATCGCAAACTCATCAGTGGCGATGCTTCTTCCGATGACCCAATGCTGATGCTTGTGGCTCAAGGCAGAGTTTCTATGACAGAAATTCATATGATGTGTTGTCCAAACACTTGAAAAGAAATCAAATCCATTGCGAGAATAAGTGAATATTTTTTCTAAAGAGATCTTGCAGAGTTGAAGGATTTGTCAATTTTTCCTTTGAAAAAGGGATTGGACTAACATGTTTTTTTTTGTTAAAATTTAGACCTTGAAACTCTGCCAGGGTTCCCGCCTGTGTGGCATTGAACCCTGTTGGGTTTTTGAGTTTTGCAATAGTAAGGCCAGGTTACAGCACTTTGTTGGATGGAATTCTTCTGATTTTGTTGTGGTACTACCAGCTATGATTTTAGGTAGAAAGGCATGCGGCCTGGTTTGAGAATATCTCTTTCCAATTGAAGAGTCACAGGTCAAAGGCATTTGAACTACTGGAGTCTTTCAATTTTGCAGTACTAGCTGTTGCCATGACACTTCATGAGAAGGTGGGGCCAGGGGTCAACATGGGTCAACACAAAACAAGAAACTGATGAATTTGGGTGGGTTATGCTTCCCTTTATCGCGCGATGAACATTACCCGGCTACCCGGATCGATAGGCATGATGAAGACGGTCATGGTAGGCAATTTTGTTTTTTGTGTTTTCTTTTTTGAGTGGTGTGAGAAACAAAAAGGATAAACGGTACGCAAATGATGATCCAATTTGAGCTGTCAAAATCATAGCTTTACACTCCCCTTTGGAATAGCCCAGATCCGACAACGGCTTTCTTCCGAAAGCCTCAATTCAAAGCCAGTTGTCGGATTTTGTCCCCAGAACCCGGTAAAAGGATTCTCAAGTCTTTCAATGCATAGGGTTTCTCGAAGCATTGTTCCAACATGTTGAGATGATTGTGAGCTGCCGGTGTTTGAGTACCAAGGATGACCATACGAATGACCATACTCACACCTGATGAGTTGTGTTGTTTGATTGATGCTTCCCTTCTTCGTGGCACTGAATAGGACATACTGTATCAAACTTCCATGCAAAAGGGCAGTTCATTATTTCTTTCGTGGAGTTGAATGCGTCATGAGGATGGATCATGTTTTCCTCTTGAGTTTATTTATTCCATCTCTCGTGTCATTTGGAGTGGTGCTTCGCAATTACCATGGATTTTCGTCGATTGGTATCACAGTCTCCCAGCATTAGTAAAAAGCACGGACCAGAAATCACCAAAGCAAATGGTTAAGTTATTTGTGTGACAGGTTGCAAAACCACCAAGTCCTTACTGATTGTTTTGGCTGTCCTATTCGTTGACTGCTGGCCAGAAGCAACTCCACTTGTCGCCAGAGAAGGTGTGGCCACAAAAGGTGTTGGATCGACTATCCCTGTCCTGAAACAGATGAACAATTGAACATATGCTCGTGATGGTGCATGGTACCCGGTACCTGATATTGATATTGCATTATTAAAGTAAATCATATGTATTTGATTATTTGTATGTACATATGCATCGTAGGGGACTAATAATCATGAAATCAAATACACACTGGTGAAAGTAGATGGCTAGCCACTCCCAAGAGGTGGTTTAGTAAGGGGCCATGATAAACCAATACATGGGAGTGGCTAGCCATCTACTTTCACGGTGGTATAAACCATTGTAAACATCAATTACTGACCAAGTGGTTCATGTGTTGCTGCGTGACGCTCTGGAACTCGGAGTGTGCCTCAATGGTCCAAATCTGTAGATCCATTGTGATCCAAGCAGATCCGAAATTGCAAACCAACAGTGAATTCTTTCTTTTGTTTGGTGGCTTATTTGTCGAAAATACGACTGTAATAATAATGATGATGATATGTGTTGTTGTTGTTGTTGTTGTTCTTGATATTATTCTTCAGTTTTCTTTGTGTTGGTGATGCGGCGGCGGTGGAGGTGTTGGCGAAGTTTTAGATGTAGAAAGCACAAGGAACTGATGAAACGATGAACAATGAATCTCTTGGTTTCTTGGTTAAACAATCAGGGCGACACTTCAAACATACTCAAAACATTAGCTTGAAATATGTTTAGTCCCTTGTTCCAATTTCAGTTCTTTAGAGATCTACTACAAAACATGGATCAACAAATCACTTGCATCTTGGCATCTTGACATGAAGTGAGCAACCAATGTCAGGCTGCCAACCTGGAGATTGGAAGTGAGGCCGAGAGAACCGTTTTCTTTTTCGTGGTTTGTATCATTAACTTGGGAACGATTTTCATGTTATCCTTATCTTGTATGTGTTTCATATGAAACTGCCCCAAAGGCAGATGAAATCAGATGAATCTGTTTGAGATTCAGGCAGTCCGTTTTTTTTTCGTTTTGGGCATGCTCTCAAAAATCATTCGTATCTTCAATTGTGTAGCGAATCGGAAACCTATAGCGCCTAATACAAGGATAATCAATAGCCAACACCTTCGATGCCTTTGCCACATGCATCAAAACATGCAATTATTTTGAGATTTGTTTCTGTCAGGCAGCCTTTCCTTCCAGCACTTCATTCACAAGTTCCACCTCATCCAGGATTTGGGGCGATTTTTTTCATGGCTTGTAAGATGAAAGTTATGCTGAAGATAGTCGTGATACAACCACCACAAGCCACTATATAAGCAGCCACAAAAATTTAACAGTTTAACAATCTCATCCCACCCCATTTCAAAAGGATTTGATCATAACATTTACCGTAGAACAATGGTAGCTTAACAACCTCGCTTTAATTTCCCGCCTTGCAAAAATCCACATCTGGAGTTAATCACCGGAGGACCTTCCACGAGGGTCCTTCCAGTTGTTCAACTTGGGGTCGGAGAAATCTTGAGGCCTGGAAACTGGAAGGAACATCTAATGTTTAAAGATGTAAAGGGAAACACATCTCATGAATCAAGTCATGATTATTTACCAAAAGAAAAACCACTGGTATTTCAAAAAGCCATTACGTTTTTTTTTTGTGTCAGGTTTGTCATCTCTCTCAAGTAGGTACCTGCGTTTCAACCTTGTGTTTGGTCGACCACGTTTCCTGAATTCACCTTCAACGTGCCTGGAGAGGCTGAGCTGCGACAAGCACAGATGGAACTGATGAAGGTGTGGTGTTGTTTTTTTCTGAGAAGAGGTGTCAGTCATATTAGTGGCTTGGATAGCAGACAATACTTACCCTCCCTGAAAACTAACAGCTCGCCCTTGAAAATGGATGGTTGGAATACGAGCGTTTCCTTTTGGGGGTCGGCCTATTTTCAGGTGCGAACTGTTAGTTTCAGGGAGGGTATATGACTTCAATCTAATTATACCTAAGCTTGGGAAGTTGAGTGGCATGGAGTTTGGCTTATGCTCAGTATTGCAAGGAGCTTTGAGTCATGTCACGTTTGGACCTACATTAAGAGCCAAAGCCCTGGGGTTTTTAAGTTCGGCACATATCAACCTACCTACCAAGTACCTGAAGTACCAAGCTGTTGGACAATAGTCGTTTCTTTGAATTCGAGTTGATCCTTGCCTACAAACTTAAATACACCTTAGGTTGTAGGTGTCATAGGATGAGTGCAAAGCTGTTTTCTATCCTTTCTTATCCTTTATAGACAAGAAATATACATAGAAATGCTGTTTACGATTTTCCACTGGAGTACTCTAATATAGCAATGGACAATCATCTAAAATTTCAATGGTGTTTTCTACATATCAACAATGAAATTTCATTGCTTTCTGCGTTTATAAGATGGCAAAAATGAGTTCGCGTCTTCAAGGGTGACATGCGGAGAGGGGACATGGGGCATGAGGTTGTTGGGCCTTAATGGCTGCAACCCATCAAGAAAATGTCAGATATACATATCCCTTAGGATCCATGGGCTGGCATATTTACCTACATTTACCCTACAAATCAACCAAATGTAGATGAATGTACGGATATGTACATATATGAATATGTGTCATATCATGTCATATCTGGTGTGTTGGATGTTTTTTGTGTCAAATATTTTTCTTGTTTGAAGGCAATTTGCAAACATAAGAAACTGCATATTTTTCCATTCAAAAATTGGCTTCTAGTCATTCCAAAACTCCAATTCGAGATGTTTGCCTCCAAAAACCGTGCAAATCGATGTGCGATTTGCTGGCAGGAACGTGAGCGGCGTGAACGTTTGGCTGCGGAATTATGTGGCACCAAAGAGCATTTAAGACAGGCACATGGAGCTGTGGATTGGTGATTTAGTTGGGTGTCATGGGATGATCTGATCACTTAACTAGCCCATTTTGTTGGGGTGGGAATCTTCTGGCAGTTTCCTAGACTCTATGGTTGTTTGATGTTATTTGGTGTAATATCTACAGGTAAGAAGTCCAGAAAATCACCCAGAGTATGAAATAATTATGATTTACTCAGTGAGCCAATGGTCAACCGTGCTGGTCCTTTTGCTGAGTGAGTTTATGTACATTGAGTCCAGGACAGACAAGACTATCAATTAAGAAACAAATTGAGGCATTGCACAAGTTTTTTGCCAGACAAATGACACTTTTAATTTAGGATGAAGATCTCAATGAAACAACTCTACATTGCACCCTTGTCAATGTTTGGCCTAAGCTGAGTGCATATCAAGATAGATTCAGATAGATGGAATTGCAAGGATTGTGTTTATTTGAATTGAGAAATTGCAGGCAAGTTTTGAGAAAACAAAACTTTGCATTTAAAAGAGCCGTGGTTTATGATAAACATTTCATGAATCATCTAATCTTCGCTAGGTCCAAGCTGAGCTTGACTTGCAGAGAGATCGTGATGCATTGTTGGCAGATTTTGCAGAGGGTCCCAAGGGGGGACGTTCCATGTGTCGTTCAATTTGTGCGCTATTTGGGCGCCATTGATCAACTAAAAGAAGATGCTGGAGAGTTGAAGGGGTCCCGTCCATTGTTTTAAATGGGCATGTATCCAAAGCAAAAATTATGTACAACAGAAAGTAATCACTGAAGAGGATGGAAGCCTTGTATCATCATTTGCTGTTTCTAGCCTGTTTCTGAGTGATAATGCTATATCATGATATCTACATCTTCTTTGATTTTTTTTGGCTGGCCGCAAAGACTGTGGTTGAGCCAGAGATTGTGATTCAGTGTTCTATTGATCAAGGGGCAGTTGGGCGTACCCCTACCGACGTACCCTTATGGGGAAATACCTATATAAGCCCTATATAGTGGGTATAAAGGGATTGAGATTCCCGAGAATCTTCAGGATTCCACATAGAAAGCCTATATATAGTATGGGTACATTAATTGGGGTACACCCCATGATCCTTTGAATTGACAATGATTTGTAGCCAGCAAGCTGACTAGCTTGAATCTATAATGGATCTCTAGGGATGTTTAAACACGGAGTAGCAAGGGCAAGGTCTTGCTAAACTCTTCATGGTCTTCTTCCAGCCTTGTCTTTTACCAGGTATGGTCAGGTTGTGGTGCTTTCCAATTTTTTGTGCAATGGTCCATGGCAAAGTTTCATTGGAAGAGTTTTATTGCAGATTTAGACAGGTCAAAGTCACACTAGGAGTGGTCGACTGCCTCTCCAACTCGTGACTGCTGTAGTTGGAGAGTTTTTTTTCTCGCAATAAGTCAGATGAACTCTGAATCACAGCATGCACAGCGTTTGAACGTCTTGCCGTATCGAGCAGCCAAGCATCGACCAGTGTCTTGCCGTCCTGAAAAAGGCTGCCAGCTGCCCAGCATCGGAGGAAAGCACCTTTTTCAGGTCAGCTTGTGTGTTGATACAGGGTATGTTTGGGATGTGTTCCCTAGAATCTCACGATCAACCCACTGGATAAACATTGACGATTTTATGGAGTCAAGGGCAATCAAGAATCTATAGACTCTACCCATCGACCATTAGGTGATGGGTTCATTCCGAAAAGCAGATGGTTTGCTACTACTGTATACTCGTTTCAATTGCTGATGTTAGTTCTTGTTCGCCTCCAAGCAGCCGAAAACCTGCCGGAAGTGGGGTTTGTTACAGCCATTGTTTGTGTGTGTTTTTTGGTGCAGATGCGTGTTATTCTTAACAAAAAGCACCAGGGGAGATCGCTTCTGTGGGTCAATGGCTGTGGTTGCTTCACCTCTGAAACTTTGCACTAAGGGGGCTGAAGATGACCCAGACACCGGAGGAAAAAGAAGAACTGAACAAGAAGAAGGCCCAACAAGAAGAAAAGCATCAGATGTTACGTTTTTTTTTGATTGTTTTGTGTACCTGAACTACTTGGTGAACTTGTGAAAAGTATAGTGTGCTTTGTTTCCCATCATAACTACAGGCAAGACATAACTTTCAATCACAAGTCGAAAAGGACTACTCTGGTAATAGTAGTGCATAGGAGCCAGGGTGTTCAGGACCATGGGTCTCTAGGGTTTCTGCTGGAAGTTGGTAAGCATGGGAAGATCTATCTGGTAGGTACCAATGCCCTGAAGGATTTTCTGAAATTTTGGTAGAGTCCTGTAACAAGTGGATGTGTGAAGTAGCCAAATGTAACCTGCTCTGGAAGTCATTTGGTTGGATCCAATCGATCCGATTTCGCGATCCACTCCTGCACCTGGGATCAAAAAAAAAACTGTAAATATTGAGATAATAACTAAATCTACCCAACCTTCTTTTATCCGGATTTCAGCCATCAACGGAACTGGAAGGAATCCAGAAAACTAAAGGCGAAGACTTCCAGCCAGCAGGTTCAAGAGAGGCAAGAAAAGAAAGCCTTGGCAGCTGAGTTACACCAGGTGCTGGGGATGGTTGTGTCACCTGCAAGATGGGGGTAAGATGGGTGAGAGATCTTTGACATGTTATTTGTAGAAACATATTGATGGTATACTAGGGCTAGGGGATAAAATTGTGAAGGGTGATTTACCATACGTCGGTATCGTGGTTTTATTGCCAACGCGTCATGCGAAGTTGATACTTCCTCGCTCTGACTGGGACCATCTGGGACCCATGACGTTGTTGTTGCTGTTGTTGTTGTTGTTGTTGTTGTTGTTGCCTGGAAATCCTCCAAAATGGCCGGATATTTTTCTTATTTTTCAGATCAATGTTCACATGATTTGCCCCTTGTTCATACAACGTCTCAAAACACAGAGCAACATCAAAAACCCATACATCCTTAGTGGTTGTTCAAAAGCTATGGGTTTATGCAATGTTTATGCAATATTATTCGCCTTTTTACACAGCATTCACATTGGATTCACTCGAATGGTCCAAACATTGTTCCTGCACCCATCAATCGTTCTTTTTGCCTTTGGCTGTTGATGCTGCTGAATTGGTTTGTGCACCCATCGGCTGCGTTTTCAAACCTGCAGATTGACAAAATGCGCCATGAACGAGAGAAAGAGCGTCAGCAAAGGTTGAAACAGGCCTGCAGTTTCGTGCTTAAATGACATTGAGGATTAGATAGAAAGCGGCTGTCTCTTTATATTCAATATGTTCATATTGCACTGCATATGTCTCTTATATATTTATCTAGATATGAGTGTTTCCGAAAATAGTGGTACCCCCATCATCCATTTTAATAGGGTTTTCCATTATAAACCATCCATTTTGGGGTACCCCTATTTTTGGAAACACCCATATGTTTCATGCATCTTGATTAATTTTTCTCTTCTTTTCTTATTCTACACTTGGGGTGAAAAAAAATGATGCCCTTGGAAGGCGGCCGGCAAAAGCAAGGTGCGGCCCACTTAACAAGGGGGGGAATGGATTTAGGGATTGGTGGTAAATAACGTAAAAAGTCACCTTAGTGAATTAAGGAAGGGATATGATAATATATGATTATGCATGTTTTGTAAATGATTCAATGCATATATATCTCCATAAATTGAAATTTATTTTTTCTCAATTTGATCATATTTGACTTGATATGATTCCCAGAGTTTAAGGAGTCCATCATGGAACATGAGACGAGTCCATCGAAAACCTTGCAGGATTTGTTCATGACACTGCTGAAGGAATTGCATGTATTATAAGTGCATAAAAAAAAAAAAACATGAACGAAAACACAAAAAAGATCGTGTAGCAGGGGGAATCCTCCCTGTTTTTATTTCAGGTTGGTGGATTTATTACCATTTAAACTTAAACATCTATTTACCTCAGAATATTAGAACCTTTTGATATATTGACCTTTCAAAAACTCCTCGTTCCAGAATAGAAAATTCTAAACAGCAGCCATTTTCCTAAAAAGAGTTGACCAAAAAAAAACATATAGTAGAATACCTTCCCTGAAACTAACAGCCAAAGCCCCTGAAAATCAATGCTTGGAGTCGAGGAATTTTCCTTTTGGGGGAAGCTGTTAAATCGACATCACCAAGGTGTGCTTCCCATAGAATCCCATAAAAATCTGGTATACTCACCTATACAGCCATTGATATTTCAAAGGCGAGAACAGTTTCGTTAGTTTTTTGGGAGTGGCCATCCTATAAAATGGCCGCTTGGAATATCGGAATACCACTTAGTATGTCCTTGAAATCCTTGGATTTGATGAAGTTGAATTTGTTCATGTTCCCTATATATGGTGATTAAAATTATGGCAAACATCACCTCAGAAAATCTGTTGTATTTTCCAAATCTCTAACCGTACTTTAACGACCTTCGTAAAATAATGATGACTTATTGAACCTTCAAATCGCTTGTTTTGTTTTTTGAACCTCCAATGATTTTACAGCCGAGGCAAAACGTGCAGGGGATGCTGCGGGCCTACCTGCGAAGGTACACCTGAGAGGGGGAACATGGAACCACGGGGAGTTGCAGCTTGGGTATATACATAGCTGTAGGGATTTGTTGTCATGTTGTGAGATGATCATGATTTCTCTGAGATTTCAGGTATGATTGGTGTTTGTGTTTTCAGTGATTGGGTTTACTCAGCACAGTGTGCAATTAATTGCCCTCAAAATGTTAATGAAAAAAGCAGTAAGGCACACATGAATGGTGCATTGTTTTTCTTTCAATGACCCTTGACTCAGTTGACATAGATTTGAGGAAGTTTGCTTCAGGGACGTATTTCCGAGATAGTATATTTACAGTATGTTGCAGTATTTTACAGTATTACATAGTTTAGTATATTTGTATAGATACACACTTGTATGTCAAGTTTAGTTTGATGAGGGCGTATTTGTGACTGATCGCAGCCCTGATTTGGATGCCAACTTTCTCACCAATCGATTCCTAGTTGCAGCTCATCCCGTGGGTTGGCTTAGCGACTATTCATCAAGAAATATATGATATGTATACATATACCATATACCACACATTACATGTTGACCATGTTTGAGCTTCAGTGTAACTTAATATGGCCCCCTGTTTATTTTTGTAATTTTGGATGACTTGCTTATTTTATTGAACTTGGAATGTCCAAGCTGTTCACTGGTGTTGTTGATGTCTATTTATGCTTTAGTCTCTAGATATGTCATCCATTCTTACAACTAATAACCAATATTTGCAAGTAATTTGGGAAGAACGACAAAAGCAGAAAACCAGCGAAACATTGAGGAACATTTCAATCTTCAAACCTTGTTGAACTAACTTCCCACACCAGGCGGCCCGTGTGGTCCGAGATCTTGATTAAGGCCGTGAAGGTGAGGGGTCGATGGGTGGGACAGTGGGATGCCTTACTGCCCTTGTTGTTATGATCTCTTACTATATAGGTGGTTCTTTAATGTTCACCCGTATTTTGGGGAAAATTCCCATTTTGACTTTTTTTCAAATGGGTTGAAACCACCAACGAGCTTATATTTAGACAATTTTGAGTTGTTTAAGTGTTTCATCTCCTACAATCTACTTGTTTAATGAATTTACATGAATTTGCGTGTTGAAAATAGATAATGAATGCGGTACGATTTTGCTTTCTCTTACAACAAGTTTTTTCAATAAAGGCGAATAAAAATGCTTGCCGGACATATTAGTTAATCATTATGGTACAGGATTCTTGTATTCTATTCAAACAAACTTTTAGGATAAGGTTGATAACTGTTGGAGCTCTTAAAAGGTAGATCATTGACTGTACTGATTGATTTTCCCAATCAATTAAACAACTATGGTGAAGACTGTGGTTTATCTTATTCGTTTTAAATGTTGATAGATATATGGGCTAGAAATGGTGTTTTACATTATATTTTTTTGGGGGGGGTTGGCATCCCAGTCGAAACACCTGTATACCGGTATACCTTCAGCAACCAGCTACATCCAGCTTTCCGCACTCATTTGCCCAGCTTCTCGGAGGCTGAAGTGCTCAAGTGGCTGCGTGAGAAGGCCGACATGATGTGAAAAGTAAGGTAAAACTCCAGGCGGTCTCACTGTTTTTTGGATGTAGTTCCTCATCGTTTTAGTTTGTGTTGTTCAGTCCTTTGATTGATGTGATTTTTTCCTTTACTTTTTTTTGTGTGTGGATGGATGTTGTTTTCCTTTTGGCAACAGAGCAAATCTGGAATTCTTGGCGATGGTCTTTCACCATTGTGCATGTGCGCATCTTGTTTGGTTGACAAAAGATCATGCAGTTTTGTTTTTTTTGCAGGTGTGACCACAGCACCGTTTGAAAGGGGTCGACGGTCGACGTGAGTGCTGCAAAACCACACAGGGTGGGGGGACCGTTGCAAAAGACAGCGCAACCACGGTGTGCCGTGCGAAAGAAAAGGGTCACTTCATCACGTGCAATGAGCTGCTGACTTTGAAATGAGATTTAGGGGAATTCCGAGGCAAGCTGCCCCAATCTTTGTCGTAAGGGTGTGGTTCACTTGATGTCTCATTTTGCTTCATGGCATTTGCGTAGTTCTATGTGGAATCATCCTCGGCATGAATAATGCGGATCTGACAGCTGTGGAACAAATCTTTTGTAGCCAACTCATGCCTTGATCAATGTCTACATGATGTAGTGATAATTCCGGTAATGTTGATCCAGTTCATAGACTCCTTGTGCCACCTTCTGACTGAGATTCACAAGGATTCATAGGGCAATGTTTGGATTTTAATACTGGGGTTGATTAGACCCTCCCAGTCGTACTCTCCGGTAGTAGTTGACCATTGTAACCTGAGAGTCTTCCATCTGGCTATTGTGTATATACATATACATGCGATATTAGATGTTATGCTATTTTATGTTGTGTCCAATTATGAAGGGGAGCAGCCACCTCTCAGTCAGTGCAACGAAATTAATTGACACACATTGATTACTTTGTTCCACTTCTTCTGAAGATGCTGCTTGGGATCAGTTTACAGTGAACATTTGTCAGTTTTAACCCCCGCAAGAAAATACCCAAATGCAAGGAATATTGGACTAGTGCTAGCAAGTAGTTTGGTGAATGACCTCGATGTTTGTTATATTGTGAAGAAACCAATGCAAATTTGACCTGGTATGTAACAAACATCGCAAATTTTGCAAGAGTTCACATATGTGACAATCAATAATCTACTGCTGCTTAGTTTCCTTGGGTCTTTTTACCCCACTGGCCCACTGGCAATCCACCCTGCCGGAAGGTGCCAGTGGCACCATGCAAACCCTCACCGATGGCAAAGGCTCAACATGAAAAGTAGGCAACCGAGTCTGCATAAGACACATGTATAGTCCATGAATTTGACAAGTTTCTCCGAAATCATGCCTCCAGAAAAAAACCTGAACTTTGTGAACAGACATCAAAAGTAGTATATTTGAGTTGATATAAAGTTGATAAGATGTGAGCATTCATGATTTCTGCCTCAAATAGGTGCCATAACGGCACAACTCCCAACAGCTCCTAGTAGCTTTAGAGAACAAAACTAGGCCAAGTCAGACTTCCCGCGTCGAAAATTGACGCGGCGGTGATGGCCTTGCTGGCGGATCGGAACGGTCGCTGGCAACCTTCGCTCACGTCAGAGTCCGGGATGTGGAGATGCGAACCTTTACGGTAATATGGTCACTTGGACAGAATTTTTCTCAGTGTTTTCTGTTCATTTTCTGTTGGTCAATCAAACATGACGCGGCTTTATTGGTGCAGTGGTGATCTGGCTGACAGAAGTGTCTACGATGGAGGATTCAGAGACCTTTCAATAAACGGATGATTAAGTATGGGTCGCAAGGGATGACGCTTGAACGTGTCCAAGAATAGAGTTGAGAGGCAAGGCTACAATATGATTCTTCTGCCCAGTTTTTGAGACCTCTCAGGAACAAGAAAGAAATACTGTAAACCTGCAGATAAACAACTGTCCTTTGTGGTCCCTTGAAAATAGACTCATGATCTCACGTTCGATGCTTGAGTCCAGAGTACAGAGTTTGACGAATCTGGGTTGGTCCTGTGGAACTCCTGAACCAACATGACATTGATTCTGACAAAAGACAAACAATGAAAGGACTCTAAATGTGCGAACGTGATGCAAAAAGGATGGATTTCGTTTAATGTCTCCAGTACGGAAGTGTCTTGCTAGTTTCCACCTCTTAAACTGGCCCCGCTTCCATAGGAGTTCGTCAAACAAGTGTGACAACAGTTGACTTGAAATCGAATACTGTACTCATCTGAAGCATTTCTACCCATCCGTCCACTTTTGCTTAATATATATTCTACGAACTTGACAGTCAGCCACCAGGATTTGTTTACTCATCTTCAGTCAGCAAGCATTTTCCCAATTGGGTTGTCTTGTCAGAACTATCCATGAGACGTTTTGAGGATGGATTTTATGATTGGGAGATATTTGGGGCTGGTTACTGTTGTCAGCTACAACTACTCAAAATTAAGATACACCCCTCATTTTTGTGGGGTGTAGTATCTCTATGTAAATGTATCTCTATATTCTTTTCATGAAGAGTGCTAGATTGTGTAACAAAAGGATTGACAAATCATAAATCTGATTTGACTGAGATACATTTGACAGTGCAAGTGGAGATGTTTTCTCTGGTAGCTAGTGGTAGGTGATTTAGTAGAAGTCACTTTTTTTGCAGCCTAAATAAGGAGATATGCGTCTGGTGTATTATAGAGATCATTAGATTACAAAATGTGGAGGGATCAAACAATTAAAATGTATGATCCATTTGACGGATTTCTTACTAACAGTGTATTGCTATGTATTGTTTGGGTTGGTAGTATTATGATCCCTGTTTTTTCTTCCAGTCCTTTCTGTAAGACATTTTCTTGATCATTCTCTGCCAAGCCACCTTGAAGTCGTCCGGTTCGAAGCTGCAGGTTTTGTTTTCTGTACACCTCACATGCAACGGTGCCGATCGATGACGCCGCTGTCGGACCAAACGTGTCCCATGCGATTCAGCACCTTGGTGAAGTCGGACCCGGTTTTTTGGAGGTAGCAAAATCCGCAGCTGAAAGAAGTACAATTAGGTGGTGGTCTCACAGAGTTTTTATGGTTACCCCGGTTACCCCTATTTGGGGAAGATTTCCAATTTGACGAGCACATTTTTCAAATGGGTTGGTTCAACCACCAACTAGACAAGTCTTGAATCCTGACTTTTTGTACCACCTTGACCTTGAAATAAATTCTGAGGTAAACTTGCAAAGCTGTGTTCAGTCGACAGTAGAGGTACCATCTAAGGAGATTCTTGAAACCATTTATTTGGATGGTATAGAACAAGGACTGCATTCTCATTTGGGAATGAACCTGATATATATAGATGAAGAATCATGCCTACCTTTTTCCTACCTCCTTCACAGAAGCCCAGTTGAGAGATTTCCCTTCTCTGAGGCGTTCGGCCAACCGCAGCAAGTGGAGGTCACAGTTATCCAGACAACTACAGACAACCCCAACCTTTGCAGGTGGCAACATGACAAGATGGGGATGATCGATGATGCCAAGCCGTTTCGTTTCGGTGATGTTGGAGATGATAGCTGGCACAGGATCAGGGGAGCTTTTCCAACCTCGATTAATCAATATCCAAGTGGATTTTTTGTTTCTGGATTAGCGATGAAAATTTCCACTAGGGAGGAAACCTTGCTTTTTGGACCCTTTTTTCCAACTTTCCAGCTGTGAAAGAGGGTTTGTTCATAGGAACTTGCTTGGTATCAGCTGAGCCACTATACTGTAGCTGGTACTGATAGGTGCCAAACGAGATCGATTTTGCACTCCCTAAGACATGACCATAGCCCACGGTTTCGTTATGACGCCATGACATGAACTACGATGTCAAGAAAAATCAGCACATGGGAAATCAAAAGGTTTGCCAATTCTTCATACACCAGGTTGTCAAAGTCGTGGCGTTTTTGTGATTTTGTGTCCTCACCCTTGGGGGGAGCTTTTTGGTAAGTCGTTGCGTTTGCAGCATTTAGTTGCAGAACTGAAAGTGTTAAGACACGACATGGTGCATGCAAAGATGTAAGAATTGTTTGCAAAAGGCTGTGTTTATGGCATGCACAGTGGCTTGCCTTTGTGGGTAAATGTTGCAGGGTGCTACCTCGTTCGCATCTCGTTCGGTATCTCGTTCGGTATCTCGCTGCGTTTCCATTCGGAAGTATTCCACAAAACATGTTGCAAGGACTTTCGCGGTTGGGGGTAGATTTTAGTGCGTTGTGGGTTGGATCATTCAACATATTTTTAGTGTATGTAGTTTCGCATGGGTTCTATGTTCTCCTAAAATTCCAGGGCTGTCTTAGTTTCGGTGCAGGTCAGATGGAATAATTACAGCACGGCTCCTACATTTTGACCACAATGTGAATTTGAGGATATGCGGGTTTGCCCAACAAAAAGGGGGCTTGACCAATAAGCCAAACCACGAAAGTAAAGTGACTGACATGTTCCAAAGCCAGTTGTTTTCAACCTGCAATGGAACTCTGATCTCGCGGAGGCTTCACAACAAAGCGCTCAGAGCTTTGCGTTAGCCATGGCAATTCGGTCACACGACCTGAGGCGGGGTTCCGAACGTAGCTTTCAATAGGGACCTTGTAGGGATTGGGGCAAGCAATGGATGGTGCTGGATGGATTGTTTGATTTATCAATGATGCAATTTATAGTTTAGTTGTGGCAGACTAGGATACTCCCACATATCTTAAATCGAAGCTGATGACTTCTTTCAGAATACATCCATTCCGGGCAATCCACCATGAGTGACAACCTGAGGTTTTTCCAAAGGGGGAGATGCCACCGATGTTTGATTCCTACCCGGGTCACCAGATTTACAAATGATAAAAAGTTATATTATCAATTATCAAATGGAATTGCAAAGTGTTGTAGGCCACCTGCATTGGTTCAACCTCCGCTTGTTTACAACAACCGCTACACGTGGTGAAATGTAGCGGACTTACTACCAACACCCCACGAACAGTTGCTGGTGTTTGTTTCCAGTCACCTGATCAATCTGCATGAATACAGCTTATAAGTCTTTGGTTCCATACATACATCCTACTTGACGTGTATCAACATGTCGTTGGGCCCAACTGTGCGAGGTCGAGGTGCCCAGTTCTTTGGAGCTTTGCTCTTACTGCAGAGGAGACCTTCCAACCCACCATCTTGTTATCCCCCTAGATTTCAAAAGATCCCTTTGAACGGGTAGCAATTTTGGTAGCATTTCTAAGGAAATCAACGACCTTGTGTCCAGTGGCTACTGTATATATGTAGAAAGAAAAAGGTGTTTATGTAGTGGCTTTCTGTTCGACGGTGACCAATAAACTGTTGATTCTCCCTGGTGTGCAACTAGTAAGCCAGTAGATTTGGTATTCAAATATGTACAGTATCACTTGCCAGACCTGTTCAAAAGAATGTCAATATTGGGGTATAAGTGACCTAATGTCAGGACACACACAAGTGATCCTTCTCCCCTTTGCCTATTCCTGTCATAGGACCAGAGTTGGATCCTTGCATCTATGACGTATCGGAATGTAGTGGCATTTCACAGGGTAGATCCTGTCGAATTCGCTGCAAGGTCGGGGAACGTTTCTGCCGTCAACCATGGGAACCCATGTCTTTTTTTGGGGGGCCATGATGGAGGTAATGGAAGGAACATATCGGCCTATAGCTTACATGGAAGATGTGAGGTTGGGAAGAGTTTGGTGTTTGATGGAAAAACGGGATTCAACCCATTGGAAGTAGGGAAGAAAACAGTATTGGGAAGTGTTTGAAATTTTATTTCGTGATAGGTATTGATCATGCTATGTCATTGTGTTGGCTTGTGATTTTGATGAACTTTAGTGAAAATTCATGGCTGTCCATGGCTGTCGTATGACAAACCATTTCTGATTGAAATTTTGGGCCTGAAAAGCATCAATAATTTTTGTAGGAAGATGAAATGTATTTATATACTGCATGTATATATATATATATACATAAATGTTGTAATATGTATTAGTATCCATGAACTTTATGGTACCGAATGATCATGAATAATCTGTATATATGTATAGATATACAACATGATAGATCAGATATTTTCACAAGTCGATTGGTGTACAATTTCTATCCTAAGCAAGTTCCCTTTTGCACATAAACTCACTCCCCTTCAAACTTGGATGATCATTCCACTTGGAAGACTTCATATCCACGATTAGTATCTACCCCACTTGTAGGCTTCTAACCAATGATCTCATTACATCACTTCTTCCATCCCAGGGTACCATCAAATTCCTGTACTTCAGATGACTGTACATCCCATTTCGAAAAGCCGGACAGCTCTGCATCCAGGTGCCTTATTTGGGTGCCTCACGTGAGGCACTTTGCCCCTTCTCGGGCAGCTCTGCACGTGAGGCGGGGGGCATATTTAAGTGAGTTCTGCCGTTGATGTTTTCGGGCCACTGGCAGTTGAACAGTTACACCCACAAAAACCTAATGTGTATAATAGAAAAGATGGTTTGGAAAAGGAATTTCCTTTCAACTGTGGGGATTTTTGGTGTCCATGTTAGTTCTCGGGGGCTTTAATTCGTTTATAGTTTAAACAAATTGCTATATTAGGTTCCATCCACTTTAGACCCGAAAACTCCAAACACCACCTCTCAAAATCAAAGAAGTACCATCTACACTTTTCCAAGCATGTGGCACAAGGTGCTATAGTTCCAGTTTTTGTTTATCTGCACAAAATCTTTCTTGTGCTGAATCAGTCAACATGAAGACCTGAATCATTGCTCTACTGAAAATACTTCATGAATCATGAACCCTAAGGATCCAGGTGTGTCCTTAGAAATGGATTAATCCTATAATTAATCCTATTGTGGGGATGGGATTTGGACCATCAAACCTGCTCTACTGTAGGGAGGGGTCTGGATTCTTAGGGCAAATCAACTTTTTTGGGTTCGTTGTAGGACTCATAGTGGACTAGACGATTCCGATTTCAAAAAGTCCAGGCAGTTGATTGAAACCCCCGGTTTTTTACAATGGAGTTTTAAGTTAGCTAACCCCCGGTTTTTTACAATGGAGCTGGAGCTTTATATAATTTAAGTTAGCTTCTTTAGTTGAATCAGACTAAAAAATACTGAAAAGGCATACGCCTCTTATCAACTCCTCCTTGGATCCCATTTTTTGTTGTTTGAGATGAATGTCGCATTCGGTAAGCATTCCTCTTCATGCAGAAAGCGACAAAAAGCATGCTTCCCATAACTCTCCGAAGATCTCCAAAAACCAGAAATAAATCCCTTGGACCACCTGGAAAATCTACGACCAAAAGAACATCCTCGAATCATATATTTGGGATTTTACATGGGTAGCCAAAGACCTTTAGAATGCTGGAATTCATTTAGCAGCCGATTGCCCCTACCCTGTGTATCCCATTCTTATTGAATTGATTATACGTATGTTTTCAATCTGCAGATATACCGATATCCCTTCCCCCAACGAGGAGAATCTTAGCTTCACATTGCCAACCTGCCTGGCTGCCCTTGAGCAAGACCAGGCAAGGAATTGGTGTTGCCGTATATGTTTATTTGTTGTTCCAAATCCAAGGTGACTCCAATCCAAGCGTTTACTGTAACCGCCCTTTGGTTACGTAACATAGCAACAACAAAAAAACGCAGCAGGTTGTAACCATTTTTTTTCTAATGAATATGTTTTCATTTATATTTTCCATTCCCATCCGTTGTTACTAGAGAGGAAGTTCATACCCAACCCTTTTATGCAAATTGTGACGAAGAACTTTGAAAAGTAGCCAGACTTCATGTATTTTTCCCGTGTCCCAAAAATGTCAATGGCAATACAGGATTTGGAAATTTCTGACCTCAAAAATGCCTTGAAGTCGACTTAGAGATTAGATCACCATCCCTTGATATCTAATAGCGAAAGGTCCCTCAAAAATAGTATAGTTTCTTAATTTTTTTTCAGGTTTGCAAGTGCTTTCTCTGTAGGGAGAGTGTCAAAACTGGAAGCAACAAGGCTGGAACTTGGTAACCTGACATTTATCTTGGTAAAGGACCCTCATCTAACACATCTTAACTTTTGGGACACTTCTTGGGATGGTTTAGATTGTGAATTGACTTTGCCCCAAGTTTGCTATTTAACTCCTCCCTGAAGGGTTGGGAAGGACGTTTATGGAGCATGTTTTCCTCTGACTCTAGTAGCAGCTTGTGACACACGTACGTGCAATAATGAGATGCTTTATCTCCTTACTATATCCTTTTTCGCAGCAAATTATTGGAAAGGAATCAAGATGCATCATGCACACTACAATAAATTTGAAGGATACTGGATGCTAGACATGCCATACATTTCTGTCACAGGAAGAACTAGTCGCTAATCTCCGCTCAATATGTCAGACTCAAACTCGTACATGTGAAAGATTGTTTGAGACACATTACCCTTATGACCAAAAGAACAATGGTTCGTTCAATCATCAAAGTCACTCCTCTCTGGTAAACTAACATGGCAATGGAAAATTGACCAGTTGAACATGTATTCCCTATTGAACATGGGGATATTCCATTGCTATGTTAGTTTACCAGAGGGTACACCCTCACATTGTTGAATGTATTTCAATGTGTTATCTCAATTTCATCCATGGATCAGCCTTCCAGTTCCACTGCCATTTCTCTCCTGTCAGGTGTCATGTCCCAATCCATCAGAAATCCCCACGGGCTACCGGCAGTTGCAGGTCAGAAAGGGGGAGGGAGTCAGGGACACAACCAGAAATCAGAACTTGTTTTGTTGTTTTTGAGCAATGCATTTTGATGATTTATAATGCGGACTGTTGTGAGTGTGTGTGTGTGTGTATACACACGTTATTTTTTTTATATTGCATTCAGAATGCCGCGCGGTCGTTGTGTTCTTCCTTTTTGGCCTTCAGATAGTATATGCAACATGGTACGATGTTCTGAGACAAGTGCAGGTCAAATATCTCTTGTGTTGAACAATAGTATTGTTAGAACTTCTTGGTCGTGCGAGATGAAATACGTACCCCCCAAATTAATTTTGAAATCTAAACAAATCATCCCTCTTTTCAACCCACACAATCAGCCAAGACTTTTTTGGCTTACACGTTTACTTTTGGGTTGGGGTTGGCTGCAGCGGAAAACCAGGAGACAGGTGAGTGGGTTTGTGGTCCTGGCTACTATGGCCAGGCAGTTTGCAGAGATGGAGATCTGGGTGAATTTGTTACAAAATATGGGCAACGTGCGGGTAGAGTAAGGTTGGTGATCATGCCAGTATTGGCAGATTCGGCTAATTATGTGTTTTTTTGTTGCTTAGTGTGTTGAATCCAAATACATTTAAGGCTTCCAGACTTGGGGAGTACTCGATTCAAGATGGTCGGAAGAAAAGCATATCTTATTCAAGTTGCAGCAATGAAACCTGATGGTTGAGCTTTTTTTGCCTTAGACCTAAAGACTTGATTTGTGGCAAGTGTGTCCACTATGAACCTTTGTTTCCAGAAGGTTACGTTTGGACGGCTGTTGGCAAAACATCCTTGTGGTTGTTGAAAGTTGGTTAAGACTAAACAAATCCTATGAATCAAATGTGCAAGGAACCATGACTTATCTATCTCCCGGAAAAGAAGGCTGAACCACCAACCAGCCTACTGCCAATGAAACCAATACAACCAACCATTCATGCTGCGGTAGATGAGATTGTGAAAACATATGTAATGTAATATAAATATCCCCAAATCAGCTCATATGTACTATTGATAAAATCACCTTGGGGAATTGGGGCAGCTTTTTTTTTTCAGATTGTAGAGTAGATTCTTGGAATCTGCCATTTTCCAGGCTCTTCGCGAATGCACCTTGCTACGTGTCGCTGACTCTTGCTTGCTTCAGGCGTCGATTGTTGTGCTTCTAACTTCAAGATGATGAGAATTCAGAATACGTGTAGTTGAAGCCAAGGTTGAAGATAATTGCAGTATTTTTTGTTAACTCCCCTTTTACTACGGTTTAGGTCATGTTTAAACAAGCTGATATTCTTGCGTTTTCCACTGGCATCCTCAGATCCGTGGGGATGTGCCCCGCAGGCCGTTTTCTCTGGTTGTTCCGCTTTGGTCGGTTGTCGTGCACCGAATCCAGCCACTGACTATCCTGAAGGATTGGCGTGTCTTGGTGGCAAGTGCCGTTCTTGGATATTCAACACGTTGTTACTCAATGTGTTCTTTTCGTTTGTTAGCCGTGGGAATAATGTTTGGTGCTGTATATATATATATATATATTATATATATATGCATAAGGCAAAAGGGATACAGCTGATCTTATAGGAGGTGGGTTTTGAAAAATATGAATAAAACCAAGATACGAGTACAGTATGTTTTGTGATTTTGTTCATCCATTTGAGGTAAAGATTCATTGACTCCGTTGAAGCTTTCCCCTTTTCATGCTCTGCATACCGGCAAGTGGGTTGAACGACAAGACCTATTTTGTACAACGGCTCAGCACTCTTTGTGAATCATTATATGGCTTTGTGAGGTTTCCCAACTTGAGATCACAAACAACAATGACATGACAGCTGAAGGTTGATGTCCGCTCACTCCTCCCGAGCGCTGTCAATTTAAGTCTTTAGATTAATAGTTCATGTGTTTTTTAAACTGTTGTTGATGGTTCAGGTCTGATGTGCCTGCTTGTGGCTACGACATCCGTGGCTGTGAAAATGTCACTCGATCCGCCGAATCTTCTGAAGAGACTGATGATGGAAGAAATCCTGCACCAGTTGATATGGTAAATATCCCATTATTTGCAGGTTTTTATACATGTCGGGTGATTCAGGATTTCTTCTATTGACAGTATCATGGCCTGCTGACTAGTCCCTATTTCTCTCTTTCTAATTTTCATGATTCAGTCAAAAATTTGGTGTGTTCGTATCCTCCAGGATTCCAAGAGCATGTTTGTCTTAGATTTTTCGCCGGTTTTTGGTACCACGTTTTATTTTAAACACAAATAAAAGAACACTGTGATGGTAGATGTGTAATAATTGTCATTGTGTCCACTCAGATGAAGATATTTTAAAGCAATGTGCTGATTTTTCCATTGCCTGGAATCCTGGATAGTGGGTGAAGGAGAATTCATTGTATTGACGACGTCATACCAAATGGAGTCAAAACCAGATGGCACACAGCTCCCAAGAGGTTTGGAGAGTAGACCTTTTCTTCAGGAGGATTTTTTTGCGCGACATAAGATAGTCTGATTTTAATCCTCCGATGCTGTTACCTATAAGCACAATCTTCTAGGTACTTTCTGCCCACCGTATGATGACTGTCACAATGATGTAGCTTTCGGAATACCACACATTCCAGGCTAGATGTTGGTCACTTTGGCATGGATTGTTCGCCTGCAGTCATCACATTCTTTCATATTCTTTTGGCCTAGATCTTTGCACACCCCGTTCCCCTACGATCCAATTCTCCAAAAAATGATAGATGTATTTTCCTTGCAGAGTCAATATGTTTTCTTGTTTTTATGCATTTCTTGTTTAGAGTATTGCTTTGTTTGTGTATTTGTATAAAAAAATGTTCCATCCTTTGTCACCTCAACACCTGAGGTTCAGCATGGTCAGAGCTGCCAAATTGGCTGCACCGAATCCCTTTTTTCGGGTGCACCGGTGACGGCGCGATGCCCCGACACCAACACGGATCCGAACCAAAAATTGAAGCTCAGACTGCGTTTGAGTTTGGGAAGAAGATTGAAGGGCGAAACAAAGCTCTACAACATGCAATTTTTGTGCCCAAAATAGTGGAACAAAGATGGTGTAAATATGTGTAAATCATCCTTGCTGCATGGATTCATATTCATGGAATTTCATGTACATATTCACACCGCAGCTACAACTATAGATAAAGTGAGGGCAGATGCAACTCTGAGTATGTTTTTGCTAAGTTGAAACCACCAGGTACCCTTCCCTTAGCATCATGCCCCTGAAAGATAGGAGTCCCAAGTTTGTCCACAGGTAACTTTTGGATACCATGGTATGGCAAGGACGTTCAGGGACCCACGATGATCAGTGGGAGCATTTTACGACCATTATCCAATCGAATTGATGTCCATATCGGGCCATAGCCATTGTTGGGTCAATCATAAACTCGAAAATCGTGAGGAATTTGTGTTGACCACTTATAACTCTGAAGAACCCAGGAGAAATCAGAAAGGATAGCCGCATTTTGCGAGCTGGCGAGGTGGCAAATTATGCTAAGATGTCTTGGTTGCCATGGACTTTTTGATTTCAAATACATACAGGATAAGACATGATAAGACAATTGGAAGCTATTTGAAACACTGTTCATTGTAGGTGATACTACTGCTAATCCTTCCGTATCCAGTTCATTGTCAGCTATATAGTATATAACTGCAAAGACAATTGAAAGCTAAGGATCCCACAAGAGACATACCGTATTTACCTTTGCAAAAATCATGGGGCAGAAATCAGTTTTGAGGAGAGTTTTTTTTCAAAGGATACTTTCCCTTCAAAGCCTTGAGGAAATTCAAACTGTCATTGCTAGGGGTGGGAAGATGTTGATATTTATCAATCATTTGGAGAAGATGCTTTCTCTTTGGTTGTTTCCAGGATGCCTTGTGTCAAGACGCACCCCAGAAGGCATATGTTTGTCCAAAGTAGAAGTCTTAGTGGCTCATGACTCTAATACTACAGTCTCCTCTTGGAAGATATTCATTGACTAAAGTAAACGTAGTAGTGAACCAGTTGATGCCTTGAACTGATGACACTGATTTATTCCCAAGTACTTCTGTTGTTTCTCCTCTAATCTGTGGTAACCGATGGCGGTGCTTCTGAAATTTGGATCATTGCAGGGCGTGGTGGGTTAACTGAGGATCTATACGGTACCTTCTTGTCAGAAGATTTGTCCAAGTCCATCAGTCCCTCGGCTAAAAAAATGGTGGAAATCTTCAGGTGTTGGTGCCTTGGTAGGACATGTAAAGGGGTAACAGTTTTCGAGCCTCATATTTAAGGAGTGTAGATGTTCAAAGACTTCGCGAGTATTATACTGCATAGTAGATGCGGTTTGACACTTAGAGGACTTATAGATTATGAGCCACAACCGAAAAATATGACTCCAACTCTGTGTACCTACTAGGTAGATGTAGTTCTGGAATGCAACAAGTCATCCAGTAGGTTGTCACACCTTCAAATCTTCACGAATTTGGAAGCAAAAAACACAGCAAGCCAAGATGGAACGACTTGCAATAACTATAATCACCCTTTTGTGATCATGGCCACGCGTCAAGCTCCCGTGTTTTTTTTGTGGATTTATGTGCAGCTTGTTATTTTGCGTTCCAGAAGAGTTCTCCAACTGAATCTCTTTGATGCCAGGAAATGTCCAATGCTTTAGAAGAATGTGCTGAAACACCAAAATCAAAATCACAGTCCCCTAATTTAGGATTGGCGAATCTCCAGAATTCAGACATTTCATAGTGCCTTTTTGGACCGAAGGTATGCTTGATGAAAAATTTCCCAACCCAACAACCCAAACACACCCCCCCAATTCTTTACCGGATCTTCTGTTGCACCTCGACTTTTTCATGGCAGGTTCAGGAAGCTGGCCCAGGCTATTTTCATGATCTCTTCACAGATCATTGGACTTGCACATCGATGTACACAGGTCAAGCAGTCTGGGTGCCCAATGCCGAGCCGGCTGGTTACACCAAAAAAAGGTACAGTAAGATCAGTGTGGGGAACACAAAATTGAGATCCACATTTAGCTAGATGGTTTCCAAACATACAAGTATTATTTGGTATGTATGTAACGCAAATAGTTCATAGTTTAACACATACCTGGGGAAATGATCCGATTTAGCTAATATGTTTCAATTGGGTTAAAACTAGCATTTAGTCTTAGGTCTACTTGGGGGTTCAATCAGTTTGAGTCAGCTCAGCAGAACAACTCAGCGACTCTCCATCGAAGTGGGAGGATGAATAAAGAGTGGCTACCATTCACTGTCTACTTAGATGGTGGAGAATCCGTATTGGACTAAGAATTAAGGCCACTCTCCAGCATTTCCGTCTTCATGGACAAGGATTGTCTATACAGACTATTCGAAAAAATCCAAGCAATTGGTGATTAGCCAAACTTACTTTAGCTTCCAATATTTTACCAAGTGCAAGGAAAGCGACCTATGGCATAATGTATATATATACAGTATATACATGTATGTGTATGTTGGTTCAGTGCTTTCCAAGAACATTTCTCCACAAAGATTGCCTCCAAACATCAGGGGAACTATATTGATGAGAGGGAATCTATGTTGATATCATAGAATAGGAACTTCCCTAATAAAGTAGTAGCTGTTGTTTTCATGACAGTGTCCCAATGTACTGTTGTGTCTCAGGATTGAAATTGGTGGCACAATGGATTTCGACATCCTTTCAATCTACTTGTGGACTTCCGACTGAAATACCTTTTCAGGATGTATGACTGGAAAACTATGGCCATGTAGGTATTTCTTTCGGGCAAACACCTTGCACAACCCTCACCTGACCTCACACCAAGTTTGGTACTTTAGGGACAATCTCTACTGAAGATGCCTTATTGCTTCTAGCTTGGGTGAATGAATCAAGTTGGCCAAGAAATACTGTTGATGGAAGAAATCCCAAACAACCACCTGAGATCTATAAAACCCTGTAAATAATGGGATGAACTACCAACCTCAACTGCTGATCGGCGGATTTCTTCCATCAACCTTTGGTTTCCATTGTTTCATCTATATATAAGTACACTATCTCCAAAGGACACCAAAGGACACCTGCCACAGGAGCTTCAACCATCCATCAACATTATTTGAGCCAAATGGTCCGTTGGTACTTTAGCTATAGGTCTACCCTTGGCTGGCCCCATCCCCGGAGCCACCACAAGGTTTACTACATCTTTCCTAAAACCTGTATACCTTCAATTTGCCACGATTTCATCCTGGGGGGGAACCACACACCCAAGGTCCTAACTTAGAAAGCATCACAAATTTCCCACACATTTTTTCCAACGATTTTACCGAGGTCAAGAGTTGTAACATCAACGAAGCCTGCGAACGAACTGTGGAAATGATTGGTTGCCTTCCATTGATGCCGTGTGCAGCACCCACCTTGGATCCTTGTAGGTGCGGCCTCGTGTGGGTGAGGCTGAGACCTGGAAGTTTTCCCCGTTTCATGTTGGGGATAGCAGCTATGGGTGTTGGGATGAAACAATGTGAAATCTTGGTGAAAGAGGCAGATCATGAGAAGCGGTTTTCCGCAGCTTGAGTTTTTGTGTGTGGGGTTTAGTTCAACCTGAAGTTGACATATCCTCAACATCACGTGATGCATTTCAATCAGACGTACTTGATGCATTCAATCAGACGTACTTGCTGGAGACCGCAACGTCAGGTATGACTGGTCGAGTTGTGGCGACTTCTTTGCGGGCGCCAACTGTGAAATCGCCTGTCGTACACCTTATGAAGGTCGGGTGTTGTTGGTTGCCATCTGTTTAAACAGCCAGGTGATTCTTTTGGGGAATTGAATTGATAGAACATTCTATGGAAATTGTTTGGGGCATTTTTTTCTTGGTAGGGGCCCTAAACATTACAAACTTCATGATCCACTGTGAGATAGTGTTTTGGCACGACCCAAGAAATTGCTGTTTATTGATTGGATTTGTTCCCGTTTTGTCAATGCACAATTCTATCTTTTGATTTTGGAATTTTTGAAGTTGCTTTCTTGGAGAAAATCTCCTGTTTCCTTTCTCAGCGATTTTTTTGAATTAAAGGGTTGCACGTTTCCTGTGATCGTTCCCATGTCAAGCCTCCATGTAAAGCCATCTTTGTTCGAAGTTGATGATCGTAGAATCACATGGTTTTCAGCGAGTCGCACCGATGATTTCACCACGCAATCACGTGGGTATTTTTGTTCCCCCTTTGCATGCAATTTTTGATTTTTGGTGCCAACGGTTTTCAGTGTTCTCAGCATTTTCAATGTCATCTCATGTCATGTTTGTTACTGTGGTTTGGTCCCAACTGGGCACCATCAGAATCCCTGTTAGTTGGACATCGAATCCAGGCGATGGTTTTCCGACGTTTTGCCCGGCCAACAATTCCAACCAGACAACTCCCTTGCAGTCCCTTGGAAGCACGAGCCTATGAACACACCGGTGAGAATTGGTTTTGATTTTATAATTTTGATAGATGAGAAAAAAGTCGATAGGGTAATAGATGAGGGAAGATGATGTCCAATGATGTCCACTCACTCGACTTTTTGCTGTTGCTCTCTTGGGACCAATGTTGGATCTTGAACGGATTAAGTCCCTTCATCTCAGCTCCACGTCGCTGAATTAGACCTGTCATTTCATGTTTTTTTTTTCAAAGTCATTGGGGTTGATTTATTCTTCCCACGACCCAAAAAGGGTTAACATCACCCCTGAAAAAAATGGCATGTTGAAAGGAACTAAGGGTCCTTCTACCATCATTTTGCAAGGGACATCTCTTTGTTGTTTTTAGGGTGTGTAAAGATGAGAGCCTCACAATCCATAAAAAGGCGCTGGTATCCAGCGCAACTCCAAAGAAAACCAACAAGGTGAAGGTCATTGCATGATCTCTCCGAGTGTTGCGTGGGGGGGCAACTTTGTAACAAAGCGATAAACGTGCGGAGTCATGCTGATGCACAGTGAAATGGTGAAGGATATCCCTATTATTACCGTACCCATCGGATCCATGTTTGGTATATTAACCTACATTGACAGACCACATGATTCAACCAAATGTAGGTAAAATGTAGGTAGATACACCATAATAACCCATACATGGATCTTATGGGTATATGTAACTTGATTAAATTCCTATTTTCTGTTTGTCCCGCCTCGCACGCAACAACCTCTAAACGACGGCATGTGTTCAGTGTGTCAGTAACAGCCTCAATGAGAAGTCGTCAGAGGCCAATAAAAGAGATGGTGACGATTTGTAGGTTTTGCGGTGAATCATGGAAATCACGAGACAAGCATGCTATTTTCACTTACAATATGCTTAGGGTTGTGAAGCTTTATGACCTTTATTGCTTGAATGCTTCGTTTTTGTTGGAAATGGTACCCTTCCAAGTGGCGCAAGCGGCCTGTGACACCATTTCCTACTGTCAAAACCTGTGTTTTAGGTTTGAGATCCCTTGGTGTGCCTTAAGTTGCCACACACTCAATGGGAACAACAAGTTTTGGGGCAGAACAGAAAACGGGGTGGGGCGGATATCGTCCTCAAAGGTGCGCATGAAAAAATGCATCTGGTTTTGTTGATAATATCTTGCATTGTTGCGATCTTTTTTCCAGGCCAAAAACCTGGGCGTTACATGTCCAATCAATTTCACATTGCTGCCTTGTTCAGCTCTATTCTGGAAAGTTTAGTTTGGTGCAATGAACAGAGTGGTTGGGCTGATGTATTTCTCGACTAAATGGGATGCCACAGAAGATCAAAGAACACCAAAAATCAAGAATCTAGGTGGCTGTTTCAAATATTTTGTATTTTTACCCTTACCTGGGGAAATGATCCAGTTCGACCAATACTTTTCAACTGGGTTGAAACCACCAACTCGGAATCCTATCATACCCAAAACCACAGGGTAGATATGCTAACCCAGCTGTTTGGTTCAAAGGTGCCATCCATTAAACCAAGAGATGCATTGATTTGACAAGTTTTTGATAGTTTTGGAGTGGAAACCAAGAATATATGCAGAAAGAAAGGACTAGCCTAGCCAAAAAGGTTGGTTTCAAAAAACAAGGAGATAAATTTCACCCAGGTGCTGGGAAGATTTCGTTAGACCATCTGCAACCCTTGTGGGAAAGCTTTTGGGATGGTACACAGCATTGTATCCGATATGTATAATTACAACGTATTGTGAAACTAAGACTGTTGGGGAAATTTCCTTTTAAGATTCTTTGGTAAGTATGGGCCTGGGTAAACTAAGACTGTTGGGGAAATTTCCTTTTAAGATTCTTTGGTAAGTATGGGCCTGGGCAAACTAAGACTGTTGGGGAAATGTCCTTTTAAGATTCTTTGGTAAGTATGGGCCTGGGTAAACTAAGACTGGTGGGGAAATTTCATTTTAAGATTCTTTGGTAAGTATGGGCCTGGGCAAACTAAGACTGTTGGGGAAATTTCCTTTTAAGATTCTTTGGTAAGTATGGGCTTGGGTAAACTAAGACTGTTGGGGAAATTTCCTTTTAAGATTCTTTGGGAAGTATCGGCCTGGGTGTGTCTTGAAAGAGGCGCCCAAAAATTGACCTACTGTTGATAGTGCACAAATTCTGCAAACCAGTTATCATGCAACCTTCTAACAGAAATGGCTGATATTCTTCGTATCGACTGGTGCAACGGCGGCCGAAAAACCTTGGGCGGTTGCACATCGAGGTGTTGATCCTTTACCTTTGCCAGATGGATATATCAGGCAGGGATGATGTGAATCCTAGCCTCCAAGATATCATCCTGATGGTCAGATGTTGTTGTTGTTGTTGTTGTTGTTGCTGTTGCTGTTGCTATTACTATGGCTAGGCAGTTTCCAACTTAGTCGTTTTTTCCTCTTTCGAGACCCTAGTAGAACCAATGCATGGTTCCAAGTTCATCATGTTTGTTGTTGGAGGTTGGTTGCATGGACACACCAGGGCACACCACAAATGTTGCGCCATTGATGGACGTTTGGGATGTAAACATGCGATCCGAAGCGAGCAGCGGAGGTCTGGAAGTGACTACAAGTGCAATGTTGGCTATACAGGTCAGGGCTGGTGGAAGTTGCAAAACCATTCCAACTGCATCATGAGCAGAATATATATATATAGTTGAGAACCCAGTACATGTTCTGTTTAGTTAGGACCTCAAATGTAGCAATGTAGGTAAATATGTCCTGCATAACCTGAGGCTAAGTCTTTTTGAAATCAGTACCACACTTTTCTTGTCAATTAGAGCTTACCTCACTTAGAGAGTCGTTGGCGGTATTTCTAGACCATCATCCTATTTGAGACGTTTACAGGTAGATACTCAGCATGAAAATGGAACATATAGATTCTCTACCACATCAGTCTTCAACTTACCAAATGTTCATATCCAGATTCTGCAGAGGATCCATGTATTGTATATTTACCTACAATTTACCACAAGAATCAACCAGATCTAGATAAACACACCATTCATGGATCCTATGGGATATATATATATATGAATATATTTATATAGAATTTTTTCAACAGTCCAATGAAATTGGCAGAACGGAAGGCCAGCAGATATATATGATGATGACAACTTTTGTTAAATATGTCATTATTTTCAAAACTTGTATTTTTTTGTTCATATGTTCAATGTCAAAAAATCAATGGAAACACCTGCCACTCTGCCAGCCTCTAGTTACAGAACGGACCGCGTCCCAATTTTGCCCTTTTCTCAGGCTTTGCCGAGCGCACATGCACTGTGAAGGCAGATTGTTCCTACGAGGCAGGCAACCTTGAGATGAACCTTGAAGAAATAAATATATTTATAAATATACACGTGTTTTTTTTAAATGATGTTTCAATTTTTAATGGGGTTTTGATGGGTTTTAGGGGCCACTAATTGCTTCTATGTTAATATTGTTGCGGTTTCAAAAAGCAAACTAGTTTTGCCTCTATGTTAGTTCCAACTAGTTCTTGATGTGGATACCACACAGAAGAGATTAAGTAGAAGTAAGATAAGTAAGTAAAGTATCGGGTATTATGCCAGGTCCAAAGATATCGAGACATGTCCTGTTGTGTCATTGACAGGGATCCTTGCCAAAAAATATATGGTGAAGAAGTTCCGTGATTTGGTAAGATTTCATTTCAATCTCAGCCATTTTTGTTTGATGAACGATGAAATCATGTGCACATTGGTCAGGTTGTTGTTTTCCAATTTGATAGGTGGTACAACATGACACCCCATGTGTTTACAATTATACTGTATTTCTGTGCCCGCCAATCGGCTCTTTGGGGGTGACTTGTTTGCGCCTCCTCAGTAGAATGTGGCACTGTAAGTTGTTTTTCAACTACTTTGGCCTTGTGCACTATAAGTTATTTTCAACTACTTTGGTCTTGAGTGGTGAGTTGAAGAGTTCTTTTTTCGTAAAGCTGAATCATCAAGCGTTTTGGCACAATCTTCAAAGAATTCAGCAGCAACACATGTACCTTCTTTTTCCAACAAACAAAAACCAGAACGAAAAAACATGCAAACAACATTGCTGTTTTGTTTTGGATTTCTCTGTTTAACTCGAGATTTCATGTCCAGCTCGACGTTGATCACCCAATCTCAGCAGGTGACCTTTAACGGATGTTCCAAGTTGCTGCCTTGTAAGGTGCGGGTGTGCTTGAAGCAATGCCTAACCTCCTAACCTCCTAACCTCCCCAGTTAAATAAACAAATTTTTTAGATTCACTTCTGGGGGTTACCTTTTAAGTGGATAGCTAGGATTTACATGAGAACATGTATATGTGATTATCTATCTACATGTTGTTTTTTGTATTTCAGGTGACTCCTTCAAGGTGGAATCCTTTGTATATTCATTATATGTTACAGTATCCTTTAAACAATGGTGATGGAGTGATGGGACCTGTTTTCGGAGAATTGTGTCCTTCATTTTCATTAGGAACATCAGTCTTTGATTTGGACTTTTGTGATCCAACAAAACAACTAACAACTGAATCCAGGATTGTTGTGTTATGCCCAAACCACGAAAATCACCTTGTCAACCTGACTCCCAAACAAAGGGGTGAGATATAGGTAGCCTTTCATCTAACTATCTAACTCAACTGATCATTCTAATCCCAACCATTTTGGGAGAAGGTGGCCTTTGCAACTTGGGGTTTGGTTACAGCTTGACCAATCCAAAATACATCATTTCCCAAATGAACATGTGAAAATTCCGAAGAGATACTTCTGAAGTTGTTGGTCTTCGATATGTGTTGATCAAGTTATATGAGTCATGTCTGTTTGCCGTGAATTTGGACAGAAAAAGAGCATTATTGAATTGCTGGATCTTCTTGTCCAGATGTAGCCTACATCAGGACCATCTCCCCCAAAACAAGTTTCATTCAAACCCTGAGGAGCTAAGCAAGACTGAAGTCTTTTTTGGTTGGCTTCAACAGTCTCAATTTCTCTTGAAGCGAATCACTCCCTTGTTTCGAAGCAATCAAACTCTTGAAAGACCAATTACCCCCCAGAAGACTAACATGTCCATATGTCCCCTGAAAATCAATGGTTGGAAGATGTATTTACAATTGAAACCGTCCCTTTTTAGGGGGTGTATGAAGGCCATTTCTCCCATCATGGCGAATGAGTCAGGCCTTGCCAGCCTTACCTGCTTGGCCAGAACCTGGCAACAGGTGAATTTCAGGGTTGGTGATGTGTGGATCTTGTGAATCTGATGATGATGATGATGATGATGATGATGATGATGATGATGGTGGTGGTGATGATGATGATGTGACACATCTGATGTGATGATGATGGGACTCGAAGGGAAATTGCATTGACGGATGAACATGTCGAGCGAGGCTTACAATTTTACTGGGTTGGGGTGCATCCTGATGAGACTTCCTACATGATCAGTATATATCAGTATAATATAACTTAGGGTGTTTTCACAACTTGTTGGGTCTTCATGCTCATACCTGGGGTACTTTCAGAAGATTCATCCTTAAACAGCCAAGATGGTTCTATGGAATATCGTCTAAGTACATTGTGACAGCAGCCATTCTGATACACGACACATATTTTCAAGTAGAAGTACTACGGTGTATTGTGACCGAATATTGATATGACCGACAAGGATTATTTCTTGAAGACTGTTTATGATCCTTCTATGCAATATAAGTTTCCTCGGGCGGGGGGGGGAAGGTACAGTTAGTGATCAAGGTGGTCTTCGTGGTGACGGTGATGATGATATCAATGGAGAAGACAATGATGGCAACGTTTGTCGATTTTCTTTGTGCACTCCACGTGCAGGTGTGAACTTGACATTTCTGATTGTCAGCAACCTGTTCCTTTGGGTGGTTCTTGTCAGGCTCGTGGGAGGTTGCTTGATGTTGGTTACTGTAAAGATGACAACTTGATTTGAGAACTAGTTTAGATTCCTGAAATCAACATATATTTCAGTTTGAAACTTCTGACCTTTTGTACCAATCAATATGTATCACTCCATGCCTCGAGGCGAAATGCCGTGCACCCTTCACGGGAATGGCTCGATGGAGTGATTGTCCATCAAGGAATACTGACCCAGAGAGGTTGGGGGATCTCAGAATGATTTTGGTAGAGGTTGAGGACCCGAATGGAAGTGCAGATTGGTGAAGATGATTTCTCTTTTGAGTGTTGGGGTTGTTTATTTTCTGGGGGGGGGGGCCAGGGACTCATTTGTTCTTTCATGTTAAACTTCAAGAGTGTATATTTGTGGGTTCAGATTTGCCATTGAGCCTAATTTTGAATGTTGTTTGACCAAATCGCTGGGTGACACTCCCTGGTACTAAATTGCTATCACTGATGGTTGGTGGTCTACAGTAGTTCAGCTTGTTGGTTTACTTGTAACAGCCCTGGGGAGAAACGGATGAAATGATGTGAAACTTCCATAGTAGATAGTGATAATATTCCAAAAAATACTGGACGAGCAACAGAATAACATTTGGTTGAAACACTGAATCCTTTTCTATTTGCCAATTTTACAGGCTGACTATCCGTGATGTTGACACATAACTGTGGAACATGTGTAACATGGAGGCCCCGAAAGACCGTTTCTCCTGGTAACAAACATATCATGTCTAGTTTTTTTTAGGGGAATCGGTGAACTATTGACGTGGTCAGAGTTGATTTTCGAAATGTGTTTTCTTGGTTCACCACTCATCCAAGAGTCCAGTGTTCTTAGATGTTCTTAGTTGTGGATAAAGACTGAATCATCACAAGCTTATGTAGTAATTTGGTATCCATCTCTGCCAAGGTCAGCTAGCAGTCTGGGCAGCAGTGCTTGCGATCTTTTGTTAGGTTTAGATAGCTGGGTAAGTGATCTATTCAGGTACTGATTGTGATCTTTTTCCCGTTTCTAGGAAACGGTATCTAGATGAAACCCCAAACTTTCAACCATTTGTCATGTTTCACCATTTCAAAAAATAGAACACAATATGCGGAACTTTACATCATTCTGTTCTATCCAAGATCAAAACGTAACAAACTTTACTCAACTTCTTTGAGTATAACGAAGTCATCATGAGAGCTATATGAACATCTCAGTTCCATCGTAACGTGGCATCTCGCCTGACAAAATCCTTGACTGAAACTCCATGCTGTCAGGACGGTGGATTTCCGGCGCCCTTTCTGCAGTGTGGAAAGTTGTTTGGCAACCCGGAAGGATGCAATGCAAGATGCTTCCTTGCTGTTTTGTGGAAGATGAATTTGAATGATTTGTATGCTGGATGTGAATCAGGCTTTGAAAACCATGTTTGGTTTCAAGCTCAAACCAAGTGGATGGTTGTTTATGGCGAAGATATCCAACGTGATCTTATTCAGATGGCTTAAGCATGAGATATATATATACATATACAGTATACATATACAGTATACATATACAGTATACATATACAGTATACATATACAGTATACATCTAATTTTTTACATCTACATTTTCATACATATAATCATATATATATATACACATTGATAGAGTGATGGTGGATTCCGGATTCCTTACATTTGTTCATCCAGATAGTCTTGGTATCTTTGCTAAGTAGCCTTATGTTGAACCAGGATTCATAAACACCCGTGCTGTTTGGAGGGGTGTCACATTTTACCTTCAAATTGCATCACATTTTTCCAGGCAATGCCCATGAAACACTTCGGGACCAGCAACTAAACGTTCCACCCTTCCAGGTTTGCTGGCAACTAACCTAGGTGTAAGGGAAGAGCAAGGAGGATTTATTGAAAGCAAAAAGCACCATGTCTAGAGCTGATGGCAGTTTGATGCCCGGAGATTCCAGTACTTCCAGTAGATTAGTTACATCAATTATCCACAACCAGAAGATTCAATAAGTTTAGCAGATCTTAAGGTCTCATCATCTCGATTCCATCAGGTCCAGAGCCTATTCCAGTAGGCTATGCCAAGACATCCAATGGTTACACATGTGCACCTGGCTATGGCGGAACCGTGGGGAAGCCATGCCGAAGGGACGGCAGATGGAGCAGGGTTGGCCGGGAGATGCTTTCCATGTTTCCTACATGTTCCATCATTTTCCCACCAAAGTGTTGAGTGACTCGGCATAAGCATGTTGTGTTCTGAAGGCATGAGAGAAAAGGTGAATTAACGATTGCAAGGACCAAGCATTTTTGCCAAGTGCCTCAACCTTTGAAGTGTATCCGTTTGGATGCTGACCTACCCACTAATGACCCACGGTGCCAAAAGCACTCGTCTTTGCGCAAATCCTTCAAACAAAGATCAATCATCTTAAAACTAAGTACATGATAGTTGATATATGACCGATTTTATGGGTGATTTTAGAAAAACCCTAACAGAATATGCCCAAATTGAAACTTGGTGAGAGAGAGAGAGAGAGAAGTTGGGATCGATCGATCAGCCGCGTTCAAAAAATCCCGTGTTGACACGGACTGAGTCAACTCGCTTCATTGTACTTCTTCCATGGGTTATAGGGCTATGTTCATGAAATATAGTTACCCTTGTTTTATCACCTAAAGGTTACAATAATCTCTGAATTGAAATCTGTTCATATTTGATATTTATGAATTAATATTGATAAGAAAACTGTGCTGCAATCTTGCCAACTCATGTATCTAAGCTTCAGACGACCTGGGCAAAGGAGTCATTATTCCCAAGCAATGTAGCATGAACCATACAGTTAGCTACTTGTGATGAAACGATCCCTGTTAAACGGAAGGTAAATACATAAACCATTTATGGATGGTATGGGTAATGATATTGGCTTTTCCTTGCTTTATCTAGTATCTAGTCCTTATGGAAATTGTGGTACGAGTGATGGTCCCGCCAATTCAGATTGGTGAGTTGATTTGTGTCTATAAGATATGCAGGCCCTCCAAGCCCTATGCCCGTCCATACGTGTATATATACTGTATATACAGACTTGTTTATGTAAATTGTAGATCTTGGCGAGGACAACACTATATGCAAAACCCTTTTGCACACCTTTGATATTCTTTTGATACTGTACAAACCATGATAAACACCAATCAAATGTTTCTTCAAAGGGTCGCAGTTGCGTGTTTGGATTGTGATGCCCTTTGGTGGCCAAGATTTGGCTTTAACATATTTCTTTACTAGTTACTAGTCGCGAGCGTGTTCCTCGTGTTTTAAGTATTTTTTCACATCATTGAAGAATAGCAGAATATGGTCGTATATGGTTGCCTTTCACCAACACCCCAACCAAATTCTTACGGAACCAAAAAGGAACAACTTGCACATACAGCTGATTAAAGTTGACCTGTAAAGCAATGTGGATACAGCGGTGTGATGAACAGATGTTTCCCCTCAGAAACATCTGAACTCCCAACTAGTATCCAATTTTCTTCACGTATCAACTTTCATTATTTGTATCCGTATTAGTCCTCTGGTCAGCGCAACCCCCCAAAAATGGGAGGGGTTCGCATATACTAACTTAATTTAAGTTATACTTTACAACAGTTTTCAGGGTGGATCGCCATTATCACCAGAAGTAAAAAATTCCATCCGGGGGCCGCCAAACAATGCCAAACATGTCCGGTGTAGTCATTCAAATGTTCAACTGCTTTCAGGTCTTGAGCAGTTGTACAACTTGTGGAAGGCACAGTGAAACCTTGGGTCTCAGCTTGCGAAGCAGTGATATTGAGGGATCGATTTGGAGTTGGCGATTTTTCAGCGTCGATGTTGGGGGTGATGACTGACCTGGGTCATTACTTGGGTAATCAGAAATGGTGGACCTTCATGAGATTTGGCCATTTTAGCATTAGGGAGATGTGGTGTGAGTGTGTTTTTTTTCCAGCAACAAGCCTTTCAAGTATGACAACAAGGATGGACACTTATTGGACACACGCACATATTTAAAGCGTTGGGAAATTGTATGGAAATGGGGACTTAGAACACGAAACGCTTGGATTGTTGACATTCCTCGAGTTTGAGTGACCTTACCAAACCACAAAATTACTGGGGTGAAATTATCTTACAAAAATAGGCAGACTTTTCCTGCCACAGCATATTGGTTTTGTTTTAGATACGATATCCAGTTTTTTAGTAGTTTTTTTAGTTTTTTTTGGCACCTTCTCCTCAACAAAAAGAACTTGCTCTCAGAAAATCATGTCATGTTCGTTCTTCAACATTTGAGTTCCACCATGGCAGTAGTCTTGGATAATGGATGTATCAGCCATGGGAAAAAATGGGCACAAAAGAGTGATGAAGTAGGCTCCAAAAACTCCATGTGGATAGGTGGTATAAAAGGGTTTGAAATTTGCTGGCCATCCACTTGAAATTGATACTTCAAGTGGGGTGCTTCTAAGTCATGGCAGTAGAATCCTGGGCAAGTTTACCTGACATCTCTTGAGGTTGTTCCAAGGTTTTTTGGGGGTTCACCATACCTTTAGGGAAAGGAGTTATTCAAAGGGTTCATGAGTTGCTAATGTTCCCCAAGCGGTTGTTACAGTTGATAAGAATACTGAGTAAACAAGGAGCGGACCCTCACATATCTATTCATCAAGCCAACACAAGGGATATGATTTTGTCTTAACACCCTTAACACCTCTTCAAAATCCAGCCTCTACCATGCTTTTTGTACCAGGAGAACAGCCTTCCAGGAACCCATCATAGGTCCAAACTATGCAGATGCAACAGCGAACAACCCCATGATATTTGCTCATTTTGTTGGGTATCGTAACGGGGATATCTCCATAGAACCGTGTCGTTTGGTTCCGAGCCTTTCCTTGCAGGTTAGTACTCACAGGTTGCTACACAGCCATTCCTTGCAAGCCTTTTAGGGTCCAGGTCGATCGGGGAGGGAAGGAGAAGCTTGAGGAACCAAAGAATGCCTCAAAGAAAGAATTAAGAATGACTGCACACTCCACCAATGTCATGAAATGGTTTGGTTGGATTGAACGCATCTTAACTCTTGAAGATCCTTCATGGTTGTTGATATCCTTCTGCGTTTTCGATGGAGCATGACCCTTCATCTTGATTTGAACAGTTGAATGGGCTTTCTTTTGGATTTGGGGACCCTTCATCCTGAACAAGTACTGTACCACCTAAAACAAGAAGCATGTAATGTATACATCCATCCTTTCAAGAAGGTCTAAGCTTGCCAAGCCAAACATGGCACTATCATTAGATGGATCCCAACAGCATCATGCCTCCAGAGTGACCTCCTTCGCTGCGGGCCGAACCAGCAGGACAATTGTTTGCACAATGTGAGTGATTGCTCTTCACCCATCAGTGCGGGGCCGCAGGAACACGGGGCAACGTTTTTGGGATGTCATGCTGATTTGGATGTTTTGGGCTGTGAATAGACATAGTTTTTCCTCGGTTTCCTACTGTTAATGGAAGAAATCTGGCTAACTACCTGGGATCTATAAGATTCCTCGTAAATCATGGGATAAACTACCTATCACTCCACTGGTGAATGCCTGAGTTTTGAAGCAATCAAGATGTTTGCAGTTCAGTCCGCAAACCTGTCAGGATGTGATTAAATATCACTCGACTGAGGTGCTGGTGATACCTGCACCATTACATGTGGCAATGCCTACGAAGGCACTGGAAATTTTGGTGGGCCTAATAGAAGGAGCTGGACAAAGAGGTGGTTGATTTTACCAACTTTCTAGCTGCTGCCCTTGTAATGAATGACATCCCAAAATATGAGACAAGGAACGATAATGAAGTTTCAATATGGCATGGGCATAAGTATAGTTGATACATTCCCTCACTTCCAGTAGCTGGTGGTTACTGAGCCACATTGTGAGTGCCTCTACATTATCCTGTGGTATGTCCAGGACGTGTGCTTCTAATCCCGGTATCATTCACCTTGTGGATTGTAAACTTGGAGGTTCTCAGCTGAATTTTGGTTGTCCAAGAAACTGCATTGTTTTACGACAAACTGCATCGATGGGATCAACGTTTAAAAAGTCTTGCAATCAATGAGAAGGATGCCTGTTTTGGGAGCCATACCCACATGTCATTTTCTTTTGTGTAAAATTCAAGCACGGTCAAGCTGTCAAAATGCATGGTTTTTGTTCCCTTTCCAAACATATATAATAGTACTGTAATTTAATGGGTGTTCCGGAAGATGTTCCACGCCCTCCTCTCAATTTTTGAAAAAAATCCCAATGTTTTTCATCGTTGTCCACCAGATGCCAGGTGAACCAACGATTGCTCGATGTCCAGCAGATAACATCGATCCTCAAGGTGATGTGGTCAGGACACTCGGAAAAACGGGCAGCAACATGGGTTTCCTTGGTGCAGACGTCACGGGACCTGGTGCCCGGCCCCCAAAAAAGGTAGCTTTTTGGAAGGGGAAATACCCTTATTTCAGGGAAATCTCGGTTGGTGAAATATTATTCCATTTGGCTAGATTGATAGCTTAGCCCATCAAAACTGCCTTGGAATTTGATTGTTTATCACTTCAGTCACTTGACTGAACTTGGGGGGTGTATGGCTTAAATTTTGAATATGTGTATGAACTATAGATACTTCATTTTTTTCTTACAGTACTTGATGTCTGGTAATGATAAAGTGGATGGGATATACCTGGGCGTTTGCTCACACAATCGGAAAACACCAGCTAATTTACAACCATCTAAGCAACCAACCAAGTAATAAAAACATCAAGGTTTCAACAAGTAACCTAGTCACCACCCACCTCTACCCATCTCCACCTACCTTTTGTGAACCCTATCAAACCCTTCTCTTGATTGCCTTTGAAATGATCTCAGGTTGCTGTCCTGCCGCAGTGCAGTTTGTATTGTCCAGATCCAGATCCTGTTCCTTTAGGCCGCAAGGGACGAGGGAAACCAGAAACATGAAAAATCAATGAAGTGCAATCCCATGAATGGTATAATGACTGACATTTGGTGTCATATGTAACTTATAGATTGTATTCACCTATACCTACAATAATTTTAAGTCAAACATATTGGCGAATACACCATACATGGACATATAATATATTGGGGTTGGGGTCAAACGCGTCGTGCCTGGAGGCTACGACATCTTCGTGGATTATTTGGGTAGCTCGACATGTTCCACGTGGAAGGATGAACCGAAATTGAACTTGAAAAGTCCGGTGATTCTGATATTGAACATTTTCTCTGCTTTTCAAGGAAATCCATGATAGCAATTTATGACAGTCTTAGATGTTCATCGTCACACATTTGGATAGAATGCAACCAGGTAGACAACTTTGATATGAGATTATGAGAGGCAGTCATTCAAGTATTGGGAGGTTCCAAGTGATCAAAGTTTATTGCACTTGTCAGATTGTTCTGTTTTGAAGGACAATTTAGTTTTAAGATGGAACTCAAGAAAGGATGCCTTGCTATCTATATTTGATTTGGGTTTTTTGTTGCATTATTCTTGCAACTGGCTGGGGCTTAGTGATGAGCAAATCAGCAAAAGATGGCCTGTTTTCACTAAATGACGAGCAAATGAGCAACTGGGTGGGGGTTAAGCACTTGCCAGACAATATAAGTCTAATTTTAAAGTTCCATGTGGAGTTGTTGCAAGCGTTGGTGCCTCGACCAAGGTAGACGAGAGATCCGTTGTGCCCAGGGCTATGTGGGCCAAGCGAAAAGATACTCGGCGCATGCCAAAGCTTTGTTCTTTGGATGTGGTGAAGGGCACGGCTTTCAAAACAGATATAGCCTCCCTGAAACTAACATAGACCCCTGAGAAATGGATGGTTGGGAAGACTACTTTTCTTTGGGGATGTACTATTTTCAGGGGCGAACTGTTCGTTTCAGGGAGGGTAATTGAATCAGAATCGATGTATGGTATAGTCGGTATAGAGTATATATTTGCATATGCATAGTTGGTGATCATGTATTTACTTTACCGTGAAATATTACATGGTTTGCAATATATATATATATATCACAAACCATCAAGTCTTCCTGGTTGGTGCATTGGAAATATAGACTGAGTTGACATTTGTTTTGCCAAACACGTGTTGTTTTCCGCATTGAAACAGATGTCCTTTCTCGCATAGATACAGATGTCGACATTTTTTCACTACTTGTTGCAACTCGCAACCAAAGGGGACTAAAGTTGAAATTTGAAACCAGATTAGAACGGCTCCTTTAATTTGATTGCATACATGTTTTGTTGTCTTGCTGAAGCCTCTGATCTGCAAATGGATGGGGATGTATCTGAGGTAAATGCCTCTTACTTCAAGGATGCAGGCTGGTAAATGACTAGGATTTGATGGGATTTCTGGTCAAAGTGTTTTGCTGTGTTGATTCATGATCCATAAATTGTTGGTAGTGGGGGGTGGTGTTGTATTAGCATGTATCCATCATTAATCATTTTTGATTTAGATTGCTAGATTCTTAGATAGTACTTTGATGTATTTTGAGAGTCAAAGACTGCCAGATCACTTTTCTTCAGGAATCCCTTTAGGAACACATGTTGGTAGAACGACTAAAAATCACCAGACTTTGCTTTAAAAATGGATGAGACAGAGATTGTTGTGATGTTTCATGTTGACCAGAATGGCCCTACTTTTTTGTTGCATCAACGCTTATAGCCCAACACAGTTTCCTCACAGTTGCATTTCGGGTTCACCCAAATTCCACCGGCCAGATCTGAACTACAGCTCACTGGATGCCAGGGATACCCAGAAACTGAGTTTTGAGGTTTTTTCAAACCTTGGGGAGAAGAAAGACAGACACCAAAAACATCGCAACAAAAAGGATCAACAAAGACGAAAAACGCATTTTGATGAATAGAACGGTGAATTTTGTGTAAGTTTGTTGATTGTGTACCTTAGATTTCTTATGGTCATGGTCAGCTATGAGGGGGTTGCAAAGAAACATCAAGAATTAAACACGAATGCAGGTGCTAAAGCATGCATCAGCTTACTTGTATAATATGATATTTGGATGCAATGATTCGTAGGTGTTAATTCAGTGTTATGTTGAATGTAGGTATGATGTGTATATATTGTCTATTGTGTGAATTTAAGTTGTTGTATGTTGTCGAGTTTCAAATTTGTATGTTTATGTGTCAACTTGAACAGATTTGCTCTCCGGACCATGTGTTCTCCATGTCAACAATGAGATATTGACCTATCTTTGTGCTTTGACAGCCAGAAGAAGCCGACACTTTGGAGTTGATCTGTTCCATCAAAAATTGAATGGGATCATTACCAACAGACCCCTAAGTAAGTTGCGATTGAGCCATTAGATACTCAGGTTTTTTTCGGGGTTTGTTCAGTGGGTCCTGGACAGGATTTTTTTTTGATTTTTGCCAGCGAATCAACTTGTGGATTGCAGGTATGAAGTTGGAACCTTGTCAACCATTGACCATGCTCCACGCTGAGCGTTATGAGATGCCAGGTGCATGGGTCACGATCCAGTATGATGACACTAATATCCGACGTGAGGGTTTCCGATGTGGAGAGTTTTCACATTTCCATTTGTTTGGCAGAAAAAATAGTTTTTCTGTTTGGATGATGGTCACCAAGGGGGAAGTTTGATGGAAGATAATAATTCTTTCTTGATAGTATATAATGTTTTGAGGTTAGATGATATATCTAGATTACATCTTTCAAACTGATTGTGATGTCATCCGCAGGATCCATATTCAACTGAAAGTCATGACTGCTTGGTTACAGTAATGAAATTGACCCCGGGAAAGGATACAGTCAAAGCATGCCGAAAACCATGAAATCCCTTTGCAAATGGCTGCTGTTGTAGCCTGACCTTTCACTTACATTCAACATGAGTGTTGATGGGTCTGTGGTTTTGATCAGGCAATTGTACCCAATTAGTTTCTGAAAAGCATTGTAAATGATTTGAATTGTCATAATTACAGAACATGTCTTTACTAATTGGGTCAAATGGACAGTTTTCCTTTCACCGAAGTTCTGGGATCAAACAAACTGATCCAGCATCACAGTTTTCCTTTGCAAAAAGATATCCCATGATATCCCCTGAAAGTTTTTTGAGGTTAATCAGGAATTGGTTTGAAAACAAAACGTAATTACCACAGATATCCCTTGGTTTTGGCTTGTCTCGGGAATGAATGACCTGACTTAGGGTAGTCCTTCTGAAAACTGGGGAAGTATCTTGGTACTTCTTTTTTTTGAGGCTTGCCTGGTAGTTGTAGTTCCTGGCGCACCATGGGTGAAAAACCGGAAGGCTGTGAGCAAGTCCTGCCGGGATCTTCTTGCACCATCTCCTGCAAATCCCCATGGACTGGAGCACAGGTGAGGATCTCCGGAGTTTGACGGCTGTTTGAGCTACCCTCTCTAAAACTAACAGCTCGCCCCTGAAAGTAGGCTATCCCAAAAGGTATTATTCCAACCATCCATGTTCAGGTGCTATGTTAGTTTCAGGAAGGGTAATGCGGCTTTTAGCCTGTCGCTGATCTACCAAGCAAGATGAACAGGAGTTTTTGAAAAGGTATGATGGTGTACCTTATGTTTATATCCCCATCCATCCCTCTCCTAGGATGCCAGTGGAATGCGGATTGTGTTTGTATTCACTGTTGAACATCTCAATGGGAACATCCCTTTGCGAAAATGAATAACAGCAAATCTTTCACAACGACGAGTGTGAATCTATTTTGAGTCAACACGATTGAGGACCTCATTCTAAATGTAGGTTTTGTTGGGAAACAATCCTGAGATAACCTTAGCCTTACCACATATGCTCTACAGCTGAACTCAAACAACCTGTATTCAAACTTACCACATATGTCTGACACGAACAACACACCGACACCTGCTGTTTTCCCATGTTTTTCCTAAGTTATCCAGGAATGATATGTTTATATGCATAGTTTCCAGTCACAGGGTTTCATCGATACCAGGTGGCTAGCTGGATTTCTTCCATTAACAGTATCACCAGCACATTCCTTCAATCATCCAGTGGTTGAGGCAATCGCCAGTTGTCCCGCCAACAATATCGACCCCAATCAGCCATTGATTCTTCCAGAGGAGCAGTGGGGCTGGAAAGCTAGTCAGGGTTTGAAAGGTCTGCCTTTGCTAACCGACACCTAAAAGTTGGTAAAATAACATGGAGATGCAATGCACAAGATAAGTATTCTATGCATTTCTATATTTGATTTGATATGCCTTTTATCTAAGTGGCTGTGAGGGAAAAGAACAGTTGATGGTCCCAACGAAAGTAAGGCAATCAAATGACCAACCAGAGTATCCATGTTTCGGTTGCAATTCACTTTTTGGATCTCAGCTTTCTGGACCTGTTTGGAGAAGCTTTTTTGTATCTACCCATTTTCGCCGAGGGTGGTCAACTTAAACTAGTAAAACTTTCCTTTGAAGTTTCCTCTGTTGGCAACCGGAGTGGTCTTGCAAGTGCAGGGTATGTGGAAAGGATCTTCTGGGCAAACTAGAAAGCTGTCAGTTGACACCCCAAAAGATAGTTCAGTAAGTGTAGTAAGCGAATCCATCTCCAAAATGCCCAATTCATTCAGGTTGGTTAATTACTGTATTCTAGTTTACCTAGTTTGCCAGGCATGTTGGAAACATGGCATTCATCAACTTACCTATTAAACCGGCAGTTTTGTAAGTGCACACATACATCTGGAATCTTCCTGTCTCTCTACCAATGCCCTTCGAGGTTTTGCCAAACGGACCCAAAGTGTATCTTGAAGCTAATGCTTCATGGGTATCCTGATTTTAAATGAAATACTAATACCTTTCTTCTCATGTAATAGCGGATCTGTAACTCGAAACACCTTAATTTTTGTCATGAAAACTCCGGTGAGTCCAACCAACCAGGAGATTTTGATGAATCGACATGGAATCTTCTACAACAACTTGTGGCCACCCAGGTGCCAAATGGAAAAAAGCAACAGGTTTTTCCATGCTACAAAAATTTCTATATATTGGGGCATGCCAAAACCCTGGTTCACAGTGGGTACCTACATAAATACATAATTTGTTTTTTTTCATGAAGGGAACCCTATTATGTAACCTTCATGATCCACTGCTACAGTGTTTTGTCAGTACCCAATTTATACTTGTTGTACAACATGAATTTATGTTGAAAGAAAACATGCGTATAGACACCAGTAAGAGCTTTGGGCCATGTTACTTGAGGTGAAATGACTATGTGGCAATTTGGCGACTAATGTGTATATACTTGTACTACATAGAGCCGCCTGGAATCTATTTGAAATATCAATCTACAAGGCGCAAATCATGTCGCACCCCTGGGACTTCATGGTTATAGTTATAGCTCATATCAATGTTATAGCTCATATCAATGTTGAAGCTCATATCAATGTTGAAGCGTTGCCTCTCTCTCTTCCAGTCTTTATGCCTATGTATTTGAATACAGTACATACAGCACATCCAGCAAAAGAAATATCCGTCTTCAACTCGCTGTGCAGGACTATTCTTATCCAGGTCATTTCACAAATGATTTGGCAGGCTAGCAATGATCAGGACATGTTTTGTATACTCTCTTGCTATCGGAAGACGTGGACCTCGTTAATGTCCGAAGGTCTTGACTCAAAGCATGATACATAGCACTATAGACAATATAAGATCCAATCTATCCAGTGCTTCAGTATGGTCGGACCATATATCATTCAGGAGTGTTGTACCGAACAGCTCTTTATAATATCAACATGTTTCTTATGTGAAAATGAGAAGCATGGATGATCAGGAAATGAGAAATCTTACTTCCTCAAGTAGTAGAAAGTACTATGAATCAATGAACATGATGAATTTCTGGGTAAGAAGTATTGCGTTTGAGTTTACATTTGCACATTGTGATTTCACACCATGGTGCATCGTTTGGAATTCTGAGCATAACCGCAAGTAAAAGTTCCTCCCAGAGGAAAATTCTGAGTTTCAAAACAATCCAAAGCACACAGCAATTAGTCGTTGGCATAACAGCAAATTTGAACAACATGGCCCATGTAGATATATGTAGACTATATAGACAATATATGCCATATATGACTTGTTTGCCCACTTTAGTGAGATGAATTTGTCCAACGTCTCCTAGCTCAGGTGCTCCTTACGTTGTGATTCCGTTCCAGTGGGCTATGAGAAGGCAGTCTTGTGCTTCATGGCATTGGGAAGTGACAATGACAAGGGTAAATCATGGTCCATGTATGAACCCTTTATCCACATTGTCCCAGAAAAAATCACTCTGTTGAAACCATTAGATTGAACAAGGTACTCATCTCAGATGTTTTGAAGTGTATCAACGTGAAAGGAACCATATGTTGAATGCATGATGTGTAATGCGTGCCATGCTAGATATGATTTGGAATCATTTATCCGTCTTCGCCATGGCAGGTGCAGGGTGGTCGTTGGCGTTGTGCTCCAGGTTTTCATGGTAATGTCGCCCCTAAGACATGTACAAATCGAGGGCAATGTAAGGAGGTGCCAAGGGGGGGAGGATCAGGTGCCAATCATATGACCCGAATCATCAATTGTAACATGAAGTAATTTGGATTTGTGGTTTAAGGTGGATTTTTTCCAGATTGTACCATGAAAAATAACATGATTTCCCACTAAACAACTATTTGGGGATTCTTCAGCAAATTGAAAAAATAATTTGAAAAAGGCTACTTGAACTCCGCGGAAAAGAGGTCAAGAATCCAATTCTGATGCGGACACCCTAACACCCTTGAGTTAAACATGTTTCACTTTTGGCGTCAGATGACGCCACCCCACTAGTAGGCTTAGCTGGAAATTTCCCCTTAGTTGCCGTTTTGAGTTTGGTGCATTGTTGTGATTTTCCCAGTTTTTTTCGTGGCAATCCACAAGACTTCAAGGGTTTCTAAAGTGAAGCATTCAAATGGACCCTTGAAGGATCGACATACAAATCGCAAGCTTGTATATGTATGTAGTATAAAGTATGTACACATGCATATGACTTGTAGAAGGGAATGACTGCAAGAATCTCGCCAGAAAAATCGTGATGACTCTCCCTGGTCCCTACTCATCAGCTATGGTACCTTTTTGCCCCTCTCCTCACGGCTTCTTGCGAGGCATTGCAACTGGAAGGATGTTCCGAACTGATTCCATGTCACTCGGAGGAAACTGCACCAAACAAATCACAGGAGTTTCGTTACTGCGTCGGATGTGCCGTGGAAAATCGTTTCTGGACTTCCATAAGTTGTACGAAATGACATCGCTCCCCATGAGGTCCGATGGTTTTATAACTGTTCCAGAAACCCAAATGTTGCAAACTACTAGTTACAAAACCTCTGGAGCCCATCATCCTTTTTAAGAAAATGAAAATCTATTGTCAACATGATGCATAATTATGCCAAAAACCAAGTCGATTTCTGCAATCTTACTTCAAAAAACACACACAAGATATCGGGAGATCCCTTCAAAACGAGTAGGTAGCAAAGCAAGTATTCCAAACATCCCGAGAATGGACTCTGGAGTCCTTCTCATTCAAGTGTGAAGGTGGCTAACATGTAGATTGTTATTAGTATCTTTGGGAGCAATATCCTGTTTGGCTCCTGCCTCTGCAATGTCAAGATTGATTGGCCAAACAGTTTTTTTGGGTCCATCCATATCATAGTCAAAGAAAAGAGCAGGATAGACAATCACAAAACAATCCGTATCCTTGAAACCACAGAGGAACTCAACTTGGAAAAAGTCTGAAAACGGTTGTGTTCTTTTTAGATGGGTTCCTTCAAAAATACCAAATCGCCGGCTTGTTTGGTAGTTTCCAGTTGAAACCATGGGGCCAAGGCTGGTTGAAGTACTTGACATAATGGAATTTCTGCCTAGAGTTCATGCTTGATATCCCCCCAACAGAAATAATGCAAAGCACCTGTTGGACAACTAGGATGGCCAAGGTTTGAGGTGATTTGCCCAGGGTCTATGAGGCAGCCCACAGAGATTGTTCTCCTTGGAAAGGGATTGTCGTTCTCTACTTATATAATAGCGTTGCGAAACAATACACTCTTGCATACAAGGAGATCATATGAGGGTGCATTGACCATCCCTGAGATCATGTAGAAGGTGTCCATAAATCCTGATTTCCTGCTTTTCCTGCTACCTCCAAAAGGCTTTATAAACATGAACCATTGATGTTTTACCCTGACAGACCCAACTCGCTTTTGTTTGTTTTCTGGTTAAAAAGGTACAATTCCCAATTTGGATGTCCAGCTCTCAGACTGCGGATGTTTCTTGCAAAAGGGCATTGTTGTTGTTGTTGTTGTTGCTGTTGTGTTAGATTTGTTCTCAATATGTTGTTTCCGTGTTCTTACGATTTTTTGATCTTCTGCAGCTTCCTCGCCAATCGCGCGACAGCAACCAGGCCTGTCTCTATGATGTCAGTGACTGTGGTGGCTTTCAACGTGGCACCAGCTGCGAGGTGCGGGTTGAAAGGTTGAAGATGTCATGATGGCATGATACCAAAATCCAATGATGGAGGTAGAATTGATTGGCCCAAGATTCCTATGCTGGCTATGTAATAGACCAGGATATGTATACATGAGGTGCTTGTAAGATGAAGGAATGGCGGCGAATGGCGGATTTTTTTTTGATGGTCCAAATAGACTTATGGTATTGATGGCAACACCCTATCTGCAAAAAGTGATATCACATCTCGAAAACTCCGACCATGCTTTTAAAATTCAAAAATACTTATAGGGGGGAGGCACAATGAAGGAAACCTTTGACAGATCAATTGGTCATGTTACATGCTGTTTCATGAATATCTATGTGTGATGTTGTTTGATTCTCGATGTTTGTTGCTGTTTCATGATATTTCCCAATGTTTCTTGGTGTTTCTTGCTGTTTCTTGATATTTCCTGATGTTTCATGCCAACAACTTCAATGAAACAGAGTTCACCAGACAGTTGGTCGAGTCCAATTTCAGGGCAAAAACGTTGACTTCACAGGTAAAGTGCCGTGCTCCTTACAACGGGACGTCTACTGTGGTGTGTCGAGCTTATACAAAATGGGATGCAGTAAAACCACCAAAAATCCGATAGTCAAGTGCACCAAGCATGTGAACACATGATAGTCTGCCTTCATTTACCTGCTAAGACTTAGTTTCTGTTGTCACTTCTCAAACTTTCAAGACTGGCAGTGAAATGTTGACATTTGTATAGAGATTTGGTGTAGATCACTGAGCATTTGTCATTTGTTCAATGAAACCCTTAGCTCAGCTGCACCCGCTTGTGAATGAGGCAATGTCCTATCAACAACACTGACACTACTGGAGGCACAGCAACACACATCTTTGCTGATTTCTGCAGTCAAGTTTCAATGACTTGCATTTTTTATAATGAAGACCCAATTAAATATACCCCCCGGGAAAAACAACATTGTCTCCCCAAAAGGGACCATTTTGAAAGGAAATGTCATCTTCCAACAATTGACTTTTCAATGGATATATTTGCTGCTATTTGCTTGTCGTTTTACGATTCTCAAACAGAAAACAGCCCGGCATATCTGAAGTTCCACCAGCCCCGTGGCATGTTTTTTGAATCCATGGAGAAAAACTCACCCAGGTTCAGCAATGACCTGAAGGTGACTTGAAACAACATGGGATGTTTTTTTTCAACCAAAAAAATGGAGAAGCTAACCCCCCGGAAAACAAACATGACAATGGAAAATCACCATTTCTAATCGGAGATATGCACTTCAAATGGTTGGTTTTCCATCGTCATGTTAGTTTTCTGGGGTGTAACTGTACCCAAACAAAAATCCACAACAGAAATGGTGGATGTACCGGATATATATGTGAATGTTGCTACGAAACTACTCTGTATTCCAACCCTAAATTTGCAGCACACATGCGCAGGCCTTGTAGGGGATTTGCCTGACTGCGTCATCGAGGAGAGGATGTTCAACAAGTTACCTGGAGTAGCCCAAGCAAAGCATCATAAGGTGATTTGATTACATCTGATTGTATATCTATAAAAATGGTGGTTTTAAACATGTCTATTGTATTGCTGCTTCGGGAGATGATCCAATTTAACTTATGACTATATGACTATGTTATGATATTATGTATCTTTTAACGGGAGGTGGAACAAATTGGTAGCTTAGCTACATAAGTAGTGTCCCACACTGATAGCACACATGTTGATCGTAGATGGTTGCCAGTATTTTGCTGGTGTTTGGCTACAAGTTGGCAATTTGTTGTGTTGGATTGCAAGCAAGTCCTGTATATGGCTTTGTATAGCATTCCAAGTAGGATGAGCCAACTTCAACTTACGAATTATCCAAAATGCTACTGACTCCTATTCCAAAGCAAGCTGAACAATGTCTAAAGAACTTTGAAACTCACTGCTTATATGTCGTATATATATATTTATTATACATATACTAACGCTGTAAATCCTGACTTCTGAATCTCAGTTCTAGGTTTCCCGGCGCCAAGAGGGCTGGCTGCCATGTGACTGCTGAGCTTGGCCCAGGAGTGTGCTGATCCTGATGTAATACCCGCAGGTTATGTTCCTATCGATGCAGCAGCTGGGCTGCATGTTATTTTCAATGTAAGATTTGTTTCATTTCTTTGGACTTAAACAAGAAATTGTAAGGATTCATGATTTATGGCATAGGCAATCGGATAGTCGGTAGTGATTGTAGATATACCCCCCATGTCATGGCATGGCAGAAACTCCGAAACATTTGTCATGAATTTTATTTCCTGCCAAACACACGCTTTAAGTAGGGGCCGCTCTGCAAGTCTCAGCACAGCTTTCACTAATCTCAAGTTACTTGCTGCGCTTCTTCCCTCTTAAATACTGAATCAAGATATGACGTGGATGTTTCTTCCAAACTTTTCCAATCTTTTCCAAGAAAAAAACAGTTTTTGGCTAATCATCTAATCACATGAGGCGATAGGGTCCAAGTCCCACCAACTCCCACCACCGGTTTCCCGTGGCCCAAACTCCCCCAACTCTCCGAGGCCAACGGCCTCTGGTCCTGTGCTCCGGGTTTCACCGGTGAAGCGCAGAAGCTCTGCGTGGCCGAGTCCACCTCGGTGGCTTCCAGGAATCAGGTGGCTTCCCCGGTTGAAGGAAAGGCCCCCACGTCTTCCAACCAGCAATTTTTAAGGGGATATGAATATGTTACTCGTAGCTTTGTAGGGGTGTATACTTGTATCTATCTTGTCTGGTAGAATGGTTGGCTGTTTTTGTTAGGTGTTTTTGCGAATGAAACGATTGTGTGAAAGCGATTAAGGCTGATTAAGGCAAGATGGTCAGAGGTTTATTCTGTATGCGTTTTGTAAAAGCATGGAGTCAATATTATTGTAATGAACATCATTTCTTCACATGTGGATTTACTAATACGCATCTGATTTTTTGTTGATGGGTGAAATCCATTTTTTCCATTCGGAATCCCTCACAGAAAGGGACATCACAAGAATCGCAGTGCCCAGGGATCCGTCTGTTTTTCGAGGCGCGTTTGGACCAATATGGACTTGAACAGCCGACATGCGCCGTCCGTGGCTTCCTCGATGGCTGTGTGGTGACATGGCAGCACTGAGCCGTGTAGCCGGGGGGGGGATGTGTACGTACCACTTCTCGGATCTGCTTGAGTGTTTTAATTTTATTTTTTTACGGTTATATATATACATATACAGGTTCTCTGGTCCAAGAGGTCAACCATGGTTAAGTTCAAGTTGTTTTCAGTCAGTCATGAATGTTGTGACATGACCCCTGGAGATGTCTTTGAGGAAAACATTCCGGAAGTTGTGCTTTTGGAGTTGCTCCATATTGAAGTTGTAGATCAGATTCTGGAGATCTACTGAAAAGTTGGCTTATTTTGATACCTCTTTGTTTATGTTTGAAATGCTTCGGTGGCATGTATTGTATCAATAGCTTGAAGTCTTATGCCAGCCCAGGTTGTGCAGCATTTCAACCGTATTAGTATTTTTTTGGAAGGGGGGAATCCCCTCGGTTTCGTTTGTTAGGTTCACCCTGAACCCACTAACAGTGTACAGTTGAAAGGTATCGAGTCTCTGACTGACCGGAGGGTTACTTCAATAAATTGGTGTGAAGCACATTATGAAGCGGAGAAACGTAAAAATTGAGAGGGGGTATCACATGGAACTAGCATTTTATCACCTGGGAATTGATGCATTTTAAGTATATCTAGTATGAACTGGTGAGAAGTCTCAGCAAGGATTTGATGAAGTCTTTCGATAGAGGCGTTTTCCTGAGATATTTGTTGGGGCCGCTGTTTGAGGTGGCAGAACCGTGCGCAGAGTTTGTGATTCAGGACAGGAATCTGTGGGAGCTTGAAGTACTTTGACGGTTGGCTTTTCGTTGGCAAAAACATGAGTTCGACACCCGCACATTATGAAACAAATTAGCAAAAAAACATGGTTTCTTTGTTATTTATTATTTTTCCATTTTTTTGGGGGTGTTACTTCTCCTGTATAGGGGAGAAGACTGCCTTAGTTCATATGGATTCCTATATGGATTCTTGTAGCCTCTGACGGTAAAGAACTGGTAACAATTCATTCTCAAGACACATGGCCACCTTGAACTCCATTTTTGGCAAACTATGTTAAGAACTCATCCAACCTCACAGTAGTTGCGCATGATGGTTTAGACTTGTACGATCCCCTCAAAATGAATGAACACTTCAGGCTCGTGACAGTAAAATTGATCCAGAATCATGCCACACATCACAATCCTGACGATTCAGCATGGTGAAAGATCATCATTTTCGCTCATAGAAAGAGACCACTGCATCTGAACTAATTACATAGGATGTTTCCACCAATCTAACATGGTTCCAACCAGTTCAAGTACACTCAGCCAAGGTCACGGTGTGTTTAGTCGCAACTCACATCTACAACGCTTCAGGACAGTTGTATGTTTGCAGCTCCCAGCTGTGATGCAGCAGTCTCATCGCAGGCAGGAAGGATCAAAACATGACCTCTGTATGACCTATGACTATGACTACAGGGATGTTCCAAAGGGAGCAAACCCAAATCATGGTACTGTACTCATGTGTTTCAGGAACTTTCTTTTATTTATATATTTTCCAAGTTTCAGGTGGGTTTTGCTGGTCGAATTATTGTGTTTCGTTTGGAGAATCGAATTTACCCCAATTGATTTTGATTGTAACTTCCCGTTCCCTCATTCATCCATCACCTTTGGATCCCATGAGGCAGGACAGTCGTGCGTGTTATATTGTCATTGCTGGTTAAATGATCAATTTATATAGTCAAGCAGTTCATGAGCCAGGTTGTATTGGGAACAACTTATATCAATCATATATGCTAGACAAGTTATGACGATACTGACCGATGATCATCGAAATACATCAAAAACACATACAAAGTTGGCCCGTACCAGTTATAAAGTAGGGTTACAACTCCACCCTTTTTGGGCTGGGATATAACCCCATTTATAACTAGTAGGGGCCCATCTCGTATGATGTACACATCCAAAAGATGTTGGTGGATGCTTTCATGTTTTAATATGACAACATACTGTTGATGGAAGAAATTCTGCACCAGTTGAGGTTGGTAGTTTATCCGATTATTTACTGGGTTTTTGCACCATCCCAGGTGGTTGTTTGGGGATTTCTTCTATCAACAGTATCATCTTCTTGGGTAACTTCTTTGATTCAGCATACGGAACTTCTCATCGTCTGCAAACTCAGGGTCTCATCATTCCAAGCTTGTCTGCTGGGCAGTCTTGCGAGGCACTGGGCTTGGGGGGATCGGAAGGCGGAGGCAGTGCTAAAACACCAACGAAGGGAAGATGTGAAGATGTGTGTGTGTGTGTGGTTTTAATGGTTCTGTACATTCTTTGGGAAGCCAGAAGCTGAAAGTCATCAAATAATTAATGGTTGTTGATTGTACAGGTTTTTGTTCCACAAGAGAAGCAACATCAAATTGTGGATCCATACTGAACGTCAGCTGCAAAGGCATGGAAACATGAAGTGAATTCAGTACTTATTAATCCAAGGAAAGAAAAGAACCTCGGCCTGAAACCATCAAGAGAATCATGCAGTTGTTTGTCGTTTGTTGCTTCTTGGTTATTGTTTGTTGTTTGTTGTTTGTTGTTGTTGTTGTTGTTGTTGTTGTTGTTGTTGTTGTTGCTGCTGCTGCTGCTGCTGCTGCTGCTGCCCAATCCCCATGAAAAATGGCTAGTTTTTGTCGAAAGCTGTGCCCTGGTGGAAGGTAGAGTGCAAAGCACCCTACAAGGCCGGGAACAAGACATGGCGCTTCATTAAGTGGATTTGTTGAGCTTTTGTCCATACTTTGTCTGACTTTTGTTGTTTAAATAAGACATGGGAACACACTTGTAGAAACGAAATCCACACGTAGAGCTCAAACATTATATAGTTTGTATATACTTTTGAAGAAGATCATTGCAGCTTTTTTGTCGTGCCAATAATCCGATTACAATGAATCCATTGGGCAGACTCGAACGAGCTAAGTGCTGACTAAAGCCGAAAGAGCTGCTATACTTGAAACATCCGTCTCAAAGTAGATGGCTCAACTAAAAAAAATATCTATACAGCACAGAGCCTATGCACTTAATACCAGATAGATAGATGACGTAAAATGCTTTGCCATCAAATTTCCATGAAAATTCCCCCTCAGGCAAAGAGGAGTACAGTGACCTGTCCAGCCACCAATACTAATACCAGCGTGCCATCCGTTTGGGGACCCGGTGATTTGTTGGCACCAAATTCAGCAAGTCGTACCTGATGACTGGTGATGATGCGTTGGTGTTGTTTAAATGCAGTTTTTCCTGCGGCTTCGGGCATTCCATAGTTGCATTCTTGCTTCCTTTTCAATGGGCGTTCAGAACCTCTAATTTTGCTCAGAAGCACGGCACATCATTTTGCATTTTGATTCTTTGCCTTCAGATGATTCAATCACAGCTAGAGTTGAAAATTTCCCAGTTGTACCCAGTTGTTTGGACATTTCCATCTTTTGATCATTGAGCATGCTGAAGATACTGAAGCTGTTTAGATACTTCCAGAGTTGGTAAAAATGCCATGTATGCCTGGCAATCTGATTCTGTCCTGTTAGTGCTTGTGATCCGTGACCTGGTGAACACTTTACCTCATGTTTACCCTCGGACCTTGCGTACATCTATCCAGAGATTCACCAGTTATGCCTTTAAGTAGGTTCCTCTTCGAATTCAATTCCACCTGCTAAATTGCCGAAGTTTCATTTTTGTTTTGTTTAGAGGATGGAAAATCCATACAAAAAGATGAACGTTGTAACATTGACATACAAATCTGAAAAACATGATTTAGTACTGTTGACGGTTCAGAAATCCGAGGCTAACCAGTTGATACTGTTGATGGTTTATAAATCCCAAACAGCCACCTGGGTTGTATAAAACCTTGTGAATAATGGGATATTTAACATATATCAACTGGTTAGATGGATATCTTCTATCAACCCATAGGTTAACTTATCCCATTTGGGTTACAGATGTTTGATACATCTCAGTGACCAAACCACCCAGGTTTGGGAAGCTTTGAGTTGCGTTTTGGACTGTCCTGATGTGGATCCACCCGTTGGTATTGAGGCATGACTTAGTAAGAAAACCTCGGGAAAGGGTGGTTTTAACAATGTTGAATAGTTGAAAGATGGTGGGAACCAAGGGGGTAGTGCTGTATTTGAAATGTTTATTTTTGAATTTGGGGATGTATGCTAAGAAGTGATTGGATCATGTTTGGGAGTCATTTAGCAAAATTGTGTGTGTGTGTGTTGAGTTTCGAGTCAGTCTTACTTGATAACCATTTTTTGGATGAAAGGTCTTTTAGATCACTACCAACCTCAACCAACGTGATGGTTGAATCGGAATTTCTTACCAAGGATGTCCTTGCAGACATATGAATACATAATGATTTATATATTGATTTATCATATGCAGTTACATCTTTTCCACACAACCGTTTCCAAATGATTTTCTCGGATCATGTCGCCTGTTGCGTATCAGGTCATCAGGTGTCCCGCGTTGAAGATGGGGGTCATTTTGAAAAATTGCCAATGGTTTTGTCAATTGGGAGCTGAGTTGTAACATCTACTCTTGCAATACCTACTTCAACATTTTTCCAAAACGTCGTGTAACGTCGCAGGCCATTCTCGAGCCGGGACTCTCGAAGGGGCGAGCTGGCGAGCCTTTAAAATTGCTACGGTATGCCACCCCCCGAAAACTAACATGGAGACCGAAAATAGCCATATTCTGAAAGGAGGTACATTTTCCAAATCATCATTTTGTGTATCTATCTTAATTTTCGGGGGTGTATGCCAAATTGGGATCACACAATTGGGACTATGTGTAGTCAAATTGAGAACCATCTAAGATGTTTATGACATGTATGAAAGTCAAAGATGTCCAGTCGTTTTTGAGCCAGAAGCCACTGTAAACATATGTGCAATGATATGCTATGATGTTCTGACTACCGTATTAGAAGGTGATTGAAGTCTATGGGCGGTTCAAGTCCTGATTTCTCCTTGAAATGTGTTTTCTTTTCAAGCGGAGTTCCTATGTATCATGGCCAGATACGTTCATGATGGTTTTGTTGATGTTCCCCCATGTTTAAATTGCTAAGATCCCCCTACTGTTGTTTACACCACATAGCCAGATCCGACTTTAACCGCCATTCCAAGCAGTGGATCCCAACAAACGAGGAACAGCTCAGATTCAGAGGATGAGGACCGATCAGTTCAATGAAAAGCTTGGGTTAACCCCACGTTTCTAAAGAGATGAACAATAATGATGTAGATATTTGATTAGGGATGTATACAAACTAATCATGGTTGGTCAAAATAGGGATGAGGGATCCTACTTGTAGAGAGGTGACGGTGAGATGTGTTTTTTTATTTGTTGATCATGAACAAGATAATCTGCATATTGAATTCATGGTGATACATGGTGATGCATTTTCAAGAAAGGAGCAGCGACGCAAGGAGGTTTGAAAGGTCAATTTGTTTTTTTTTGTTTTCTGTTTGCTACGTATCATCTTATGTTTGAAGATCTTGATTATATGGTGTGTTACAGGCAAATATTTGTAATGCATATTATAGAAATATTATATTTATGTACTCCCACATATGATGTGTTGAATGTGGCTTTGTTTCACATTTGTCTCAGCCCAGCAATGGGTCACTTGGCCGCAAATGTTGCCTTCCCTCGTCATGCTTCACAACACGTTTTGGGACGATTGTGCTTCTGATTTTGGTTTTCTAACTCGCAGAAGAACTCTTGACAAAAGGCTGAATATATCTTACTTGATAGAAGTGGCTGAACATGTTTCCACGTGTACTTCCACTCATTCGCCATCCTCAGCCAGATCCCTTTCCCCATCCAATAGACCCCAGGATGTCTTTCAAGAGCGCAGGTTGAATGGCGATGCTCCGATGGTTTCATTGGTACAGCCAGCAGGACTGGATTTTTTGTGAGGTTGTTCTCTTGCACAGTTATGTATTTGGAAACTCTATATGCCATATTGATATTTTGAGTTTGAGAAGGTATATGCGGATGTCCCCTGGTCAAATTTCCGGAGAGTATATAATACAAGAGATCAGCCCTTTGCGTTTCTGTTTGAAACAGTTGTTAGAAGTCCTTCGAACAAGACCTGTTGGATTCATTTTGAACTTACAACAGTTGGTCGACATTCAACGGTGATGCACCAACCGACAAAAAAGGCCACTCAAAATTACTTTTCTCTCAATGAGGTATTCTGAGTCTGGCAGGTCTATAGTTTTGAGACATAAAGACCCATGGTGCTCTTATCCTATAGGTTCTGCTTGATCTTTATGGTAAATGTATAGGTAAATGTACTGGATCCTATGGGTATTGGTTGTGATTGTGGTTTTATTCTCAGGATTTGCCGACTTCTGGATGACTGCCAAAGCGAAACAATCTTTAGTGGTTGCTCCAGGCGCACTATTTGGCATCTGAGTGGTTCGGAAACAGAACCCCCGTTCTTTCGGTTCTTGTAGGTTGCCTGTTAAATGGTTAATTTTGTTAAGTTTGAGGGTATGAGAATTCATAGTAACAGACAACATAACTTGTGTCCTCCCTTAAACTCAGCCGGTTGGTTTACTGTATAGTTTTTGCAATTTGTATATTTTGGTTCAGCCTGGGGGTTGGGCCAGGTTTGGGCTATGATTGCTAGATGGTATGAGCTTTAGCAGCTTAAGTGGCTGACTACCAAAAGGAATCATTTATAAGCAACTTGGGGATCCATAATGTCGCGATGATTCAAAATATATACGGAAAGGTGGAGATGACAAGGACCAGAAATGATTTGACACTTTTGAATTCTGTGAGCCAGGTATTGCAATGACAGAAAACTGTTTAGACAACTCAGAGATTGGCTGTGGCCCAATTTTAAGCTTCACACCTTCACACTTGACATTTGGGATGTTAAACATGAGAAAACCACCGTTGCGAGACCCATCGTCGAACACACCCATGCCGACCCAAAAGGCTTTTACCTTGCAGAGCTTTTGTGACGGACCTCTGTGGCGTTAATGTGCCTTGGCGTTACCCGTTACCAGTCCAAATTGGTACAAATTTTAAAGGTGAAGTTTGGGTGAGGTACACATGAACTAGGCAAAGCTATATGTTTTGTTACGTTTTGTTGTGTTTGAGTTGTGTTGGGGGGTTTGGTGCGTTTTGATTATGTACTTGGTGAAATATTCTGGTAATCAATACATATCATCTATATATGGTCAAAATTAATCTTGTTTGTGCAGTGAAGGCAAGTTGTAGTCTTATGCTTTTTCATTGTTCTTCGGAGATTCCGCAATAACTTCATTGGTTGAGATATTTATGTCCAAGGTTCATGAACTTCGGTACTAGATTGGGAAGGGATTGCAAAGAAACTTTCAATCTAAAAGACGACTCAATAAGAAAATGCGTTTACTATATAATGGAAATGGCAACCAAACATGTATCATACCGCGCTTGCCGGAGGCCTTACCAATTCTCTTTAAGTGGTCTGGTTTCAAGGGGATTTTACATCCATAGGAGCAGAGACCTTTTTTTTACCTAGCTATGCCTTGGGATGCTACCCCATTCACTGATCATTGCTAGCTGATGAAACCGAGTCAGTACACTTTGGTAAACGAACATGGCTGGCTGATGCCATCCCCCACGTGGTATAAATGAATCTTCAGACATAATATAGATATGTCCTTTATTTTCCTTTCCATCCCGCTGAGCTTTAGCGAATTTCAGGGCACAATTATCCTTTCTTCCAAACTCCCTGCCTCACAATGAATTCCTGGTGTTATCAAAGTCATCATCCAGGGATCCAGCTGTCAATCCTTGCAACCGGCAGAGAGCTGTCAAATCACTTGCGGACAAGGTGACATTTGGGGTGGATGGGATGTTAGCGTTTGCCTTTCCGTGGCTTGAAAAATCAAAATTTCATTTTTTTGACCTCCACCAAACGAGTAGAGGACTTGATTTTTTGAAAAGATTGATTAAAAGCGATGGTTCGTTTATCAATTAGAATAGATGGAGTTCCCTTTGACCATCCAGTTGGAACACTTTGGTACACTGGTATATGTAGAGTGTTATGTTTTATACAGCAAATTATTTGGTCTTCGAACGTTTGGCTTTCATATCTATTTCGTCGGACAACAGGCTGGTGAATCTTTACTCTTTTTTTCTCTACATAGGGTGAAAGTCACAACTACGGTACCAATCACAACAGTTAGATACAGGGCTTCAAGGAATCAATAGTAAATTGGAGGTGCAAGATCTACTACTGGACCCATTGTGGCGGGTTGACCTTGCTCAGCATGTTGCTGCCAGGTCATGTTGGAGGACCTTTCAGTGCAGAATGCCCTGCAGGAAACACTCTATTGAACAGGCATGGTTTTTCGGGGGGAACAAGCAATGCTGTACGTTTTACGAATCACGGTTTAGATCGTCACGGTTTTATTTGGGATGCTGTATATACACATTTCTTAGCTCACCAAGGAAGCTGGTCGGTTCAGTTCCCCCCCTTAGATGTAAGGGATCTTGCAGATGCTGACTTTTAGGGTCTTTAGATTCCATGTTTGACTTTGTTCGCTGTATCACTCCAGTTGACGGCGAAAGGAGGGAACTGGGAACCTCAAAATGATCCTTCAGGAAGAAGACTGTCATTTATGAACAGATCGATAGAGATACACTGCAAGAAAGATAATGTCATCTTGGTGATCGGCAGGCATCTTGGGACAGGGATCATCCTACTAACCCCTACTAATTATACACCATCTTTCACCTAAGCATTCCAGTCACGGGCCGTGAAGTTGCGTTGTTTTGGCCCCAGCTGGAGGTTGTGCAGGCGATGGGCCCCTGAAAAAACATCACCTCGGCAACTTGATGAATGTAAATGAGCAGCTTCCAAGATTTCTCTTGGAGTGAATAGACTAGACCTGGCTAGACCATTTGTCCATTTCACCATTGAGGATGTCAATATTATCCTAACTATTCCTTTGATAGGAACTATTTCCATGCTTCTGTGAAAATGGGGTATTCGTGATCCTTTTCCTGGATTCTGGCAGGTGGGTGAAAATGGGAATCGGATCAAGTCTTAAATTATTCACAAAATACCAACGCATTTGAAGGTATTCAGATGACATTAATATGATATGCATTATTTCCTGTGCGCTAGTGACATTTTCCTCGAACAGTTCAATTGGATCGACTATTTGCTTGGAAATTCGCCACCTCAGTGCATGGGAAAAAAACAACGAAACACAAAACAGATCAAACTATAGTAACAAAAGTAGCACAACAAATAAAAAATTGTAAAACAGCTGCATGGGTGTTTCGTTCTTTGCCTGGAAATTTGCAAATGTCACTCATGTTGGCCATGCCACTGCTACGTGGCCCATGTCGTTTCAGCGTCGCCTGGTTGCTGTTGCATGGACGGCCTTCACGTCCTTCACCTTTGCCACATGGAGAGAAGGCGCAAAGTTCTTTACAGGAATCGTCTACCTGTAGGGAAGTATATATAATGAGAGCCAATTCTATTTGAAGTACCAGAAGTGTTCCATATGTTTTGTTTGGTTACCTGTTCTTTTTCACTAACAAGACATTTCCAATATTCAATATTCCAAAAATATATACTGTAATGCAAGCCAAACAAATACCAGCGAGAGAGAGGATCAGAAGTGTCAAAGGGTCCGAAAACAAGACTTCACAAAATTGACTGCAGCAGCTGTCGCTTCTTGAAGGGCATGTTTCTTTTGCATGAATATGCCGATAGATTAAAACATTTTTTTTTATCACTTAGAAGCTGTTTGTTTATCACTTAGAATCTACTAATACTACAAAAAATCATCAATCTTAATAGATAAGAACAGCACTCACCATGGATCCTCCATGGTTTTTTTTCAGAAACGCAGCTCCCAAACGCTCCGAAGACATCTTTCCGAAAGTGGCGCTTCAGGTCGCAGGATCCCACCTCCGGGTTCATGCAGGATCCCCTTGTTGGAGATTCCCGAAAAAGAAGGAGGCGATTTTTCGGGGCCGGTGAAAGGTGATGACGGTGATGACCTCGACCTCAAGGAGAATGATGGGGCCTTTTTTTTTTGTGGGGTAAAACTTCCTGCAATTTGACGAAGGTTTCAGTTTAGGATTGGAGGGTCACGGATTTATTGGATATGGGATTGAAGAAATCTTATAGACAACAAAAACATGTGATGATATACATGTATATACTAGCTTATGAAATGACTGAAGGACCCAGAAAAAAAGGTACAACGATTTCAGATTTGGTGCCAGGCACCAAGATCTTATATTTTTGTATTTTCTGCCTGCATGACAGAATTCAGATGTGTTTTGTAATTGGCTTGTTCTGATGGTTATGTTGTTCTAATCGTTTTTTCGGGTTGTGTGCCATCCATTTGTTTTCAGATGTGCTTAAAGATATCCACGATGAAGATGTCTGCAAGTGGCCAACCATTGTCACCGATGGTGGAAGCGAGGATTTCCTCGATTTCTTGGGACAGATCAAGGGATTTGCAATTTTTCCGTGTGTGAAAAAGCCTGCATGGATTTTTGGGATTTACTATATTAAGCCGTTCCAAGTTCCAACCTATTGAATAGTATAGACTATAGATCAATTGCATTAAATTTCATTATAGTTTAAGAATTGATATTTTATTTCGACAATAGCTTTGCTACCGATCGATGCCTATATGCCATACAAACTGTTACGAGCCCGGTATCAACATGCTCTTGATATACAACCAGATGGTTCAAAAAGTCGTGATTCTCGGTGTTGCAACACCACTGCCGACTGCTTGTCCAGGTACGTTTGATTCAGAGATGATGCACGCCTTGCAAAGTGTTGGATGTTTTCAGGTGCCGGTGAAACGAACCACTTAATGATAAGGAAATAAACCGATCTCATTGGGGTGAGAATGGAATTTTCATTTGTGAGTTACCTACTTGGATGCTTTTTGTTGAATCTTGTTGTTAATTGTTTGGCTGATCCTGTTGTTTGACACTTCCAATTTGTTCAGAAAACAAGAGGTTTGTTAGTGGGGACTGCTCAGAATATATGTTCAATCTGTTAAGTAAGTGTTTCTTAAGTGAGCCAGTCAGGGGTTTGCAAGAACTTTTGATCCATTTTCTCTTGTCTAACTTGTGATGCTATTGAATCTTTAGATGGCTGAAATCCGGCTTGCTAGTTGATAGATAGTTTATCCCAGTGTATCACATCATTTAGTGTATGTCTTTTTGTTTTTGATTGAAATCTTCAGGCTATTACAAAGGGTGTTGGTTGACAAAAGGTTGTTGAGTAGTTAGGAAATGGCTGCGCTCTAGTCATTGAACACTCTTTGTGCTTGAAGTTACATTGACCTTGGCAAAAAACAATGGAGATGATACGGTTGGCAGTTCCATCTCACTACCCACCTGGGAAGACTTGGTTGAACTACCGAACTACCTACCAACTGGTGTAGGATTGCAGCCATTAACAGCAGGAGTGGAAGAAATCCAACAAACCAAACGAGATGAAATATCGACCAATACAATTGACATGTGGTCAGGTAAACCTACAACAGTGATCTTCGGCAATTACCCACGTGAAATGTGATTTGAAATGGATGCAATTGATCTTCGGTGATACTTGGTGGATGGTATTTGTAGGCAAGTGTATCGAACGGCCATCAGACAGCTCTTGAAATCATCGGATTTGCGTTTTGCGAGGTGCGTTTGCCGACGTCCTTGCAACGCTTGACCTCGCGTTGTTTCCGCGATTTCAGGGACATGTTATCCATGCCGGAGGAGGTCTGGCTGGGTGTGTAGGAAAGATCCCTAAGGAAATGATACAGGAAAAGGACCATTTAAAGGACGACATATTGAAGTCAGTTCTAGTAGGTTCTCACTTTACCCTTAAATCAACAGAAGCAATAGCAATATGTTTCATATCCTTGTTGGGTGTTTAATTCGATGGCTTGACCCATACTGCCAAAACAGTCATGGGCAAACTGGACCTGGCAAAAAATATGATGGACGTTTGAGTACCGTCATAGCGCGGAGTGCACGTATTTTTGTTGGTTCCTGGGTTCTCTGGGTGTTGGTTGTTTCCTGAGACGATGTTTCCCCTGAAAACCTGGTACAAATATGCCAAGGTGGAGTGGATCCCCATATACTTTGTTCACGGGCCAAACTTTTGTTAGGACTTGGCAAATGGTATTTTACTTGAAAGTTTGGGTCAAACATGTTCCTTTGTTCTTACCATGTTATGATATGATATAAGATATGAATCAGTTCTTCTGTCAATATATGCTGTAGCATTGTAGCATAGTATATGGTATCCTATGTGTATAGTCTAGTATTGGTAGTTATTTGTAGTTCTGTAGTATTCTATAGTCAGCTATCCATGCAAGGATGGATCCCACGCCCAACATCGTTTTAGAAAAACTCGTTCCTGTGATTCGTTGACGTTGCCAGCAGGACAAGGCCCGCTTTCACGTTGAAGATGATCTGCTTTCTTTACATGGCTATCAGCCACAAGGGGAGCTTGGAGAGCGTTTCTAATCAGAGCTTACGACAGGAACGTGAGAATCACCTCCCTAAATGAGAAGGAAGGTCACCTTGTTTGTGTCGTGGAAAAATCAACCCAACAAGGTATTTTTTTTTTTGGATGCCCCATACATCAGTGACTGGTGATGGCTGAGTAGTCCCCATGTGATTTTCGGGGGTGCTTCAAGGTGATTTTCCCCAAGATTCATGCGAAAAATCAAGGGATGGATAGCACTGGCATAGTAATATGATATGTTCTTGGTCCACGTCCACACATATACTAACTGTTTTATTTTATGATGAAGCTGGGTGAAGGAATGAAACACTTGTTCTAGTTGGTTGTTGGACGCTGCAGCTGCTCGTTTGCTGATTTATTTAGTCGGAATTAAGAGAGAAACTTTCTACATTAGATTACCAGTTAAGATGCTGGTACTGTAACATATTTTCTACCATCCTGCTGATTCGGCAACTTGATTTCACAATCACAGTCGAATCCAGGCGACTTGCTATACCCAATGACTTAAGTCTGAGGTATTTGCCTACACAACTGGGTATGTTCAGCGTATAAAGGTTGGTCCAATACAGCTTGAATCCATTGTGGAAATTTCAATCGTTCGGATCGACTCGCAAATCTTCGCAAATCGGTTGATTTGAGTGTGGAAAACCTAATCTTGAGAGGTACCTCTATAAACCCGCACCACCCTCACCCCGTCGAAGTTTAACATAGCCCCTGAAAAGCTGCCATCCCAAAGGGAAAGTAGTCTTATAACCATCATTTTTCAGGGGCTATGTGAAACTTGAGGGGTGTATATTTTTTTAACTTTTTTTTGGGGGGGTTAGACAGGGTGGCCATCACACTCATGAATGTATAGCTAGAAGGTTGTAACGTTGGTACATCCTGAGACACCTCCCTTTTGGCTCCAACTGAGCCATGGAAAAAAACTGGTGGGTTGATTTAGATAGGGTTTTTTTGCTCTAAAGTAGTGAATAAAAGATCGCGCATTATGAAAGAGGTTTCCGTCATTGCTCAAAACTGTGCAATGATTTTGGTGACGAGTGCCATCAAGTGTACAAGAGGTCATCGGTTTCTTACGTATACTTATGTTATCTTATATTCATATCTTAAATGACTTAGATAAACCTACACATTGTTGAACACGGGTTTCTGACAATTTTGGTCAAATAAGATCATTGGTGATTCAGCCTTTTTCCTAGGCCCTATGGCCCTATGAAGATAAGATTCAAGTTCTGGGAATATGCTCGAATTAGTATACAACCAAACTATTTACCCTTTGTTAGACTGACAGCGTCAGGTTACAATGCACATCGTTCTGGATTTGTGTTCCACAGCCAGCAGCCAATGTCATGGGTATCCGAGGCGCAGGCCGGTGAGATGGAAAGCATGTTTCAAGGAAAGATGTTGACAGTTTCCAAACCTTGGGATCGCACCAGAGAATGCATGCCCAACGTAGTGCCAACATCAAATGGCTGGGTCAATGTAAGCTATTGAAAACTATATCCTTGTCTTGATTTTGCATGTTTTTTTTGCATTGGGGCAAAAACCGATGCCAACAGGAGCAGCGTATTGTGAATTGGAGAAGACGCATTTGGCACCTAGCGGAAAGGAGATGTTGGTTGAGAACATGAGCGGAGTCCAGTTGACAAAATCATTCGTTGCATTATATCAGTGGTGGCCCATGTTTGGGGACTATGGCTTTAGAAAAACAGCAATGACCCTACAGAAAATGACTCAACAAGCAGATTGGTGAATGATTGTAGTTGACCCATGCATTGAAGGGAAGCACCAAAGAACCATCCGTTTTCATTGTTTTTTTCCTACATGTCCAATGGTTGGTTGCAGGATTTTTGATACCGTGCTGAAGGAACTCCAGGTGCGCCAGGGGTGAAGGACTATGGACTTATGTCATTCTCCCAGTGATGCTCTTGACAATGGGCATGAATTGGTTGAAAGTTCGTACAATCACAGACAGTAAACCATATTTTTTATATTTAGAGATAAATGCACATATTAATGAAAACATTTCAATACAAATATAGAGCCGGCACTTTCCTTGCTATCCAGTATCACAAATGATTGACTTGAGACAATCCGCACGACTTAGGGCCGTTTGATTTGTCAAAAATATGCTGAACTAGTTGACTCCGGTCGAATGGTTGTAGTGATATTGTGACCATATAAGGCTACTGTAAGTTGGCAAAATTCGATATGATCAAGGCTTCGATAACCCAGTGATGATTTTTGAACATGTTTTTTTGGCAATTTTTTATCGACCGACCTGCCGATTTCCTTGCAAGATACCGTTGTCCCGAGAACATACCCCAAGCCGATAGGACGACCGAGGATTTCGACATTGAATGACACTGACATTTTTTTTGAAACCGAAAATACAATATGAACGTCCCCTCAAAAACCATCGTTGTTTTTCACCGCTCGACCTTTCTTGATTCCACAAGCCAGAAAGTTCACTTGCAACCAACCACATGGCCTGCCGGCCTACCAACTGATTTTTTTTGGCAACAGAGGTCAACCAATCAGAGGGCCTTTTCAATGAAAAGGGCCACTTTGATATGGTGTCCCAATCCAACTTCCAAGTCAAGGACCCTCCACCATCAGCTATGCGGGGCAGGGTGGCAGTTTAGGGTCGCTTGGGTGTGTGACCCTTGATAGTTGGACATGGTCAAGACAAGGTATGTACCACATTTGTACAAATTTTGATCCTTCTAATAAATCCTTAAATCCTTTGAGATACTGAGTTTTTAGTTTTTGCCTTAGATATTTCAGCAACCAAATCATAGTAGATAGATACCAAATTTCATCTACTAGATGCGACCATTCATAAAGGATTAGGATGATGACTCCACTTTCCCAACCCTACATGGATTGTACACATGTTGATTTCCAACCCCTTCCCCCTTGAACGTGTTATGTTATTCGTGGGGTGGGTGGGTTGATCATTTTGTTTCACCCTTCCAGGACATAAAGCAAGTCTCAATTTGATACGTGTCATTTGTGTAAGATCAGAAGACATTTTCGTGGATCCGCAGAGTATATTTCTGACGACCTTGTATTTGTGTGTGTATGGGTTCCTGATTATCAACCTCCAGGAGGTAGTGACTAGTGTATGTTTTGAAGATTCAATTGAATAGATAAATGATCAATCCAGAACTTTTGACAATTATTGAATGGTGCCGGTAAATTATGATCTACTGTATATAGATGGTTTAGTAACACGTGGTCGACATAGTATGGTTGTCTTGAAGGTACATCAAGACTGTGATGATCTGTGATGACCACTTGAGCCCGTTCAATTGTTCTAAATGTTTGGTGAAAACAATTACGGCAACCACTGGAAGTGTCATTTGGAGTCCAAAAACCACACCATGGACCTATGCCCCGATGATGGGGAATGGTAAGTCAGACTGGAAATGGGAAATGTTGTCGCTCTATGGTTTCAGCGGCTACAGAAGGAACAGATTTCATAGTATCATTGTGTATTCAAAGGTGCCTCCAATCATCTTTGTCAGCCATATTAACTGTTGTTTTGAATAAGTATCACGATATTCCTTTCTATGACAGGGTCTGATTTCATGTTTATCACATTTTATCACTATGATAATGACCCTTCAATGCCTGAGAGAACACATGTGTGTAATTTGTGTAGGGGTGCTACATTTTACGGCACATGTTTATTTGTAAAAGAAGACAACTCTGCCACTGCCGCCTCAACAGGAGATGCATTCTACTGCAATAGGCAGCCTGTTTCAAGGGGGTGGATGTCCTGTCGCAGCGACCTTGTTTTTTACGTTGAAAACATATCATTCAACCAATGCCGGACTACAGATTACAGGAATTGAGCTCAGTTTATGGATGGGTTAAAGTGTCCTATAAGTACTAAAACATTCGGTACTGTATTGATGGACATTTGCGAAACTGGTCACTGGTAGTACCCGTATTCAAGATCTTGTATCTCCAAAACAACTAGGGCACAGGAAAACGATTCCGTTTCACTTCATGACTGTACAACCTTTTTTTGGAATGCGCCGTCTTAAAAGGGATACTGCAGTACATCAGCCTATACTCCTTGTACATGTATTCGAATTAAAATTCGGTGTTATAAACATTTTGCACAGGCTATGCAAAGTTGGTCTAGGTAAAAGGGGGGATGACACGGATGATATAAGACATACCATTTTTTAACCGGAACTATTATCTATACCATGTCCTTCCTCCTCCCTCCTGCTGCTTCAGGTCCTACAGTGGCCCAGGTTCTCCGTTTGCCTATGTGACTGGGCGTGAATCATAGATCCATAGATTTCTTTGGGTTTCCCAAGTCCAGGGTTTAGTTTCACAAATGACCAAAAATATGACGGGGAAGCCAACGGGAGGGGTGAGCTGATTGCAAGCTTCGTTTGTGGCACCAAACCGTGTTTCAAGGGATGTAAATCTCATAACCCATGGGCCGAAGGAGGATGGCTTTCCATGGCTTCATCCTCTCATGTTTGTTTTTCGGATGAGATGCACGGCACACACACAACGAAGGCAACGTTTTGATGATAGGAATTGAATTGAGACAAACAAAACTGTGTGATGTGCCCTTTTTGTTCCTTAAGAACCTGTTTTGTTTCTTTATCATCTTTCAACCCCAAACATGTTCACAAAGCTGCAGCTGGAATCTATACCATTTCTTAACATACAGTTTCCAGCCGAGGCATCAAGATCCCAGTTTCTTATCCTTATTGATACATGGATCCAATGACCCACCAGGACAAGGACTTGAGTGTCTTGGATGATTGGCTGGTTGGCTGTGTTGAGATGGGTTTTTTGTGGGGTAACCATGTAACCCACCTTGGACCCTTGGATGTTTGCTGATGATTCATGATGTTTTAGGGTTATGTTTTTTTGGAGTCATTTTTTTTGTGTGGAAGATTGTATCTTTGTGGCGTGTGTGGGGACAGATGGGACAGATTTGTTGGGGGATAGTCACATGCATTGTTTTTGGGGTGTATTTGGTAATCAATTTACTTTCCAGGATCTCTCCTGGAGATTCAAAGTTGATCATGTTGATCGTTCAGAAGAGCAATAAAGCATTTGAAAGGATAGTCAAGGTACCATCAGGATTATGGCCTTGAAGTATTTATTAAAATAAATAATATTACTGATTCAATCTCTAAATTTTGTACCAGCAGCCCTATACAGCCGCTCTCTTTTTTTCACTTTATCTTCAATATATATATATATATACATGTACACCCTTGATACCAAATTTGACCCTCGTGAGCTTGCTGATTCTCCCAACCCAGCCAACTACAAGTTTATGCCACAGTCTTGTTTGAAGTGAGTCAGCTGCTATAAACTATCTCGGAGATACCAAAAACATATGATCCCCTAAGATGTATGAATCTCAGCCTCACATACAAACGTATGTGAACAATTCCGGGACAAAGAAGTCATATCATGTGGACTGTTGGTTTCTCCCTAGTCGTTTCGCTCAAGGATTTGGCATGACCCAAGTCGCTCCTATGTTGCGGTGCCGAGGTGTTTGGTTTTCAATTCATGGGATTTTGTTTTGTTTGTTGGATAGCCTTGGGGTAGCTGGAAGCAACCCAGAGTTAGATGAATCTCCTGGTTTTTAGGTGCTGGATTTTTCGTTTTGAATCACGGAGATTGTGTTCAATGTTCTTACAGTGTACTAGTGTATAAATTCGAATGGAAGAATAACGACATGGGAAGGTCCAGGCCAAACTACATGTCGAGAAAGGCGAGGTTTGGTGTCCAAGTAGATGGTTTGCTGCTCCCAAACGTCCAAGTAAATATGTATTATTGCTATTATACATGCGTAACGGGCCTATCTAAATGCAGTAGTTGTACAATATTGATCAATATTATGTGTAAGTACAATTAAAACCAGTAGATGACATGTATATCATATAGATATTCTGTGTGTATATATATATATATATAGATGGCTACATATTGGTCTCAAACTTTTGTTGACCTCCATATAAGAATGGGAGTTCTCATATCAACGATCATCTATNTTGGATCTTGGATCCAGACCTTGGATTCAGATAAAATGCTATGGAGCCATAGTGTTTATAAACGTTTGTAAAGGCCTGGAAACTTGCCAAAACTGTTCAACATACACACTAGCTTTCGTCTGTCTTCTTACCAGCCTAACTCTGCATTGCCCTAATGCTCACCGTCTACTTTGCCAGGTTCAATGACCATCCGGAACTTCAATTCCCATCCGGAACTACGTCCAGGTGCGCTTGGGTGCAAGGAGAAGGTTACTGGTAACAGGCCTTGGAGTCTAGTGAGCCTCACAGTCACGTTGACTTGCTGAAAGTTGTTCTTTTCTGCAGCCATATCCTACATCACAGATTTGTGCCTGCCTGCACCGGTGCGTGACTAATGGAGGTGACAGGCAGAGTGTCGATTGGGAGAGGCCACGCTTACATCCACTTGGCACCAGTCCGCTCCCAACAGACCTGGCAACCACGGCCCAAGTCCAGAGTCGAATCCTTGAAGGCCAACTCACAGTGCATGAGTCACAGTCACGGCTGCCGCTGATGCGTCCAGCCTTGAACTCTATGCTGGCCTACATCCAGGTTCAGTTGAACCTGCCTCGTGGTATCAAAGGTGGATGGAGCGAGAAGGCAGATGACCGCCTAGCAGACATGCTGACAAAACAGAAGAGAGGCTCTGCTGCGCGGCCATTGGCTTGCTTGACGCTCCGGCAGGAACTTGTTCGGAGCAGGCCCCTGAAGCTGGCAGTGCCAAGGATTCTTCATCGTCTGAATCTGAAGAAGGCAGTAGAAAGAGGAAGCAGTCTTCATCTTCATCTTCTTCCTCAAGTTCCAGCACCAGGAAAAGCAAGCTGCGAAATGCAATTCGAAAGCTCACAGCGGATGTTGCAGAATTGGCAGAAGGCATCGAATCCCAGCAGGAGCTCGAAGAAGAAAATCAGAGGTTGGTTGCACTCTCCATAGCGTTGGCAGCGGAAAACCAGATCCTCAGATCAGCTTTGGAGACTTGAGGCAAAGATCGCCTTGGCGTCGTGCTTTTGGCACCGGACTAGTTTCTCCAAAGATCGTCTTGGCGTCGTGCTTTTGGCACCGGAATAGTTTTTCTCCAGACAACAGACCTTGCGTGATATGCGTGTCTCAAAAGTGCAGATCATTTGCATTATGTGTAAGATTGTCTTTTCTTGCCTGCAATCATTAAAAAAAAATGACATTCAAAATTTCAGTTAAATTTTCCATTAACAACACAAATCATTCTTTTGGCATGTTGGTGGCATCATCTCAAGCAATCGGTCTGCAGTGGTTTTCTGGCATTGCCTTTCTTTGCTCTCTGTCATGTCTGGCGCTTTGATGGATGCGGCGATTGCAGAGGTTGGAGCTAAGCCATGGCAAGTGCAAACTCTGGACACACCTGCTTCTGGCCAGATGGAGTGTCCAGAGCCATTCTCTTTCAGCAAATTTACTTCTGAAGCTTGCCGCCCAATCTCCAATCATGTGAAGTCTGTTCAGCTGCTTTTTGACGTTCAAGAAGGCATTGAACCCTCCGTTGAGGCCAGCGAGGTAGGCGCAATGATTGCAGCAGGTCAGCTTCAGGGCTTGCCCGAGGTCCTGGCTTTTAAGGCTGAAGTGCCTGAAGGCTCAAAGGTAGATCTGATCCTCGCCGCATCTCCTTCCAAGTAGCCACTGCCCTTTGTGCTGGGAAAGGCTTTGTGCCAGTATTCCGGCCTGGTCCGTGGAATACAAAAAAAGCTGTTCAATGGCCGCTCAGCAGGCTTGGAGGCTACCAGTTTCGATGACACACTTTATGTCCATCAAACCAGGAATTGGAGGAGGGCATCAACTTCATCAATGACCATGCGCCCGAATGTGACTCTCGCAATGAGCAGACAGTGTGGATTCTGATCAACATAAACCAGACTCTACACCAATTGCGGATGGCCAGAGGCCAAGGTCAGGCAAATGGCTCAAAACAAGAGCAAGGGAATGGCTGGCGCATTGAGCACGACTGAATTCCCATTGACTACCTTCAGCCTGAAACGTCCTTCTACCTCCTTTGTATCCTCTGCTCATGCCCTGGCGTTGGAAAGACCCCCTTCGTGATTATCTTGGCCATGGCAATGGGTCGATACCACATTCTTCGATCTGGATGCGAAGGCCTGCGGCCTGGATGGAGACGTGCCAAGTCATTGGGCAATTTTCGGCACAGAGCACCACAAGTCCATGAAGGCCTCTTTCTGGATGATCCTGACCGGGCCAAAGTCAGCATAGCTGATTTGAAAAGCTTTCTCACCAGTGACGAAGATGGAACTGTGGACTCCAGGTACAATGACCTTGGCAGCAATACCATCATATCTGACCAACACTTCTTCAACCTACTGGGGGACATCTTTGCTGGCGACAAGGAGAAAGACGTCTTAGCAGTACTCAAGCGTTCTGCAGTCTTCATTTTTGCTGAGAATTATTTTCAATGCATGCGTCCACAGAAAATGTAGGTTTTGGGGGGGGGCTAGCATATAGATAAATATTCACTTCAGAAGCAGATTTTGGTTTTAAAAAAATATGATCAACTGTAGCTGGTGATATATGGATTTTCCTTGTACCATGTGAGGTTGGGCAGCTATTTCATCTTCTTTTAGGCCGCGGTCCCACGACGCTAGGTGTTATTGGCACCATTTTTTCATTTGGGTTTCCTAGGATGTTCAATCCATCATCATCATCATCATCATCATCACCATCATCATCATCATCATCATCACCAGCATCATCATCATCATCATCATGTTCTCTCCTTCTCCTGGTCAAATGGATTGAGATTGAATTGTTTTGGTATTCGGATTGATTTTGCGATTGTTGCTGCACAAGGTTCTCCATTCATTTGGTCCCCTGGCACGTGTGGACTTCCAAGGAAATTTGCTAAAGGCAAGCATCGTGTGATTACCCTAGCGGAAGATCTGGAGAAGCCGCGTGTTGCTGCCACCTTCTTTTTTCAGTGCCTTTGGTTTTCAATGGGTTTTGGAAAAAAGTGCTTGGAAATGAAGGTTTTTCGGAAAAGTGGAAATTGTGGAGAGAAATGCTGCACTAATGCCTTCCTAAGAGCCCTGCAAAAAGTGGTCTAGAGGATTGGGTTTGATCCAACCCAAAACCTATCAAGAATCTGTGTCTGAATCAATTGATTCATGTTGTATATATCGAGAGAGTGAGACAGGAGAGAGAGAGAGAGTAAATTACTGTAGTTTTTGTCCATATCATAGATGATTGTTAGAGTTTGGCCACTCTGTGGGAAACATGTTGCCAAAGTCCCATCGCTGACGAACAATAGCAAGGTTCACTAGAATCCGGGCATTTGCATGAATATGAATTTGTTAGGTTCAGAAGGCTGTACATCTGCCCTTGATTTTGCGGACATACTTGGTAACGCAAATATATATTGCTTGCCAACAAGAGTTAAACCCTGAATCTCTCTTTGAAAATCATCCATGAGTATCCTATGCACATGTTCAGGAGGAGTTCGTGAGCTTTAATGAGCCTTTCTCACGCATCCCCTCGTTTCTAAATTAAGTTCGAATGAACCCTTGTGGAGATTTTTTTGATGGGCCTGTTTGGATTCCATCCTTTCAAGATGTTTTTGTCCTAGGCCTGCATCTGATGCAATGTTGATTCCAGTGGTTTCGAGTCATTCCGATGAGCCGAAGCTTGGCGCATTATGATTCACTGCACAAGCTGGATACATGTAGCATTGTAGTGACCTTACGCAAGCATCACAGATCAATAGCACCAATGAGGGGTTCTATATCTCAAGAACTTTGCCTATGTGCAGTTTAGTAGTTTTTTGGGCTATGAGGTTTTTGGAAGGTAGAAATACTGTTTCCTGGATCATTATCAAGGGAACATCTATTCCTGCATTTATCTATAAATTTCAATTTGAAATGCTGATATAGCGTTTTTTCTTACCCGAAGACAGCACAAAGTGAAGGTCATAGCCTAGTTTTTTAATCAATTTCCCAGAAACTGACATGACCGCAAAAGTTTGAGGGCCCTTCTTCAGCTAGGGAGCGTGTGCCGTTTCCAAATCAACATGATCTCTGCAAACAATACTAGAATAGAAATAATAGAATGTGTCTATTGACTTTTGTCCTTGAGAGAGAAGACGAGAGTTCCTAGCACTTGATTGCCTGGTTTTTAGGGCTTAGGATGCTTGATTTCCACATCCCTAAACTAACATATTATGGAACTTTCACCATTTTGCTAAAGATGATGTAATTTTCAATATGAACGCTAGTAGGATTTCCATGGATTTCCATCGCTTGTTGAGGGCGGCACTTCTCCAGGATCATCAGCTTTCGCCAGCGCCGGCAGCGCAGCTATGGCCGCTTCGTCCGCGCGGAACCGCCCTGGCGTGGGAAAAAAGTGGCGGAGCGTTTGGAAGGGAAGCAACCGGGAAAATTTTTCCTGTTTTATGTTTGGGGTTTGAGGGTGTTTTGTTTTTGGTGACAGTGATGATGTTTGAGGAAGACATGTATAACTATTTGTTCATGCATAGTAGACAGTCTTGGCGTAAGTCTTTCGTACAAGACATGATGCTATCTTTTGCACATTTTTTGGCATTGAGGTTGTTGATGTGAAATAAGATACAATGATAAGTGGAGAAGTTAAAATCACAGCCATCCACAACGATACCCGTGGCGATACCAAGCGCCACCCCTAGCAACCCCAGATTTGAATAAAACAAGGCAGAGACCCTTTCACCATAAAAGGCAGCAGCTGCACTGTGTATTGGCCATTGACACGCAGTTGTCCCACACAGAGTCCATTTGATTCGAAGTTGCATCCAGTCTCCGACTCCATTCTTCATAATGAATGGATGGCATGTTTCAAATCAGGAAAATGGATCTGAGAGGGGCAGAGAGGGCAGAGACGCCCCTTAAACAATGGCTAGCGAAGGAACCCCTCCAAATCCATGCCGTAACAGGATGTAACGGGGTCACGTAACATCTTCAGGTAAACGCACAAATTCAGTCGACCTTGGCTGACATAGCTTCAACGTGAAATGCGAATGTGAGAATTCACTTGTTGGCAAATCTTAGATTGACGTCATACATCTTTAGGAAGATAATATAGAAATGTAGTCCACATCAAGCCTATATGTAGGTGCTGTCAATACAAGCATAAGCCCAGCTTTGAATTATGGGTTTCGCAGTCGGTTTTTAGGATGTTTGAATTTCGATCACCCACATCAAAATTGATCCAATCACCCAAAATTTGGCAGGGCTTTACAATTTGCAGAGCTGCCCACATGTACAAGGCATGGCAGCCTGTGGATCATGGGAAAAGATGAGTTTATGTGGATTTCCCTCCTCAAACAGAACTCACAATGTCATTGTTGAGCCATGTGTTGGGAGGGATGGGGAGTGCCTTTATGCCTGCAAATGGGATTAAATGGGTTTGTATTGAGCAGAAGGGTGCCAATAGTGTACCAAATGCAACCACCATGAATATTTTTTCGCAAGGTTGATGCTTTAAAAAGTTGAAAGTTGAAAGGAGAGATCCACAGAATTCTCGTTGGAGCAAACATATTGCAATATGTAGAGGTAAACTGATGGCAATGAAGTATCCACTGGGTTTCGTGGTACTTTCGAGGAAAGATGATGTTTTCCATTGCTATATTAGATTGCCCAGGGTTATATCCGGGATCTTCCACAGCTCATCAAGATGGGCAAAATGATGAAATTGTTCCACTGCCGCTTGGGACACCGCAGGATCTTCCCAATGAATGGATGTTATCAACCTTTTCCTTGGCCTGAAGGTGTCGGGGCTCGGGATGAGGAGAATGTTTGGGCAACGATTTCAGGAGGATACTAAGGTCGGAAAAAGCCTCGGCAAGGTGATTTAATACAAGGAATCCAAGCTTTGAATGCAGGTTGGTGAAATGTGATAGGTTTACAGTAATTACCATTGTTTCCATTTCCATGTGTTAATGCATTTTAATATGCCGCGTGCGTGTTTTTTCAGGTAGGGATGGGAACAAAAGATTGTTGGGTGATTTACATTGCAGTCTGAGCCTAGAACTGGTGGTAGTACCTTCTGTGGTTTGTTTTCTTTGAGAAATTTCTGTAGGTCATAAATCCCTGGCATGGCAGACAGTTCCCCTGTGGTTCAGAATACACAATGGTGTTTGATGTGACAGACTGACTTCAGAACTTCTTTGTTGGGGTTCGAAAGCTACTCGTGGCATGATCATGCGGCTTAAATGAATTGATAAGCCAGGCGAGAACAAATCATACACCATCACAACCTACAAGTTGCACTGTGCCTACATTTGGATCATGTTTTGTTGATTAGAAAAGCTGATTCATGTTCAGCACAATGTTTGCAGGTGACATTGTGCCACCAAGATGTGTAAAGAGGACATCCATCATAATCATGAAATATCACAAAGATACACATGCACTCGGTGCAAACATCTCCACGATGATCTGACATCACCTTTCCTTAATAACTAGCATTGCATTGATTGATTCTCGATTTTAATCTTTCTTTGGAAGATAATCAACTTAAGATGCATTCATAATTTCGTATATTATATAACCAATGATATTGTTCCATTGCCATGTTACCATGTTACCCCGTGCCGGTATCATTTCCATTGGCTGCCAAACTTTGCTGTCGCAGGGTATATGCGCAACAATAGTGTTTGGAGTTGCGCTGAGGGCTATGTCGGCATACCCATTGAGGCACCCGCTGGGAAGAACTGTCCAACTTGAGTGTTGGCAGGTTGGTCAACTGTTTGTTAATACCCACGGATTTTTTGTTTCCGGTGATATTTGGGGGGTTTACCAGCCACTTCAATTGTTGACTACCAGGGAGTCATCAATAAAAAATCGATGAAGGGATGAAACTTGAGATGATCATTCCTATCACAATCCCCCGATTCTTCAAGATTAGAGTCCTTATCATATGATTCAAGCTTTTAACTGGACAGTTTCCAAAAACGTTTCTATCAAGTTTCTTGTTTTTGTTGATGTTTATTTGTTTTTCTCCGAAGTTGGCAGGAAGACCCAGATCGACCTCATTCAAACATTGTGTTCTAAGCTGGTCCGTTTCTTCACCGTATGGCCGCATGGAGATCCAACGCCAAATCGATGATAGCGTTTGACATTGGTGATCTTTGACGATATCATTGAACTAGATGGTTGCTGAGTACGGAAGTTTCTTTGGAATGATAGTCCTCCCCCAAAAACACCTTTGACGTCAGAAGGAATGATGCACCTTTGATGTCAAGAAGGTTAATCTATACCTTCAAAACCAAACAGATTGCCCCCTGCAACAGCTGACCTCCTGCGTCGCCTTGAGACCTGCGTTCCAATGGAACCATGTGGGCAACCAATTGCTTTGAGTGGCTGCGAACGGAAGCTTGGAATGCAATAGATGCTATGGCAAGACCTAAAATCGGGTGCCATTTTGGGACCATGTGTGGAACAAATGTGCCATATCAACATTTAAAGATACTGCTATATTTAATGATGACTTCTTTTCCCTCAATTCTTGGGCTGTAGGAAGATAGGAAGTGCTGTGAGAAGTGTCTGGGTTGCTAGGCATGGCCAGTTCCAGACGTTCAAGTCAGCTTATTTGACCTCAGATTCACAACCAGGCAGTGATATGAAGAGGACACAATAGAGGTAACGTTTGGGATATGCCACATTTCCTGGTCCAGTAGGAAGGGAATGACAAAGAATCCCACTTGCATCAACTTATGCTGATGTTGCCCATGTTTGGCTGGTCTCAAACTTGGTGACTATTGAAATCCTAAAGACAGTTTATTGATATTAAACTACCAGAAACTTCTTGGGAGCTACTATCTATGGGGCCATAAGTCTTGGGAGTTTCACATCCATATGGTATATATGCTCCAAAGGTAGAGCTGCGTTTCGGAAAACCGGATGGCTATCAGCGTGCCACCCAGGGAGCAACCTTGCAAGACTTTGGTCTTGGACAGCTGTCGCTATGAAGCTGTAGGCGTGTGGAAGAAACAGAGGTCACAACTTGACACCGAAGTAGCAACGCTGATGCGTGTGTTCAGTTCATTTGTTTGCTGGATCGGATGTTTATTAATATTTGTTGTTATACCAAATTTCTGGCTAGTTTCCCAGTTTTCATGTATGCTCAAATCATTCACTTTGACTGGAAATTTGCGTAGGAAAACGCTAAATTTTAATGTGCCACCGCCACCCATAGAACATTTGTACTCAGAGAAAGCAATGATTTAATTACAATATTCATGTTTCTCTTAGCAAACACTGTTTTTTGTTGATGGTAGATGTAAATATCCTCCCTCCTCCAGCTGTGCTCCTCGTGCACTTGTTAGAACTGCACAGGCTGTTCTGGTTTGATGGGTGGTCAAGCATGTTGGGGACTCAACGTGCCAAAATCCATCCTTGGAACAGCTATTTCACGGAATAACACGTTGTGAGTCTAAACACTTGCTGATGCAAAACACGGAACAAATGTATCACAACTATTTGCCTGCTAGCTTATTTCTTTAATAGATATATAATCATAAATATTATATATCTATATTTTTATTTCGCAAGATTTTTCAAGACTCAATATACAGATCATGTCTATGTTTTGCATGTGTTGTCCATGTTTGTTCTCAAGGTGAGATTCGTTGCAAAGCTCCTGCAGAAGGTGATCCAGTACTGGCAACATGTCCCGAAGAGAATGTGAACCCTGAGCAGGACGACATGCATCGGTTGGTTGGGTGTATTCCGAAGATCCTTTGTTCAAGTTCGGAAAGGGCTCCTGTATCAGCCCTCACTATTATATATAATTATGAATATCGATATATTTATATATATATATATACAGTTATATACATGTATGTTTGGGACCAGGATACCATCAATGGGTTGTATTTGTTTGAATGCTCACCTCCGCTTCGAGGAAGAATGATGCAAGCAGTTGATACATTTAATCGGCATCGGTCTTTCTTTCCATATAGGTTGAAAGCACCAGAGTGTTCTGAGACTCTGAGTGGATGAGCCCAGTGTAGACTCAGTGTAGACGGGGCGCCAGCTTTGCATAGATAGCCCCATTTGTTGCACATCAATTTGGGGAGGCAAACGCCATCTATATATTTTTTTACAGAAAGATGTACCTTTCATGCAGCAATTTTAGGGTTTTCAAGAATGCTTTGGTGGATCTTTGGTGCTGAATTTCAGAAAGATATTTCCAAGTGGAAAGAGGCTACTAGCGCGTCCAAATGGTGCGACGTTTTAAAGGGAAAAGGCCTAGGATATTGAGACCACCAATGATCAGACTTGCTATTGAATTGAAGAATTGTTCCTATAGGGGTATTTTTGTATGAATTTCTTGCTGATTATATGTCAATAGGTACAAGGGCTCGAAGCAGCCTCATAAATGTGATACTGAGGGGTTTGACTCACTGCTATAATCCATCAAGGATACCAGTCTTAATTTGCTTTCCTTGTCACACACCTCGGGACAAATTGAAGTCACTTCAGTGGACCTTTCTAATTTGTATTATAGGTTCCTGTGAGAAGGATCCTGCATGACCTCAACCACAAACTCGGGGAAATTTTGACAAAACAAAATGGGTTGGCCAGGTAAAGATTCATCAAAAGGTGCAGTAACACTTTTTGTAGTACAAGGCGGGCCCCTACCACTTATAAATGGGCTGGGGTTAAAACTTATAACTCCTATAAGTAGGGTTATAATCACAGTTACCCATTTATAAGGCCATTTATAGAGGTATTTCACCCCATAAAAATAGCTAGTAGGGGCCTGCCCACCTTGTATGAATTGGTTGTTGCAGGAGCTGATTTATACACTTCCTACGTGCACCATTCCAACGTGTCCGAATCCTTCTCCGATCACTACTGGGTATGTCGAAGAGGAGATTGAGGAACCGGGGAGGGATTTTTGGATATTTCGGGGGTGAGTTAACAGTCTATGAGAGGTGTTGGATTTTGTTGCTTTCTCATGTTGTCTCCCGTTCGAGCCAATCACTTTTTGTTCACCTATTCGCAATCAAAGAGCAACGGCTTCAAGGGGTTCAATAGCTGCAGTGTCCCTGCCAAGCATTATATTTATATACAGATATAGAGCTTATAGACATTGTTTTAGTATGTCTTAGTATGTTTTAGTCCCAAAAACCTACGTATTTACTTTCCTGAGGAATCTGTCCAAATCAAGAATTGTCAAAACAAATCAAACAAACACATAGCAATCGACATGCTAAAGCAATCCAAAACATAAGGTAAGATTATCATTCCAAGCCTTTGGTAATAAAAGATGCTGGCCAAAATTTGATGCGTTTCTTATCGAAGATATTTTCAGAAGGCCATGTGTAATTCTAAGGGTACCCTTCCTCCAACAGCCACAGAAATGGAAAATGAGCTCCGACAAGACACTCTTTCCGCACTGAAAAATGATTATCTGAGAAAGGGTATATACAATCTTTTTGTTCATGATCCGTTGAAATTCATGATGCTTCAATAAGCAAGTAAACTATTCATTCATATTCGTTTCATTTTTGAAGACCTCTGCGTGTATTCAACGGATTTTTCAGGTTCTTGTAAAAGGTGGGATCGGTAGCATATAATCACCCAACTGGTAGTATATACCGTTCAAAAAAACAGGCATATATTGTCTTCTAGGGGATCATATAATCCCTACCTCCTAGTTACCGGAACCAGAACAATCCTATGATATATCAGAAACTAAACCACGCGTCACGAAGAATTACCGCTGGCAGAATGGCACCTCATTGGCCTGTGCGGAGAAGTTTGCAGGAAATCCTCAGGTGCAAATTTGGAACAGGTGTACCGAGATTACCCTCCAGGGAACTAACATATCCATATATATCCCAACTTGGGAAAAGGAACAACATCTTAAAACGTGCCTTATTTAAAGGGGATATGTTACTTCCCAGGAGGGTAATGACCAAACATACATCTTCAAACCAAAGACTTGACATGAAGACTGGGGATAAGCAGGAAAATAGCAAAACAAGTGCAAATATCGAGGAAACAACACACTCCGATTTGTGCCAGAGGCACATTTTGATATAGGGAGGCTACATCACACTAAAAAACTGAACAGTTGAACTTTCTCCGAATGCTTTCTGGTGTTAATCCCGAGTTTAATCTGAAGGGTCAACTCAACAGACAAGGCACTTGCTCAAAGTTTGAAAGGGGAACATATCGTCAATCCTGAAAGTGCATATGACACGTGGGAACTGGGTGTGACGCCGCTGTGCCTGTAAAGTACACAGGACAAGAGCTGAGAGATTTGATTGATTGATTGATTGATTGAGTGATTGATTGATTGAATGAATGAATGAATGATCTGAATTGATTGGTTGATTAAGGCGTTCCTTCGATAAGAATCACCCCTTTGGATTCGGCGTTGGATTTGCTCAAGAGACGGTGTCAGGTGGTGTGCATTTTCACCAACGACTGTCAGCCACTGGCGCGTTTGGAAGGATGTAATCCCTTGTTAGCATGCGTTGGGGATTCCCAAGTTGGGTGGCTGAGGGGTTGGAGCCATGTCATATTATGTTTTTGTCACCTGAAACTTTATGGTTCAGTAAAAGGAATCCCCACCAAATTACGATCTTTATAAGTATCTTATTTATTGATATTGGTGTGAGATCGTACTGCCGAAACCATGCTTTAGTCTTTAGCTATACGTAAATCTTATGATACTTAGGGAGGAAAGTTGTGAAAATACCTCCAAAAAGGTTTTCCCCTAAATGGGGGTGAATCTGTTTGAGTGTAAGGAAAGTTTGTTTTATCTCAGGATTTGTTTAGATGTGAAATTTGGCAGATGTGTTTGTTTGCACTGTAATAGAGTGTTCACTCACCTTCCAGGATCAAGATGTTGTTTTTTTTTGCAACATGTTGATAAATCAAGGTTGGCCCTGCCGAGTTGGACGATTGCAAGTCAGGGCATCTCAGTGGGGTCAGGGTTGATGTTGAAAGAGCTTTCATGATATCAGAGGTGTTTTGATTTTTTTAGATAGGAATTTGATTTAAATTCCTGAACTTGTTAGTCATGATTCAAATTATGATGTAGTGTTTCCTTTGGATACGATTTGGTGGCTCTTTCATTGGCATGATGAGTCCCGCCGCCTTTCGATGGGGTAGAATACTTCTATCCGTTCCAGGTCCATGACAGGATCCGTACCATCCGGTCGCTAATACAATTCAAAGAATGGCCAAAATGGGATTGTGACACTACGGGATGCATGGAGAGAGTGTGCCCACTTCTCCAAAATTTGTGGTCATACCCTTTGTATACTTTTTGTAAACAAAAAATAGGGCGCATTCACATCAGGAGGACCTGGATTGTGCGCCGGATGACTGCTAATTTGCGGGATGAAACATTATGATACTTTCAGGAAGGCAACAAAGAAACTAGATTTCCAGTGTTTCAGAGACCATGATGATGGTGATGGTGATGATGTTTGAGTGAGGCGCTAGGAAATTGTTCAGCTCTCACATGCTCCAAGATTTTCGTGTGTACAGCGTGCTTTGGATATGTAGGGAGAAAAATGGAATTACATGAATTCCAGTTTGTTGTCCGAGATACAAAGCAGCTTATAGTTATCACATAGAAGATGTATGCATGTGATATGTATCACATGTATGTTCAATTCAGGGAAGTAATTTCCGATGTTGTGGGAATCCATTCGCCGCTGATATACCGGAGGTATAGTGTCAATTTGTGCGAGGCGGCCTTGTGGGGGTTTGGGGAGGACGTGCTGAGGAAACTGTCCTACTAAGCAGTTGCCTAATCTGCATTTTGAACTAGCAAGCAGGTTTGATTTGCTTCAGGCTATGATGCAAAAAGACCATATAGGTGTGTCCTGTTTTCCACCACTACCAGCGCGTTATTCCCTTCTTTACAGTACGTTTTGCAAGAAAAGACTATCAGGCAATGGTTCATTCGGGGGTTTTGGTGGTCCCTTTATTTTAGAGAGGATCCCTCCCCCGCCTGTGAGCTATTCCCTTTCATCAATAGTTTCGAAGAAAGGAACACCAACAATCTCTAGCTCTATAATCAATAATTTTCCTTTTTTTCCACTTAGTCATAAACCAATCTCAGACATCCATTCTGATAAGCATAGTATTTAGCTTCCATTACCTTTCTCAGAAGATGATTGGATCCCTAGAGAAACTGAATCATTGACTACTATTTACCAAGCGATATCCAGGATGGTCCCTTGCAAGATGTGCCTGGTGGAAGTCGTGAATCCTGGGGGCTTGAGACATTGGAGAACAGGAGTGTCAAATGTTGATGATAAACGTTGGTGGTCTGTGGTGGCTTACTATTTTGGGATGTGTTCACAAATCTCCATGTAATAGTGCAGTTTTTGTTTCAGAAACGTAGATTTTGGTTCTTGGTTTTGCGTTTTTGGATATGAACCTGCGAACGAAATGGCAATGACATAAACAAAAAACACAGTTGGCAATGAACAATAAAGATCCAGGGAACAAACAGCCTTCTCAATTAGAAACAAAAAACACAACAACCTCAAGAACACCAGACCCGCTGAGCCACCAGTCTAGGAGCTGGCAGTCAAGCTTCAAGCTGATTTTCAAGAACTTAAAAATTGGTAAACCCACACAATCGAGTCATGATACATATTTGCGTTCCAGCCATTTATTCGAATTCGATCAATGTTTATAGATAGATAAAAGTTGCTTGTTTGGATTTTGCTCTCACTTGAGCTCCATGATTGTTTTAATGGATGTTTGTATAGATCCATTAATAGATCCCAACATTATACATATCATATGCGGATTTATTAAAAGACCCGGGCTTTCAATCACATCTTCGTGGCAGATAGGATTTGAGAGCATGATATAGAGGCACCAAAAACGCAGGGCCGCGCAAGAGGGCGCAAGAGCGAGCGTGAGACGTATTGAATGTCGCAAAAACTTCACACGCACAAGAGCGTGCAACGGCGAAGCGCAAGGGGTCCTATCATACCAAAAAGTTAAAGGACTTTTCGACAACCCCCATATGTGTTTCTGTATTTGTTTTTTGATGGCCCAACACAAATCAGTTTTATTCATTCCAAGACTCATGATTTAACCATTTAGCAAGATCTTTGGAACATCCCAATCCACAAGACTTGCATCATCCCTACAAATTTGCCACTAAGATGATGGATATCGCACAGTGAAACCTGGGGGACGTTGTGAAGTTAGTTGTCGCGGACGCTTCGTTTGGGGCACCCAGCTGGAACATGTGGGACCATGTGGAAGTGAGCCTTAAAATACACTCGAAATGATAATGAATGTGTTCAAGAGAAATGGTATTGAGGGATCTTCAGGGGTCCAAAATTCAGACACAGCCATGGTCTCCTCTACTTGCCAAGGGATGCCCGGAGCAACAATGGATATTGACCCGAAAAAGAAGCAAGCTGGCTTGTGGGACTTGTAACGTAGACTTGGTTTCCGACCATGCAATTCGTACGTTCACTGGGAATCCAGTATACAAACACATAGATATGGTCGTCAACATATGCACAAATGATATGTTTCTTGTATATTAGCATTTATACAGTACCGTTATAAAATATTTGTATAAACATATATGTATTTGTATATTTATGATATCTATATGTATGCATATACCTTGACTTATCCTATAGTCATGACAAGCAGTAACTGTTCTTTGTTGTGTGCAACAAAGAGGATAGTATTGAATCACTGTCCCGTTGATTCGAACGGGAAAGCAGCCGGTGGAACATCCACTCGTTGAGTTATGTTTACTAAACTTGTCATGCTCTCTGTGCGGCAAATCCAGCCTCAACGCAGAATAGCAACCTCAGAATCTCCCCAAACCATAATTCGCTGAGGAAAGTTCTTCCAGAATGACCTAGGCATATACCTCTTCTCTCATCCTTACCTCCTATGTTAGCATAATCCTAGGTTTTTTGAGCATCCATATTTCTGAAGCTTCTCAAAAGCAATACCACAAAGGCCACTCCCCCAACGGTTGGAACCCGGGTTCCTCATCAAAGAACATCGATCCAATGGTCAACTCAGGTGGGATCAAGCACGGTGGGTCTTTGTCCCTTGCGACTTGGCTGTTGACATCCCTTGATGCATACGGATGACTGGCTGGTGGTTTTCAATATGTGTTTGTTCACCCCTCATACTTTTCAGATGGGTTGAAATCACCAACCAGAAAAGGTCACCCCCCCCCCAAAAAAAATGAAACTTTTGAATGACCATGTTGCTACAAAGAAATGGAGTGGATTCTTTCAAATTGGTGATCTTGTGATTGGTATATTGTTGGATGTGAAATTCTATCCGGAATGTCTATATTCTGTCTATAGGTGACCACCAGAAGGGGGGGACCAGGCGAGCATTCAAAGATAGGTATCCTGAATTCACCTGATTATCATTGGTAAGGTTACGGTTACAACCCCATATTACAAAGTTTCGTAGAGAAGATGTTAAAAAGGTCGGGTATCATTGCAATTTTTTGCTACAGTCCAGCAATTTGCAGTCTTTTTTGCTACCCAGTGACTTTATTAGCGATTGAAACGTAAGGAAAAGTAAGGCACTCCCGTAAACGATGGAACGAACTGCAATGGACCAGTTGTAGGAAAATATATTTTATGGGCACGTGCCGAAAGTTTGCCCTAAGATCAACACCCGGAAGCTTCAAGCTAAAGATATTGAAAATATCAAATTATATTCAGGAATTAGAGGTTGATCAACACAAATTCATGCAAATTCATACGACGCCAGATCTCATGAGATTCCCTCAATCTCCGTTGTTGTGGTGGAATCAAGACCCGCCAGGAACAATACCGATCCTTTTCAACGTTTGATCTTCGTCCGGGCCTTCGTTTTGGGCAGTGATGCGGGAGTCCAATTGTTTCAGAAGAATGAGCATCGCATGAAGCTTTGCGAACCGGCCATGGAAATTGCCATATGTAGGTTAACTAATTCTATCCCAGAAGCTCCAAGTTTAGAAAAAACGCAGCCAAATATAGACCACGCAAGCAACACTGAGAAGATTACACTGACCACATCTCACCTGTGGGTGTGTTGAGGATCCTCCAGCACAATGCGATTGTCCAGATGATTTGGCAGAGTGGCCTGAAGGTAGGGTTGGCAGGTTTGGGCGACTGTTGTTGGACAATTCATTTGAAGCAGTTGATATGGTGAATATCCTACGCGAAATAGATTCAGGAAAGGGGTCAAATATATACTTTACCCAGAGAGGTGTTTCAAGAGTTGTGATTGTTCACCAGCAAATCATGGACTATATAGGTTTTTTCTCTTTGGCATATAGGCATTTTGGAAACACCCCATTGTAGCCTGTACTGAAATTGATAATTGAGGTGTCAAAGCCTACCAGCAATGTTAGAGTAGAGAGAATTACCTGCCAGTCTGAAGCCAGGCATTGAATTGGTATTGACATGGTAGCCTGGCAGATAAGAGGGTAAACCCTCAAGCAACATAGCACGGGACTGAAAGATAAGTGGTTGAAGACTAGTCATTAAGTCGTTCAAAGGTGCCATGCTGGTATTTAAATCGAAGTATCGAGGATCAGCATACAACACTTGTACCAACATGCGCTTCATTTGCAGTACAAAGAGGCAACAGACTAACCCCCCCCATGTCCTCCTCTATGCCGGTATGCCCGTCACTCACGTGTTGGGAAGGGTCCGGGTTAACCTCCCAGCTATCGCAGGCTATAATCAGACGGGAGTGCGATGGCTCGGTTTATGAAGCTGCCGAAGCTGGGGGAAAAGTTAGCCCAAGATGCGGACAAGATTTTTTTACAAAATTGCTGGTTGCTTCGGATGGTCATGATTTATACGGAAAAAAGCTGTTCATGGCATTATTCATTTTGTTTTTTTTTTAATGTTAATAATGAGATACACCAACAGTTTAGACTGATGTTCTGAAACTATAGACATACTGTGTTTGAACTCACTAACACTGGTTGTTTCTTGACTTTGCATGCTCATCCCAAACATATTTAGCCAAGAAAAAATGATATGACGAATGAGATGTGGTTGATTGAGAGTCGAGAGATAACATATCAGCAAAGCAATGTGAGATTTGCACCCGATATAAGCAACATAGCCCTACTATAGCACTTTGGGTTCATTGCGCAACAGATAGAACGTTGTTTTGTAAATTTCACAGAGCTTGAATATCTTATTTTCTATATTGCTTTTCAACACGGGGTATGTCTCTCATGTCATACTTCAACTCAACTAGTTGAAATGAACACATGCAGAGGAAGCTTCCTGTTCGACCGCGAGTCATAACCAAACAAGACCCAGCTTGAAAAAATACGGCAAGATTTGTTTGGCCAAGGCCATGGATATCACGTGATATCGCGGTGAAGGGGTCCTTCCATGCATGATGTTGCACCACTACTATTAGTTTCCGTCCAAAAGGCTGTGCCATCTGCGGTAAATGATGGCACAAAGGAACACCCTTAACTGCAGGGCCTCAGCCATCAACAGTATCAAGGTGAAAGATGTCCTTTCCTATTGGCATTCGTATCGTTGATTTAGAAACCAAGAGAGCTTCAAGTTGCCCATCTACAGTCCTCCTTGACATGAGGTCATTAGCAACACCGGACCTTTACAAGTTGGGAAGCCAAGGGGATGGGCTGGTTGAGTTAGTTGAATAGAAGTTTGTTCTATCTATTTGCATCGATTCATCGATGTTCCTTGAATGGAAAATAAACATACAGTACTATATGTACTATATATATTTTTTATATCTATTTATAGATGAACAGTGATGATGGACAACTGAAAACAAAAGGGATCTAGGCTCACAGGTGTTTTGGGTCAAGATGCTTATAAACTTATATGTATTTTAAATATATGATATATATTATATATATATATACATATTTCAATATATACACACATATTTAATACATACTGCACTGTTTCTACTGTAGCAGTTTTGGAGTGCCAGTATTTGGTGGGGGGAATAAAGAAATGTTCGCTTTTCTCTCGGGATTGGATGTATCATCAGCGTATCTCATGTGTAAAGTCCTCACCTAGGAAGCATCGCTGGCTGCATATGAGATCAAACCACTTGTTTCGAAGCTCGATGTTATCGATGTTTATATCCCATCACACTTAATGGGGCGGGTGTACTTATTTGCGCCCTAAAGTTACACAAATGATGCCAAGTTGATTGATTATAGTCATCATAGGAATTTCCTGTTTTTTTACTTGGCATGCATTTGAGTACCGAGTACCCATCTTTGAATACTGAGCAGATACACCCCCGAAGTTTAATATAGCCCCTGAAAAGTTATCTTCCCAAAAGGAAAGTAGTCTTTCAAAACTCCGTTTTCAGGGGCTATCTTCAAGTTTGGGTAGGGTATCATATGGAAATGCTTTTGAAGGAAGAAATCCTGCACCGCCTCGAATGTATAGAACCCTATTAAATCGGATACCCTCAACTGGTGACCGCCGGATTTCTGATCCATCAACAGTATTTTTGGTAGTCCTCAGAAACACATCAGCCGGATGCAACAACTCAACCTTTCATGTAGGTAGATATACCAATCCCATAACTGGGTGTTGGTTTCAAATATCTTTAGTTTGGACCCCTATTTTTTGGAAGATTCCCATCTTGACTAATATTTTTCAGATGGGTTGGTTCAACCACCAATCCCATAAATCCCCATGGAAAAAATAGCAGCCCAGGACGGCGCGTGGTACTGCGAAGATGGTTATGGAGGAACTCCAGAGGCAGAGACACAAGGATGAAACAGATCTTGGGTGATGTTACTTGGGTTTGGGCCGGCTTGTTAAGTGGGATGTTGTTTTTGTTTTTGTTGCCTTTTTTTGATGATATATATATATATATTTCTGTGATATGTTAATATTAAGATTTGGATATATATATATATATGATATCATATATATTTTGATTATACCACCCGAACCCCTTATTTTTTTCAGTATGCAGATTAGTATAAGTCCATGATGAGAATCCCTTTTTGCGCCCAAAATCGATGTTTATGTGGTTGACCAGGGATTTTCTTCAACGCGGAAAAAAAGAACACAGGTGACGTGTAACGTCTTGACGGGCTGCGTTCCTGAGATGGTCTTTGATGGTTGTGCCCCCTTGCAACGCTGCGGGTAACTTGGCGGAAGGAGTTTTGTAAAACGATTCCTGTGGGTATGGAAGGAGTGACAAAATTTGGCCTATTTGCAGGATGCTCTCCCTGAAACTAACAGTTCGCACCTGAAAATAGATGGTTGGAAGACCAGTTTCCTTTTGGGAAGGCCTATGTTCAGGAGCAATTTGCTAGTTTTAGGGAGTGTAATAGTGGAATCATATTATTAAGTTTACCAAGGGCTTCAGAGTTGAGACCTCCAAATTTTGTTTTGGAACATGTTGAAAGAAATCATGAACCATAAGGCTTATGGTTTGGTGGTAGTTGGTTTGGTTGAGCTTGAAAGAGACAACATCAGAACAATGAAAGAGTATTTATTGTAATTAGTCAAACTGTTCTATATTTAGCAGCAAGACGGAGTCATAGAGCTCATAGGGCTAGAAATTCTAGAATTCATAATGTAGATTCCATTGATGTCCCCTTGCCATTCTAGTTACTTTATGAAAGTAGTATATAAAGATATCGGGCTGAAGCACCAGGACCGCATGACTGAGACTTTGGGCGTGAAGTTTCTATATCTTGATTCCAAGACCCGTTGAGTTCCACCATTTGCTTTGTGTTGCTTCGATTTTGTTGAAGATTTGTCTATCCCGGAGTCTATCCCCCTTTCTCAGCATGGTACAAAAACACAGGATTCCGGTCACACAGTGGTGCCCCTAAGTAGGTTATTAGTCGATTCGAATCAAACAGTGATCTAAAGATTTCCAGAGTTGGATGTGACACTTGAAGAATGACAGACCCAGAGAGAATTCAAAAGGGTACCGTGGTATTTCACCCAAATTAATTGAAATACATTGCCTTGGGCCTTAGTACTAAATGATTTCCTGCATCAAATGGTTTACAAGAAACAAATGGGGTGGTTGATCATGACATAACTCGAAAGTTGGTGAAAAGACGTATCCTTTCATTTGCATATCCAAAGGAGGCCACTACACCATATATAAATACATGTATATATATATATTTATATATATAAACCAACAACTATGGACCAACCAAGTCGTTTAGGCCGATGAACATGTCCAATCCGCCATGCCAATTCGTTGGGAGCCTCAATAAAGGACATATAATTATATCTTGTGGAAACTGAGAAGAGAAAGGTCCAGGTTTGCAATTGATTAAAGAAGTGTGGAGAAGAGCTCAGTTTGAACGCATTATGTTTGTCGCATTTGATGGGTATACAGTATACATTTGAAGCTGCATGAACACAGATCCATAATGGACATGGAGGTGAATTCCATCCAAACAAAGCTTGTTTGGTTTGAGTGTGTGTGTGTGTTGTTTTTTTTTGCGCATTTGCTGTCATTCAAACAGATGTCATTCCGTCAAACAAAGAATTTCTTCACACATCTTGACCTAGGACATCTCCGCGTGCAATCGAAGCCTTGATGGAGGTGAAAACTGCGAGGTGTGGCGGGCGTCAAGGATCCCATTGGTTGAGTTAAGGATCACATGTATGATGAGGTGGTTGGGTGCCATGACTAAGGAGCTACTGGATGTTTTTAGCAACAGAACAATGAAGACAAGAATAATCACTTTGATCATTTTATTTGTGGACATTGTGTAGACCACAAACTTACCAGTATAGAACACCTCATGACCTTAGCTTTCATGCGTGCTTCCAGTTTCAAAGAAACACATGAACAAGTCTCAAAGGCTCCATCTTCATAAGATTCCATTGTCATGTTTCGATGATTCTTCTTGAATGTGGCAACCAGGTCACCTGTCGTTTACCAGCGGTGGGCCTAGCCTTAAACGCCAGCTGTCCAGAGGACAATACCGTCAGGGAACCTCAGGTTGGTTATGGTGGGAAAGCTGATAGAAAGTGAAGGATTGGTATAGACATGAAGGACATATTTAAAAAAACATAGATCGGATCTAGTTAGTTGTGTTTATGATGATTACAGCTAACATGCCCATCAGATAGTGAAAAGATGTTTTTTTGGAATTCTTCCAATCTTCACCTTTTTGGAGTCTTTGTTTCGTAGTTAGACGCCGATCCCGAACCTGCCATTGGTTCTATTCTAAGTGGTTTGCTTCAGCAAACTCAGCTGCTATTTGTCATATGTATATATTAGATGCACATGTTTTTAATATACATATATATATATATATATTGATATTGTGGAAATATTTGAATGCATAAAGAATGTGACAAGTACTCAATGCTAGAAACTAGTATGTCCCAACAAGACATCAGTGAGACGTTGTATACACCAGCTGTCGGGTGGAAGGAATATCTAAAGATCCCAAGTAGAATGGGAAGCGACTAGGAGTTACTAGAAGCTTTCCACAAGTTGTGTTCGAAAGTGGGTGAGTCATTGGGCAAAGTCTTTTCAACTAAAGGTCTCTAAGTCTTAAAGGTCCGCAACTCTAAAACGATTTCTGAAAGCAAGCGATCCATTGTCCTGCACAGCTAAATTGGTGAAAGGCAAAAGCTTCATTTGTTGGTTGGCACATTGATTGATCAATTATAAGCGATACATTGGTTATTTCATGGATTCATTAGGACACCACCAAAACAGCACCGTCATTGCGACAACGACGACCACGATAAGAATAAGAGGAAGAGCAAGAGAAGCAGTGTACACATCATCAACAAACCTTCGAGAAACAGTCGTTCCCTTCGCCACCAGGTTCCCAACCAAGAACTGATGGTCGGATGCCTAGAGAACTGCCTCGGAGCTGACCGGTTCCATGATGACATGTGTTAAACGATCTCTGGTAGACTCAATGACTGGGAACATGATGGACCATGAATGAAGATTCGAGTTCTTATTGATGCTGTGGATTTGGAAAGCTAACTATGTTGGAGGATATCTCCACAGTTTTTTTTTATCCAGCAGATTTCTTGAAGAAACGTGATAAGCTCTTCCACTTTGGTGCCTCCCCTTCCATTCTAAGACGGCTGAAGTTGATCCCATGACTGGTTTAGTGGTGAGATATAGGCGGGGCAGGATGGTGGCGTGACTTTTTTCTATCGGCTGCTTTTGTGGTGAGTTCCCAGGGATGAGCTTGGAATGATTTGGATATGTATTTTTGAGATACATGGAATTTGCCTTTTATTAGAATCTGTTTTTTTTGACTTGCAAGATACTTTGGTTGTGAGCCCACAGAGTTGCCAATACGATGCATCGCAAGTGACCTCATCGTATCACCTTTTTGGAAACTGCCTTAATCAGCCTCTTCCAAAGTTCACGAATGTTTGAAGAAAATATATCAACCTCAAGCGACTGAAACAACCTCAAAATGTGATGTTATCACCAAGTTGGAACCTACCTACATCAACAAGTTGGTGCAATATGTATAGTTCGCAGTATCTCACCAGGTTTCTGAAATTTTGGCCTGTGCAGTAATTCAATATCAATTTACTTTATCCACCAAAAAGATGCTTGCTAAATTGTACTGTGTGATAGGCAAGTCTTTGAGATGTTGTAATGTATGTTGGCGTGTTTGCAAAGTACTAATGCAAAATGACACTGCATCTAATAAATGCTCGTGAGCTATGACATTTTGAGAGGTTTTCTGGAAGGTAATGTACCTTCAGGTTGTCCTTTGCCTGACATTTTTGACGTTAGGTAACACCTTGGAGCCTTGGAAGGTACAGAACAACCGCTACTTTTTGACATCATTCTGAGCGAAAGATCAACTATACTCGTTTTATGTATAAATGCTGTGTTTGTATACCAAATGCTTTGGATAGGTGTAAAATATTCTGTCAAAAGATGTGTAGTGTATTCTCATTTGTACTGTAACCTACCGTACTTATTCAACCTTGGAGTTTGTGGCATGACTCCACGCCAGGGCCTTTGAGTTTCCCGACTGCGTCACACCCAGCTTTTGTCCTGTGCCTTGTCCCAGAAGAAGAACCACTTGGCAAATGTGGTTTGCTTTAAGACTTTAAGAGATGGGTATTTACTCGTACACATACTCATAATATGTGGTTTTGGTATACCAACACAAGCGAAACCGGTGAGTCATCGGTTATCGGTTATCAATTGGGATAGTTAGAGTCCGAGGGAGCATGGAGCCTAGGTTCAAAGTATCAGGTTCTTTGTATATCATATCACATATTTTTGTGGGTCTGCAATTCACCTAAGCTGTAGATTTTGCATGTTTTTTTTGGGGTATATATATGACATATGTTCATTCCGTTTAAATTTCAAGTATTGACAACATCTCTTTTGTGTGTTTGATATAATTCTCGATCCATACCAATTTGGGATCAACCTGATTGCAGGTGGTTGAGGGGAGAAACTTGGTCTTTGGATCATCCAAGCAAATGACTGTTCCCGGAAATGCCAAACATACACCTGGTCGATGTGTGTCTTTTCGTTTTCCAGGGCATAATTTTCAAGTTACACGTTAGTGATTGGGTGGTGTGAAACTCTTGGACTTTCAGTTGTGCTCAGTTTGGAAGTTTTTTAGATTCTGGATTTTGGAGTATGGTAGTTGTCCACCTGGTTTGCATGCATTTCTGCCCCAAAGGCAGGTATTGTTTGTGAATTCATAGATAGAATCAGTTAAAGTTTGACAGCAGCTCAGCGTGGCAAACTTGGAACAAAGTGATCAAATCACCTACAGAATCTTGGAATCATATAGTAAATACAAGCGGGGAGAAAAAGATGACAACCATACATTTTTTCCCTTGTTAAACAGGGCAGTATCTTACAAGGTGGGTGAGAAAGTTTACCAAAATGAATTGGTGACAATTGCTGCATGGAGTCAAGTTGACTCATAGCGCCTTTTTCGCGCCTTCTACTTCACCACAGTTGGTGATCTAAGGATCCAGTTCCCATGGCAGTGGGCTATTACTTTAACAGGCCGAAAATCGGGAGGTTCCGGAGGTTGATTGGTTTGGATGCCACACGTCGACATGTTGTGTATTTGCCGACATGAATTTCCACTACATCGTACTAGGATAATCCAGGGGTTGAAGCGTGAATCACATATAGAACACCGAATGCCTCCGGTCACAACAACTTTTTTGGTAGACAGGACATATAAGTCATCCACGGCAACTAATGAGACATATTACCATGAAAGATATTCTTGTGGATGAGTTGGTCTTGATGTCGCAAGAATTGTCAAAAACTGTTCCGATGATGAACATCTTGACATGTCCACTTAGCTATAAACCACCATTTCCCTAATCTTATCGTCAGTCAACTCTCAGACTTGAAACTACACTGCTTGTCCCTCCCGGTCAGGAATCTCTCCCAACAGTTCCCTCAAATGATTGGCTTGTAATTTGTTCAACTGTGATGAGCTGAATTCGTTTCAATCAACGAACGAAACTTAGCCTTAGTAGTATGAGCACAAGACCTGTCACAATGAATTTCGGAGCCCCAGCTCCACAACCTAACCCGCCATCTTCAACATCACTTATTTTGAGATGCTATGTTAGATTTGGGGGTTTGTACAACGTGCTAACATGAACTTCTTGGCACTGTTGTTTTTTTAGAAGTCGACTGATTGTCGTTTACATGACTGTGGTTCTCCATGCTACCAAAGCGACCACAAATGGTCTGATTTACATTTTGGGCCTTTTGGGTGGTCAAAAACATCTTCCGATTTTGGGACCTACCTAAAACAAAGATTACAAGTTGATATGTTCCACCAGTAAGCCACCAGTAAGCCAACAAGTACATTCGCATAGGATCCATGTATACATTACAGTATACTGTGTTTACCTACATTTGGTTGATGTTCATATATTTTTATGGTACAGGTATATACCATACATGGATCCTATGAAATCTAACCAATTCGAGTCTTTCTGGTTGAATTTTCGGTTGGGCCAAGTTTTTCACCTCGTGCAAGGACAGGAGTGGAAGGTGGAGATGTTGATGGGAATTATTGGTAACTTGACCTTGGTTTTGGTTGCAGGTGGTGGGGGCATCTACCAGGGTGTTATTTAAACAGAGCTTGCAGGTGAAAATAGATGTGTTCCATTACAACAATGGTGAAATGAAAGAGCTGGCAATGACAATTCGTTGCTTTAATGATAATATATTTGCAAAAAAAAGGCAGGGCCACAAACAGATGTGTTTCTAGAAACGCGGTTTCTAGGTAAAATTCTTCACCTATAAAGGTGCGCCACGGAATTAGTACTTTCTCCTATTTGATGCTCCACGACAATCTTCTCAGGTGCGATGAAGGCTTTTCGGAAAGTCCACAAGTGAAGAGAACTTGCGTGATACTGCCACGTTTTAAAACAGCACGGGTGACAATTGAAAGCAAACCAACGTTGAGATAGTGAACTCACATTTGCTGTCAACTAGTGATTGGTTGGTCGTCAAGGTTTGTGCTTCATACGGATCCATTGGTGTTTCACTAGTTCAGGCATGTCATGGTTCATAGGAACTTCTTTCAGAAAAAGGATTCCTGAAATTGTGCACCAAGATAGCCAATAAACCACTTGCTTATGGTGTCAACAACAAGTGCAGTGTGGGACTACTGAGCGTTTGAAACCTTCCGGAAAAAATAACTTGACTTCTATGTCTCATGATCGCTTTGGGAGTTGGGAACGTGTTGACCTTTGTCCATGACTTCAGGAAAATGTTTGCCTCCATGTAAAAAGATGTTTACTGTAAGAGCCATGTGTTTGAAGGTTTGCCCCCTTTTGTTGGATTCAAAGGGTGGAGATGTTGATTGCATGGTTATAGAATTGTTCTTCTTGTTGTTGTTCATATAAGTTTGCCCTCAGGTCTATCTTGTGTTTTAATTTGCCAGCAGTTTTTTGGGGATAAACCGTCGGAAGATCAATGTCGACATGTGTTAGAGCAGTGAGACTAGAGGCCATGTGAGCAAGGCACTAAGGTCATTATGGTGGTGAATTAATGTATATTTGGTTTGCGTTTTGTCATTTGTTTGTGTGGTTGCAGTGAATCAACCCTGAATTCCTGAATACAATATACAATACTTGGTGCAGCAGGTGGCGCAAGTATGGTCTCATCATTTATAAATCTATGGTGTCGCAGTGCTGGCAGCTTGCCAAGTTTCAACTTCCGTCGCCAGGAAATGGTCAACAGTACCGTTCCTGGTGTTGCAGCGTCACTCGTCCGCAGGAAACCAGGGAAGCTTTTGAGGTGTGTCCACTGTGAAGCTCCAAGGAGAAATTTACTCCCTTTGCAAAACATGAAATCTTAAAACGCTTGCCATGACAGCTATCCTACTGTACTTATTGTCTTAGGCTACAATGTTGAAGAAGTGCAGATTCTTTGATTCTTTCCAGCTATCCTCCACGTCAGGTGTCTCCTGTACCCCGTCTTCGATGGATGTTTACCCATTGTGAATTGCAGCGGCATTGATGAGCGTATGGTGGACACATGCAGCACCTCGGTTTTCAGACACAGCCAGTCAACCTGCACCCCGTAGCCCGTACCCTGAAGACATACAGTAAGGCCTTATCAAGGGCTTGTTAACCATTAGTTTCCCTTGATAAGGCCCAATAGAAAAAACCTTATTTCCGGGGGGGCTACGTTAGGGGGGAGGAAAGGGGTAGGTTGACCAGCCCTTCTTTCTCTTTCCACTGGTGCTTCTTGCTAGTTACCACTACTGGGTGCGTTTCTGGCTGGTACTGCTACAAGGGGTACTTTTAGATAGTTTGGAATTAGATGCACATGAACCTATTTAGGGTATCATTTGTTAGTTTGGATTTCAGCTACCTTTTTTCCCCCTCTTCCCTGTCCGTTGTGTTGTAACACCATTGCCGGAGCCTCAGGATACGATGTATCCGGATGCCCTGAGACCTTTGAACCTGGTGAAACTTGTGAGGCCTTGGGGGGGTTCCCAAAACAAAACGTGAACGATGACGGATGGTTATTGTTGGTTGGTGGCTGCATACTGTTAATGGAATGTTGTGTTATGGTTTACAGTGTGCAATATATACATGCAGCAATAAATGATATGTAACAATTAACAATGATACATCATTGTATATCGATCTATATAGATGGCTTCAAGTAATTGTGGGTTTAATGCGGCAATGTGTGCTGCACTTAGACAACTACCGACAAGACATTTGCTTGACTGGTTTTTGTGTTGATAAAAAACAGACGGATCTCAGTGGTCAGATCCGTTTTCCATCATGACAGTGGAAAGAATTGTACTGGAATCTCTCGTGAGAAACTGCAAGCAAATGTAGCAGACGTCGTCGAATACTGTAGATATATTCTATGATGTGTTTGTGGTATTACTTGTAACATGATAGTATGCAGTATGCGTTACAACTGATACATACATCATCTTAGATATTACTGTTTTGCTCTCTGTTTAATGGAACTGAATGGTGTTTGGGCATGCCTGTAGTGATTTCAATCATTTTGGCACGCTGAGTTTGGGTATTGGATTTTGCTGCCAGTGAAACACCAGTTGAGGGCGGTAGTTTCTCCGATTTTCTCCATCCTTTTTGCAAGATTTCAGCCATCCCAATGGTACAGGATTTGAGCCATCCGAATCACGGGTTGATTTTGCTCCTTTGCTCCACAGGTGACTTGCCGAGAACCGTTTTATACGGGTAGTCAAAGTGCTTATGCTTCCTGCCCCATCGTCTCTTGGGTTGCATGGAAGGAGTTTGATGTTGGGACCTGAGGAGTTGTGCAATAGATATCCTCCAGGAAACTAAGATATTTCCCTTAAGAGGTACTTTTGAGTCCATGATTTTCCATGTCCGCAGGTTTGATATGTTAGTTCCCTGGAGGGTATGTTTTTTGTTGATGTGTTGGATAGCTCCAATGCTTGGAGTTGGAGCAAATTGAGGATTGGAAACCTGGCTTAATCCTAAGAACTTTGGGGATTTATGGAAAGATGTTCTACCACTAAAGAGAAGCATAATGGGTTCAAGATGAAAGACTCGACATTTGTTGAGGGTTTCCTCACCGACCATTTGAAGCGTGGTTCTTGCTTTCTTTGATCTTGGGAGTATTTTCAAGATGGTTGATGTACAATGATGTACACAATCCTGCAGCAGTGCTGTTGTAGATACAGTAGATGGAGATCATTTGCATAGATACATGATATGTATCTCTAAGAAAAAATCCAACACACCTCAAAAATACCAAGGGCCCCTCAACCACATGGTTATGAATGGAATCCTTTACATGTTAGGATATCTATGTATATTTTTTTGGGGGTATGCTACCAGATGCCTGTTAGAACTTCTTTCAAAATCCATAGAGTTTTGCAGCTTCCCCCCCCTCCCACCTTGGTTCCCAAGGATAATACCGATCCCAATCGGCAAATCATCGTGGCAGCCAGCGAGAGTCTTTGTTGGGATCCTTAAAGAAAATCTGGAAAACCTGCTGAAGTTTAAGGGATGGAACAAAAAAATCACCCATTTGGGAAGGAAAATCATCTATTCTACAGAAAAACCTCCAATTTTTTTTGTGTTCCATGTTCATTTTCCAGGGGTGTATTTAAAATTTGGGCGGTTTGTCCACAGCAAAAGACCTTTTACAACCTACCCCCAACTGCTTCCTCAACCCCAAACAAGAAAAGGTGGTTTTGGATCCTGTAGTACGACATTTTGTGCGTAATTATTATATGTATTGTTGTTTGGAATAAATGAACAGTGATATTTCCACTAGGTGATCTCAACGCAAACACCACAAGCATCCATGGTTTAGTAGCTGGCATGCCACCAAAAAAAAGGATCTGAGTCTCAGGAATTTGAAGTTTGGTGAAATATTTTAGGATTCACCCAGGATCACCTATGGTGTGCATTCAGATGCTTACCCCCTGTGAAGGTCAATGCAATAGGGATCATGGATTTTCATGGATATTTTTGTTTGGTGGTCACTGGGATCCTATATGGGGAAGCATCGCAAAGTAGATATATAATTTATATACATGCAGTTATATACATAGTCTTTGCCATATGCTGAAATACTAACGTATCAGTTCTGCCAACTTTCTACGTGCTGGGTGGGGGCACTTCATCTACGTTACGGGTCGTTCCTATCCCAACCTCAGAACAATCAACGAATCCCAGGTGTTGGATGATTCAGGGATCAAAGTTGATCCAAATCTATGGTAATTCTTGGGGGGAGTTCCTTCAGATAGTACCCTCCAAGGTCAAAACCCCACCTGGCCTGGACCTAACATTTCCTTTTCCTGAAGAAAAAGGAAAAATCATCGACTCAAAAGTGCCTTTTTGAGGTGGAGAAGTGTTAGTTTAGTTTCCAAAATTGTTAGTGCATTGTTTTGGGTTGGAAATATCATGACCCCTTGTGATTTGCATCTATTTGTGGCCCTTCGAATCGTTGAGGTGCCAAGGCTTGTCCAGAGGTGGAACCTGTACCTGTGGGCTACGAAAAGGTCTGGTTTCTGGTTGCCGTTTGGGGGGGGGGAGGAATGTGGGTGTGAGCTCAGGGGTGATCCGAAAGCATTGGTTCCTGGAGTTGTTTTTTGGTTTGGTATTGGAAAGGTAGTGTGTGTTGTGTCTTTTTTGTGTCCAAAAGGTCCAAGTGGTGATTAGTTTTGGTTATGGAAGTGATGAGGTCCAACTGTTTGTTGTTGTTTGGGAGCTTTTTAGTTGCATAGACCTCAAACTTGTACAATCTATATGTAGATCAGATCGGATATCAAGGATGTTGAATGTTGGCAGGTCCTTATACCGATACCCTTCGTCCCTTTGAGTTTAGTGGGGTTTTGAATGGAATCCACTAAATTCAAGCTTTAGCAGGGGACCTATAAGGTTTGCTTAGGAATGTACTCCGCAAGAGAAAGCTGAGGCAATAGTCACTGTACACAAGATTTGCATAGATGTAAGTAAGTATTTGTTTTATATTGGAAAACATGTCAAGAGTCAACCTGTTTAGGTACGGTTCTTTCGCGGGACGTTTAGATGTATGGCAGATGTACATTGTAAGTTCCCTTGTTCATCTTCATCTACTCTTAGTGTGACAGGGATACACCCATCAAAAAAACACCAAGTACAAGTTGACAGAATCTGTATGTTTAAGGATCTTATATGATTTTACGGTACATTCTTTTTAGCACCATCACATATACGTTGTTCCTAACGTTGTATCACGCTTAACCCGTCAATTCCTTTGCAATCTCAACGAGGTCAACGGGCAATGGCAATGTAGCGCTGGATATCTTGGCACTCCAGTAGCGGATTGCGAGGTGCCAGACAGGGCCCATGGTCGACCCTTAAATGAAATGCCTCAAACATTCTGGGTTTTTGTGTGTCTGGAAAATGTGTGGGAGAAACCTAAGAGTATCCCATCAATTTGCTGATAAATTCAGTAGAACTCATCATTTCAAGATGATGTTGTGGGTATGTTGTGGGTATTTGCATGTGAGACGCACCCAAGTGACAGTGAAGTGACTGAGCTACATCCTTCAAATTGAATTTTTGGTTGTTTATGTGTAACATGTATATATAGATATATACATCTACCCAAATCCAAATAAGGTCACGCAACTCCACCCCAAAAAGGGTAGCTCAGGGCATAGTGATTTCCCCTGATTTTCAGGGAAACACGGGTTTGTCCAAAAATGGCACCTTTGACCAACTTCACTCAACGACAAACCTCCAGGTGATGTCCATTTTCTCCAGTGTCACCCGCAGCGCGGTGTGCGAGGCTGGGGTGTGATACTTGAGGTTGATTGTAGATACTGGACATTTGGAAATATGTTAACATTTTATTTTTACTGTAGATACAATTGCAATGTCTACAACTGTTATATGAATGATTTTGATATGAACACTTATCATGTACATGAACTGCATGCAATTATACAACGGAGACATATTTCTGAATACATTCCACACATTTAATTACATACATTTACATAAGATATGTTTTTTTCGCGAAATGGCCCACGAAAAAAAACACACGGCGCCAATTTTCATGTGCTTCGGGACCTCCAGGCACGCGTGGGTTTGAGTGGCTGCGAATTGATGTCTAGTTGTTTGCCACCCACCTTGGATGCGTCCGAGCGCTCAGGAATAGCCAATCGGACAGGCAGCTTGTGAAATATGCCAAACAACAACCGTTAACGTCAGGGATTGAAGATCCTATTTATTTTTGATTTGCATTTGAATTTAATTGCAAAACATGAAACTAATACAGATGTTCAACCATTTGCGTTCACCATGCCCGCTCGGAATTTTGACCATTTCCAGATTTTGAGGAGAAGCATGGGAGATACTTGTGTTTGACGATAGTCATCACAGCTCTCAGGAAAGGTGAATTGTCATCCCATCCAGCGGACTTTGCACAAGATGGTATAAACTCTTCAACTCGTAGTCAGGGGATATATAACACAAGCAGTAATAATCAAGACCTTTGTCTCGCATCCATAAACGTTGTCAACTACATTTGTTCATAGATCCAGCTGTAAGATCCGTTTCTTCATTCTTGGGATGCCTTAAAAAGGGCAATGCTCATGTCCTTCGCTGAGGTGTATTTATGACGTGTCAGATTGCAGAGGAGTTCCGGGTCTTAGTTTGTCAGGTAATTGAGGTGAAAATGGAGGTGACCGTTAGATGGGCCTTCCAAGGAAACTAAGATGGACATTTAATTTGGCCAATCCGGGCCCATCCCAACGGGTGCTTCTTTTGGGAAACATGTTTTTTTTCATGTTTTAGGTGCCTTTTTCGATTGTTTGGAGTGTGTATGCCTTAGGTGATGGACTTGAATGCCACTAGTATCACTCAAGTTATTCTGTTGTACCCCAAACTGAAAATATCAAGAATCAAAACACATCATTGATCTCATCATTTGCTTTGGGGAGGCGCCTTTTATCCAACATTGATTCGCTTGCAACAGCGATGAGAGTACACCGAAAGGGGATCAATGTTTGCGATATTTATTTAGATGTTATGGATTGAGATTGGTCTTTGAATGGTGATATCTTTTTTTCTCGGGTAAAGGCTAGGTTCACGCATCAGGTAGTACTGGCTACGGTAGTGTACTTGCTGGTTTGGCTTACTGTTAAAACTTGAAATCATTATATAAGGGTTAGGGACCCTGAAATTTCAGACCATCAAGCTCAACTAACAGACAACGTTTGCTTGAGGTTGTTTTACGTCAAATACACGCATCTGCAGAGGGAGGGATTTTGCCAGACCGTGTCTGTTTGAGTACTAGAGGCTACAAACGTAGCCATCCCCCCATTTACTTACACCAGAGATTGCTTTTTTTCACAAGAATCGAGTACCCTGGAATGCATTTTGTCCTTGCAGCATTCTTTGTTCCCCACAATTATCCACGAATTATCACCATTTATATAATCATACATATTTTTTGATAACAATGATGATTCTGGGTTTGGATGAAATATGTTATGAATCTATGAATGTTACAACTAAGAAACCAAAACCCAAACATATTTTGGATGATTCAGTTTCTTTGTCCATCATTTCAACCCGCAAATAGAGTCGTTGATGATTTTCCTTCCTGAAGGTCCAGTGCTCCTGGCGAAATTGCTTCCACTCTAAGGTCCTTTCGGGCACCAACTGCTCTTTGAAATGTCGTAGCCCACCCTATGAGGTGTGATGGAGTCCACCCATGGTGGATTGCGGTGGGGAATGGAATGTGTGTGCGTGTGTGTGTGTGTGTGTGTGTGTGTTTTTTCTTTGAACTACTATATACTGTCAGCAATTATATACCAACATGATTGAATATGTGATACTGATATGATGGATTATATTTTCCACAGTACGTATTCACCACTATTTTTGTCATGTGCACTTTCGGTCATTTGTCTCATCATGCACTTTCACCTCATTTGTAGGAATGACCATATTCATGCATCCGGATGTGAACAAACCAACACCGTGTCTTCTACTGATTTAGTTCTGTTTGAGCGAATCAACTAGGTCATGTTCGGTCTATTTTTATTTGTTTACGCTTTATTGATATACACAGACATCAAACATTTTCATCATGCTGATCCCCATCCTCATTGTTGTCCAATGATTGCAGATGAATTACAGCCAACTTGAACGGTTTAGTAGGGCAGTCCTTCGCCATGAGCTGAACTTTGAAATTGAAGGTGAATGTGAAGGATGAACTACCTTATGCATCATGCAAATGATTCACCTGATTCTCATAACTGGTATGGGACTTCTTTGACGATCATCTTTTGCCTCCAATGACAAAGCATCATTGGAATTTGATGTTGGCTTGCAATCACTTTGCATGCGAAGATCAAAGCACATTTGCGTATATAATTACAATTCAGATATCAAAGATATCATGTGAAAAACTCATACTGTTTTCTACGGATTTCATATTCCAAACATTAACTTGTTTTTTTTTTGTTTTGTTGCATACATTTGTCCAAAAACCTCTTCACAACCGGATCTCCACATATCTAATTCTTTCACGACTCAGGGAATCTCGACATGTCGCACAGGGAATTGCTTCCAATGCCTCGTGTCCAAATGGCAACCTGGATCCGATGCGTGTGGTGGTGGGGAACCTCAGAATTTTCCCGGGCAGGCATAGACCCTGAAAAATCAATAGTTGGAGTCGATGAATTTGTGTGATTTGGGGATAGAAGGATGGCCTATTTTGAGGGGTGAACTGTTAGTTTCAGGAAGTGTAATTAACTTGATGGTCTTATTGTTTATATCCACAGATCACAGCATGATATGGAGTTTGAAAAAATTGACCCATTGTAGGTTAGGTTGTTGATAGAAGACAATGTCATTTCCTATTGCCAAGCTTCATCAAACAAAAACAGCGTTAAGAAGTGAGGTAAGGAGCAAATTAGGTTTCCAGAAACGTCAATTCACTGGGGTAGTGACACTACTTTTCGGTTTTACAGTCTCATTGACACAAATTTTCCTGCTTCCCAAGTGGTAACCTGGATCTTTCATTCTCATCAGCAGTAGTCAGGACCTAAACATCTAAAGTGTGTATTGGATGAGGGATTGTCATTTAACCCAGTTTTTTTGCGGATTCCGATGGAATGTGAAGACACAAGGCATACCCATGGGTAGGACTGGATAGGATTCGGAAAATGAACTGACTGGCCGTTTATGTTTACAAACGGCTCCAAGGGTAAGTGATCTTCATACCCTCTGTGGCTAGGGTTGATGGGAGCTTTGTAAGTGTGTTGGAAATGAACAAAGGCTGTTAGATGCTAAGTCTCACGCCTGGGAACTTTGTTGGGGGGCAATGTGGATTTGCACATGCAAGGCATTCAGATTATGATGTTGAGTTTAGGATTTTGTGCCATTCTCCATGTTGGAAAGCAAGTCATTTTCATACATCTTTCACCGGTCTCCCTTAGTACTTTTGCTTTCTTAGTGACTCTAGAGAACACGGATGAAGAGCCCAAAGTTTGCTTGAAACAAATTAGGTCTACAAAAAACGAAGACATGACAATGTGTCTGAAAGCGCCTTGACCGGCTATTCCTTCTTTTGATCCAAAATGTGTGTTTTCAGTTCGTCTTTCAGAGGTTCAGACTTGTTGGATTGAGAAAACACAACATTGTAGAAACAGTTTTAGTTGTGTTACTATGAGATCCATGTTAAGTTCTGTTAAGTTGTATTACAGTACTAACTATGATCAAGCCTTGAAACATAGGTCTTTTGGAGCGGATTCCACCTCCAACGTCGCAACTCCCAAGGACTTTCTGCCACCCAACTGCAGCTTGAGATGTCCACCTCCTGCTTCACAAGAGGACCGGATCCTCCCCGGATCCACCCTGGGGGCCCCAAACCATCAACCCGAATATATGATCCTTTGGCGTTTTTTGAAGATGAACTATTTGGGATAATCCAGGTATGATTCTAGAAATCGTTGATGCTCTTGTTGGCAGTCCAATCACTTTCTATATACATCCTTATTTTGTTTATTGAAAACTTATGATGTATCACTGTGGATTGTGAAAATTATGCATGGTCATTCAGACACTGGATCATGAATAAATATCATGACATTAGTGAAAGCACACATGTTTCAGAGTACACCCCTGTTTTGAGACACAAATCCCCCAATGTTTCGTTGCAGAACCAACTGGTAGGTTTGATAGCACCATGCCATGATGTTTGCGTTTAAGCGTTTTCTCCATGTGATAATTTCTTGAGAAACACAGCCTTTTGTCTTCAAACGTAATGATGCATTGGTTCATGGTTAGCCTTCATGGTATTTGTGCCTCTTAGACTGCATGCCAGGAGTTGCCAAATGGCTACAACTATACTGATGGGGTCTATGTGTGTTTGGATGGTTGGTTTGGCAGTGCAAATGCTGAGTGCATCGTGAGTGAGGAGAAATGGGGAGATGGGAAAATAGACGCCGGGCAAATCGGTTGATGATTTGTGCGTTTACCTCAAGCATGACTTGTGGAGTGAATATGTTATAATGCTTTGAGACTGTTTTATTCTTAGAAACCCTTTAGTAACGTTAGTAAGTTCTTCAAGTAGGGCATTCTTATTCTTTGAAGGCCAGAAGTAGACAGTTCATTTTTTAGTGTTTCTGTTTGTTTTCTTAGTTTTGTTTCGCAGTTGTTGTTTGTTTTTTTCTAATTAGTTTTTTAGTTGTGTCTAATTTGTTATAGGGCTCGAGCTTTCTTTAGTTCTTTATAGGTTTCTTCTTTTCTAAACTTAAGGTTTCTAAGGCGGTTAAAGACCTTACTAAAAGGTTTCTAAGATCTTAGGCGGTATTCAATTTGTCAAGTTCGATCTTTAAATACTCTTCTTTTCCCACTTGCCAAAGCAAAATGTGTCTATCTCGATCACAAGTGCCCGGTGGATTACCACAATATATATTGGTGTTGTGTGGGATAGCATTATGCGCTTTCTCCATTCTTGGTTCATTCATCTATTGTAAATCGCTGAACGTTGTTTCAACCTGCATCTCTTTTTTGCTATTTAAACCAGTTGAAAAATCAGATGAAAAACTACAACGAGTCTCGTTTCATATGTGGAAATGTTGCGAACAAAAACACCCAGGCAACGCATTTTGATCCAGCGTAATACAACGACCCAACACCCAGCAGTGTGAGAGGATTGCACCTTTGGTGTCTCTCTGACCGGATGTGGTCAAAGTTCTCCATGTTTGGGCTTGTCAGGAAGCCCAGTGTGTCGGATGTGCAAGCAACTTCAGGTCCGTTGAACCCTACCTTTTCGAATTGGTTACTGATAAGTAGTAAAATGAAGCATGTTTAGGAAAGTTTGGGGTGGATGTTCAATGTTTGAAGGGCTTGGAGTAATAGATGCTACATGAGTTTGGTAAGGCCTTTACTTTTCCAACCCTTTCGCTACCCCCTTCACCAACTGGTTCACCAAGTCACTTTTCTCGATTGTTTTCATCATATCCCACTGGTCCCAGACTCTATGTCTCTATGTAAGCTGGAGTTTTTGATACGTCCTCCTGACCGTTGGAGTCCGACCTAGCCAGCCTTGCTGTACTCATTTTCTCAGCTCAGACTGTGAATTTTAGAGATTTCGAAGGGCCAAAGTCTTAGTAAATATCTTTGCATACCTCCTGAGATCTGCTCAGGTTGGGTGTTGTCATGAAACTTCGCCATAGCCAGTTGGCCTGTCATCAGAAAGGCTTGATGCAACAGCTGAGATACTTTTGGAAAGAAGGCCATTTGTGCGATGTGGTGCTCAAGAGCATAGATGGTATAGAACATCCAGTCCATCGCACTGTCTTGTCAGCTGCCAGTGCCGCATTGAAAGCTTTGCTGTGTGCACCTTTCCGAGAAGCAGAACAGATACGACAGGGGAAACCCGTAGAGATGGCAGCGTCTGGTGGTGTAGTAGGTGCTTTTGTGGACTACATCTATGGCGGTGAACCAGATGTAGCCAGTATGGATGCCGTGGAATTGCTGCGACTGGCAGGTGCATATGGACTACCCTGCCTGGCTCAGGCGGTAGAAGCAGATTTGCAAGCTTCTCTGGACAGTCAGTTAGCGCTACAGTTGCTGCAGGAAACTGTGATTTGGGGAATGCCAGACTTAAGATTGGCCTGTGAAGAGCAAGTAGCCGAGGATTTTCAACAATGTACACTGAGGGAGGAATTTCTAAAGCTGACTGGCAGACAGCTTCAGCGAATCCTTCAACGAGAGGATTTGAATGTCCCTAGGGAGGAGGTTGTTGTGCAGGCATTGTTCAAATGGGCAAAATCTTCAAAAGACAAGCAGAAGGAAATGAATTACATGCTTTCCAACGTCGACTTTCCTTCCCTTTCTTGCAGCAATCTGCACGTTCTTTGCCATACTGCCCAATCATTGGGCCCTAGCGGTGCTGATTGGGAATGTGAAGTGAAGCAAGCCCTTTCCCTCCACAGACAACAGTCATTGTTTGAATTTTCAATAGCACATTGCCCAAAGAGGCGGTGTCTTTCGCATTGGACAGCAGGTTTGGGAGCTTTCCAGGAGTGTGATCGTGCGGGAAAGAATGTGACTCCAACCGTGAAGAAGTGTGGGGATGATTTGGCTTGGTATCAAGGTGCCTTCTTCTTGATTTGCAAGGAGCCATCCCAAATTGTGTCTTGCAAACCCGGCGAGGAGAACCTTAGGCCTGTTGCTGGCGAAGGTGCTCCCATCAATGGGCTCAACCGGGTGCAATATGTCAGAGGACTTGCCATGTCGCCCAACGGGGAGATGATTGTTGGGCATGTTGACGCAGGGCACGAGGAGTCCCATTGCCAATTACTGAGCTTCCAGGATGGTGTAGGAAAGGTCTTGTTCAACGTCCAAAAGTTGCAACATGTCTATTGTTCACCCAATGGGGTGATTTATGTTTTAGACGCTGATGGCACAAGGGTGCAGAAGGTGGAGGGTTCGCGGCTGATGCCCGTTCTGGACAGCAAAGAACTTCCCGAAGAGCTTGCGTTTCATGCATTTTGCATTTTTGTATCGAAGCAAGAAGTCCCTTACATCGCTGACTGGGAGAAGAGGCGCATTTTGCGTTTTGCTGAAGGAACATATATTCCCGCCGTCGTGGCTGATTTTGGAGACAGAGATGGTGTCTCGTTGGAAGGGCTCTTTGTGACTGAAGATGAGAGGATCTTTGGTTGTGACGCCGGCAATGATCGAATTCTCATGAAAGACGCAGGGGAAATAGCCAGACTGGACCTCTCAGAGCATGGAACGCCTTCCGATCTTTTCGTGGAAGATGGCTTTCTGAATGTTTTGGTGCGCAAGGAGACAGATGAAGGATATGGAGGATGGGTTCAGCAGTTTGTGTTGCCTCCAACACTCGAACCTTGATTATGTTTTCATCTCCGTGATGCATGTAACCATGTAGATAGCTTTGTTGAGAAGCTGTTGATCTTGGCCAGCTCAAGGTGAGAAAAAGTTACTCGACATCATGCAGAAATATGCAGAAGTCACAAGTTCTCACATCCCATGAGCAAAGCAGTCATTGGCTTCAAGAAGCACCTCCCTGTCTATGCCAGGACACTCATCTTCCAAGCTTCCTTTTTCCAAGTGTTACTGTTGGTAGCTGGAATCCTGCACCCACCTGGCACATTCAAAACCCTGGAAATCATCATTATATGGTCAATCAGGGTGTGGTGAACTGTAAGTTTCTACTTCTCAACCCGTTAAGCTCTACCAGCAGTTTTAACGAAGGAATGTACTTCAATCCAGGAAGAAAATTTCAATATTTTCATAGGCAGACTTTTCGATTGAACAAGACGACCTTTGGTTTGCTTACCATTGAAAACGACATCGACATTTGAAAAAAGGAACATCCAAGTTCTGCTACATTTACAGTACTGAGTTTCTGTGTAAGGTTGGATCATGTGCATTAGCCTTACTAGTCGAAAGGTAAATCGACAAACAATTTTCAATTCTGCGAAGTGTATCACTTCTAAAGGTTTCATTGGATCAATTTTGCTTCAATTGAAACCCATGTTGTGCTTTAAGGAATGAAAGCGCAGCAGCAGGAAGCTGTTACTTTGATGTCTCTCCCAGGGCTCCTTGGTTTCAATCAGTTTCTCTTGGAGTGTTGGGAATGCGTATAGATTTTAACGTGTTTTCAGTACATGATGGAAATTCCATGACAATTGGTTGAAAATGAAATCTCAGAATCTCAGTTTTTTGTCCAAACCACCCGAAAACCATTCGGGTTTAACAGGCTGCCTGATTGCACCCGCTCAGGTCAACATAGCTTAAATGAAACACTGGAGTCAGTGTTGCTGAAATCATGATTTCGAAGGTTTCATAGTATATAATAAACCATAGAAGATGAATCCTTTCTTTGGCATCTTTGTGTTTCTCTTCTTTTATGAAATTCATTTGGAGCAACCGTGACATGACCATGCAGGCATGCAGTCTCGAGGACGGGTGTGTTGCAGATTATTTTTGTTCTTTATTGGTCAACCAACTGGCTTGTGCTTAGTGAGGGAATGGGTAATCCGGGAACCTATCATATGGGTATGTGTACAATCCATAGCTTGAATGTGGGTGTGACATGGTACAATCTGGCAAAATGTGATGTAGCATCGTTGCAAGAATGAGATATTATGATATTTGTTGTACAATACACATATATAAGATCACGTATATAGTGGGTATAAGACTTGGATTCCATGAAAACGTTGCTTCCCGACACCACCTGTCACACATCCACCGTGGAGGACGACACCTTTCCACAGGCCAACTTTGGCCGCGGACCTGGAGGTACTTGTACCGCCGGGAAACCCGACAGCCTTGGCCATGCTTTCAGCGGAACAGGAAGACATAAATTTGATTTTTGTCGCCATGGGTTTCAGTAGAGGAGGAGTGGTCGAATTTTAGATCACTAAAATCATGAATAGATATCATGCATTTGTATATTGGAAAAAATGTAACACACGCTACCTACCCCAACAATTATAGTTCCAAAAATAAACAAGTCAGTGATGTGATGAGACACTGCAGTAATTGTATGGGATGAGATACAATGTGTACTTCATGAGTTGCAATCATTGGACAGAACTGGCTTTCCTCCAGATTTTCTGGTAGTACTTGTAAACTTTGTAGATAGATGTCATTGCAAAAACAGCAACAACTTCAGATTTGATCTGGAAAAAAGAATCATGTGAGATCCCAACAGGTGCCGAACAAGCAACATGGTTTAAAAGGGACCATACAGAGTAGGTACCTGGCACCTGAAATCATTGAAAACATCCCCCAGTCATCATTTGAAAACGTACCTAATGAAACAATGACCTCTTGCAGTGGATGTTTATGTGCAACCAACTCCATTGTCCTGACATACTTCCACATGTGGGTGAGTACAAAACTTCCGAGGTCAGTTGTCGTCCTCCATGTTCCCCACAGGACAGTGCCAGCAAACCATAGGGTATGTGGTTGTGAGGTTCACCCTGTGATGAGATGGCCTAAAATGTTTGTTGTGTTTTTTTCATGGAAGTATATGCCATGGCCAATTCGTACCATGGTTCACCTAGAAGAGATGGGTTTGATATGGTTTGATCAATATGGATCAACCTGAAAGAGTTTCAGTCCTGTAGTCATAGTCGCTAGAAATACGTATGTGTGCATCATACCACCTTGCAGCAAATCCTAAGCTGGTGCATCCGAGAGCGAAGGTTTTGATCTTATTGTTATCAACTAGTTTGTTTAAGTTTTTTTGCACTTGTTTTGCATGTAAACTGTAAACTAGAAAGAAACATCACAGGAAAAAACAATGAACACATTGACTCCGCCCATCAGATTCATCAGCAACAGAACAAATTTGGATGAAATCAGAAAACAACTCATCGCCACACATCCCTCGTTGAAGATCCAAAGTTTGTGATCGGTTCGAGGTGATATTTTTTTACATATCGTTTGCTGCATTTGTATTGCAAATTCTCAAATTCTTTGGTTGAATCATTGAGATTTGGATTTGTAACTATAGTGGGTTGCTCCATCATTTGCAGGGTTTTATGCATCCCAGGTGGTGCAGGATTTCTTCTATCAACAGTATCTCATCCAAGATAGATTTTAAGAATGCTCCTTTGCCGAGGAGGGAGAGCCTTTTTTTGAGACGTTGACGTGTCCAGCATCGAATCTCAATGCACAGTTGCCATTGCAGGTGCGGGTGTCAAGTACCTGGACGCAGTGTGTACCGTGACAGTGCTACGTCCATGCAAATACATACAAAATGCCATCTTTGGAAGCTACTGCTGAGAAATCCGTGTTATGGAGATGTGGTAAGATGAAATTTCCTTGGAGCTATGTTCTTCTTGTATCTTGTTTTGAATTTTGAAAATATCAGGCTTTTCACTGAAATGGATCAAAGATATTCCCTTTTAACCAACAACAACCGTAGACAAATCATCAACTTGAAAGCCCTTCACAACCACGCCACAAAAAGAGTCGATGTGACCGATGATCAACGAAACAAATTCTCCACGTTTGGTGTCAGGGGACCTTGCCAAACTGTTCCTTTGATTGCGATCCATTGGATCGTGGAGGCGGATACTCCAAGGTGCTTCCGGAAGGACCTGCAGTGATGCCCTGAGATTGATGGAGTTTTCCTTAATGGTGTTCCTTTTAAACAAGCCATGATTCCGTGGGAAGAAATAGTTAAAGATGTAATGTTTCCAAGGCAATCCTTTCCTCTACACCTTGGGGTCATTTTCATCTGAACCATGAGATTGATAGGAGGATGGGAGGAACGGCCAAAAGTTGAAATTTCAATTCGTATTTGGGGCGACTCTGAGATAGTCTTTGGTAGATGGTTTCTCTCAATTTTTCTTAGGGGGGTGCAACACAAAGCAATGGTGGAAGCCTTCCAGTGCACCCTTCAAAGTTTAGATGATTTGGTGGAGGCATGTCATGCTTTCAATGGAAGTTCCTAAAAAATACACTTAAGACCTCGAGATTCATCATTCAGATAAAATTATGAGTTTAACATTTGTATCCTTGATGTTGGAACTGCACCACCAACTGGTTTCTCATGAATCCTGGCCCCCTGCAAGAAGTAAATGCTGATTATCCCTCTCTAACTCCTATGGGTTTATTCCAAATATACTCCAGTCAATGTCGATTCCCTTCACCCCACTTCCAATCAACCACTTTCATTTCGTGGGACAGAATGACATCATCATTGACTCTCCAAGTAGGATTTTTTTTTCGGAAGATCCTCAAGATACACTCCCGAAAACTAACAAAATCGCCCGCTGAACAGAGACCCGAGCCCCAAAACGGAAATGATCCAACTTCCAACCCTCCATCTTTCGATTGTGCGATTCGCCTCAGGGTGCGACTGGTGACTGGACCTGTGCTGAAGGCTTTGCTGGAGAGGCGCCGCACTTGAACAAAAAGAGATTGTTGGATCTATGATTAACAGATTTTCGGAATGAACGGCAGTGATCCTGAAAAAGCATGTATCAGATGAAACTCTCTTTGATTATCAAATTTGGTTTATCTTGATTTGATTTTGTTTGTTTCATATTCTTGTATGTTTATGATGCATACTGTATCAGAAGAAACTCCCTGTGATCTTCATGATTCTATTCTGATAACTTCATGAATTTACTTCGAAGAAGCAATCTATAATGACTTCACCTGAGCCGAACCACTGAAGGTCAGGATGGAAAAGCTACTTTTGGATCGGGGAATTCCTCTCCAAAATGCGGCGAGCTATTATAAATGGATCTATTAAATTGTACAGCCGATTCCTTGTTTTGCAAATCAGAAACCTTCCTATGTCAATGCACTAAGGCCACAGCTCTTCAGCACAGTTTTCACCAATTTTCTTTTCTTGGCCTCTGAATTCATACCCCAGCAGAGTTGTTTGTTTAATTTTCAATGTGAGTTTGAGTGTTCTTTGCAAACCTGTTTAGATAGTTTAATTTGGTTTGGTTTTCTAGGATTTTTGGTTTCAATTGTTCATGTTACTTTGGTGTCTTGTTACTTTCATCATCTTCAGGTGAGTATTCCCACTCTGGTGCAGCCATGTCCACCCATTTCGCCAGGTCGTACCGCTGTGCTGGTCTGGAGAGGTTTGCGAGGAGCGTAGGTTGGAAGAGGGGAAGAGTGAACAGCCGCAAACCGTTCTAAGTAATGGTTTTACATAATATATAGTTTTACATTGTTGATTTTTTCCCTAAGATGACATAATTTGACGACTATATAATTGTTGAAGTTGTTGAAATTACCCGCAAAGCGTTGGTGTTTTATGCAGGTTAGGTCCATTATTGCAGGCTTCTGTCTCCCGATGTGTTTTCATTCTGACAGTTATGACGCTTTACCATATTTGATGACCTTCCCACTTGCGACATATTTTTTCTGAAACTGTTCAGTCTTCTACACGTGTTATAATCGCTGAATAGAACATTAAACGGATCTCATTCTCGAGGAATCGTCAAACGGACAGGCTGAACCACCACCAGGCGAACTGTCAAATCACCATTGAGTTGAGATAATTAGTCTTCCAGCTTTCTTGTGGGCCTCAAAATGTGGCAAGATGCAGTTCCACCAGGATCAAATGATGCTCACAGGTTGTTTACCTGAACAGTTTGGTTCTCAGTACTATCACGCGATTTGTCATTCACTTGAAAGAAGATACTGGTACAAGGTACATTGTAATTCCATGTATATAGTTGCTCATGATTTGAAGATATCAGGGAACGCTGAAGCAATGTTTCCCGTTAGTTTCCGGATCTTTGCAGCGATTGCAATCAAATCCCTTAGATGGTGAACGACCCTTGATGACTGGGCATGGGTCACATTCAGCCACCCTCCATGAAGCAAACGGCTTGCCTCTGAAATACTATGTTGAATGTTGAAAAGATGATCCTTTGTTTGAAAACCATCTATTCAGGCGCTTTGTAAGCTTTTTGCGGAGTGTGAAATGAATAACACTTTTAGCCGTTAACCATTTCTACTAGCTTTGCCTTTGTTCTTGAGATGGTGGCGTATTATATGCGAGGTGTTTGCCAAAAGGCACTCAGAAAACAACAACAACAACAACAACAACAACAACAACAACAACAACAACAACAACAACGACAACAACCACAACCACAACAACAACAACAACAACAACAACAGCAACAGCAACAACAGCAACAGCAACAGCAACAGCAACAACAACAACAACAGCAACAGCAGCAGCAGCAGCAGCAACAACAACAACAACAACAACAACAACACGAACATGTATCAGATTAATTATGAAAGTTGTTCAGAGTTGGCATATTAAAATCAATAGCCTCCAATTTTTTGACATGTTTTTTTTCCAAGTGTCCTTTTGATCTCCCAAAAAAATTGAGATGAATGGAGGTCACTTGCGCATACTTCGGCTGTGTAACACTAAGGCCCTGTGTCGCGCCAGTGATCACTGTGACGCCTTGTGTCTTTGACACCTCAAGTTGCCTAGGACACATCCGAATGAACGAAGCGTGGAGGGGATCATCATGGCCAACAAATTTTGTCTATATATTGTGTGAGTGTTTGATCAAATTGATACAATGTATTGTAGATATGTTTATCATGCACATGATGTATGTGTCATTATGTTTCCAGAAAAGAACCTGAGTTTGATACCTGTTGCAATAGTCGGCTTTAGTCAGAGTGAAGTTTTTCCTGTTCATACCATTTGGATTCACACTTTTTTTTCATTTTGAACTGAGCATCCCTGTGACCAGTTGATACCTGCTCAACAGGTGGTCCTATTCATACATACTTACAAAACTCATGCCAATGTATACATAGATAGTAGAAGCATGTTTTGTGCGCTTCAATACGGTGTATCTACTAGTATATAAGTATGTATATGTATACATATATATATACATGTTTACATTTGCATTAATGCGAGACATACTTATAGATAGATGACAATTTCATGAACAAACACAGACACATAGTGCAGGAGTACATACTTGGACAAGAAATGAACCAATTAGGCAAAATGATGGAAACTTATTTATCACAATCACGAAATGTTGGATACCTTAGTGGATACAGAAACATATTGATTCATAATGTTTGTTTACACAGATACACAAAAATACATGTGTAAATAGGGCAATTCATGGACACATGCACGAAATCATTGAAATCAATCCTTCTTGGCATTCAAGATCGCAGCTGCTGCCTACCAGGAGTTCCAGCCGGTGGCTCATGCTTCGTGGGATGTACCTCACCATATTACTTGGGCAGTGTAAGGCATGGTTACGTCATCGTGTTGAGTGGAGGGGGTTTGAGCTGGGAAATGAATCGGAGAGGTCTTAGAAAGCAGAAAATTGATCGTTTTTTTGCTCAATTTATTCTGAAGTTAGGCGTTTGTATTTTATTGTTTTAGCTTCTTCCAGTCATAGTGGGGTAAACTGATAAACTGTTAGAATTTTCAAGAAAGTTTGCTTTCAACCATTGGCAAATCAGTTCATTTTCTACATTCATTTTGTGCCAGCCAGGCCAGCCTATTGCTCTGGCAACAACACTGACCCCTTGGGCCCTGCAGAGCTGGCCGTCCGACCTGTTTGCAACTGGAATCCAGCGGAGCCTTGATGGCACCCACATGTGGGGCATTGAGGTTAACTTCACAAAGCATGTTTTATGATGGTTTCCAAGGTTTCCAAAACTCTCCAGGGTCATGTTTCAATATATTTGTATAGCTACAGTCAGATGAAAGAAAAACAGAGCAACATATTCAGCATGTTTGGACCATGCGATTCCCCTACCAAGTCGTCAAGCACAATAAAACGTTGAAGCTGAATCAGATGAACCCAGAACACTAACAGATATGCCAACATGCCATAGGATCCATGGGACTGGTCTATTTACCTACATTTGGTTGATTTTTTCAAGGTAAAATGTAGGTAAATGCACCAGTCCCATGGATCCGTAATGGGGTATATGTTTTATTTTGTTTTTTGGATGAAACAATGCAGTTTTCAAGAAATCCCAGATAGATGCGCGCCACTTGCAGGAGACCTGTCCAGATCCAACGAGTTGGCCTACAGGTGGGGTGAGGCTTATTAGAATTTAGAAACTTGTAGTAATGTTGTTTGAACCCGGAGAAATCTATTTAGAGCACATGGTGTTTAAGATACACATTATATGAACTTACATGTAATTGAGTTTGGTGTTTAATCTCATTTTGAAATAACAGCCCTCCTTTCTTCACAACACAAAGATCAATTTGGGTTCAGCATTTCACCCGAGTCAGTGGGTATCTATCTGGCACCAGCTTACTTGGTCCAATTTGTTGATCGGACCAATGAGCCCGCAGAGAACCGGGACACAAACGTCTTGGGGTGATAGATCCTCGGTATGCCCCACAAAGGAAGTTTTATGAAGGACTCGGAATGATAATTTGTTTTCAGGACATGGCAAATGTTGCTAGCAGATCTAAGAAACTGTTCACAAGCTGTTCGCGGTGGGAGTGATCAAGATGGCAGCCGTATTCAGGGCTGCATGGCGGCTTTAATATAATCCTAGATTCTATGTAATCATCACCTAGACGACGATTTGCATCCCAAAACACAGGCTCTAGGAGCTAAAACAATTGTTTAATATTTTAGCAATTAATATATACATGTTATAGTACACTACACATTTCTATACGTATATAATATATTTCATATATGCATGCATTCATATATTACTTAATTGTACATAGATTCACTCTCAGAAGGTGAAATGTACCCAGCATTGATCTGGGTGTGAAACTTTATTAGCTGTTTTTGTTTGTGTTTCTCAAACAGGACATGTCGTAGTTGTGTTTGAGTTTACTGGTTTGCAAGATGTTTGTTACCTCATTATGATTGCAAAAACTTCAAGATATCCCAGAAGATGACGCTGAACCCTCAGAATTCATGGAAGCGCCATATCTTTCCATTAGTTCAATAAGGTTCAGGAATTCAAAATCTCATCCCACAACATCTCCCCAAACTTTGAATGCTCATGTTTCTAATAATTCCTATGCCTTTTCACCTTAGACCTCCTAAGATCTTCCTTTGGGTGCTAGATTCCCTTTGAATCTTTCATGAGTTGTTTTTAATGATATTTTCACATCCAACCCCTTACATTTTAATCAAAAGAACCATAGATTTTTGGGATTCTCATCAAGGTCCCTATTTTTAGGATATGGCCAGGTTATTCGTTTGATCTCGAGACGGGCACCTGGATTTGTGCTCCTGGCTTTGCCGGAGAGGCAGCATGGAGCCTCAGATACGTTAGTAGCTTGGACTCGGGATCCAGAGAAGAAAACATACATTAAGAAACATTTAGAGAGACAGTATATAGAAATTTGTAGTTATATTTAGATATATATATATATATTATATATGTACATTTAGATAATGAACATGTACATGTTATATATAATGTAGTGTTTTTAATATAAACATATTCTCAGTATGATTGCGAGGAAACATATGGATCCACTGGAATTCATACAACTTTATTCTCGGATCCTGCGAGCAGTTGTTTGCCAGACATCTATTGTTGGGTCTCAAGATGTCATGGCTCATAATTGGATATAATTGGCACACGTCAAGTGGTAAAAAGAAGGCATGCCATATTTGTCATCAAAGAATGAACGGAAGGGAGAGAACCTTAAATGTATCGATGCGTCTGGTATGGCCTTTTTGCTGTCTCCTAAGTATAGATTATACAAGACCCTACACGTTAAGAAGCTATTGGAGAAGATTTGCCACCAAAAATCCACTAGAACTCCACAAAAAAACAGATACCGCTGAAAAAAACGACCGCTCATTTCTTCCAAACCCTGCATTCTATGGGTCGATTTAGCTGCTTTTTTTGAAACCTCTTACTTTCCATTATGCTGGTTGTTTAAGAGGGATCTTCATAATGGTTTATTATAATCCCATGCCAAATATACCCTAATGCTGCCAAAAACTGAGATGCGGAACTGCGCCTTGCGACCAGTGAGTTTGAATTCCCAAACGTGCATTCCAGAGGCAGGAGACATCTGCGAGGGGGCCATGTGGGCCGCAACATTCCTGGGTTTCAGTCATGTGTTTGAAAAATAACTCGATGTGGTGACCGATGCTGAGCCAAGTTGCATTTGTTGGACTATCATAAATCATAAATATACAAAATCCTATAATATCTAATTATATAGCATTTATATCCATATTTATGTATACAGAATTTGATTCGTTATATCCAAACATTGACTCTTCGAAAAAAAATCTGCACACCGAAGTTCCAAAGCTTCAGGCGGTTTTATCCGGATGCTTCCCGTTGACTCCGTGCATTGAACCTCAAACGTGTCTTGGCACGTCGTTGGTGGCGAACGCAACGTTCCACCTGGAACCGGATCGTATAGTCTTGTAAATCATAGGTAGAAACTTGATATCAACCATTTTGAGCGCCATCAGCAGCATCATTTCTAGATGAGAAATAAACCAAAGGGGTTGGTTTGTATAAGGGATTTGTATTGAAAGCCTGACGCGTTTGATGGTTGGGATCATGAGTGGAGTGGTTTTCAACTACGGAATCTGGGATTTCTGATCTACTTGTCGGAGGAAGATGGTCTAAACATGACTGACTGCCTGCAGAGTTCTATGACAGGTCGGATTGGCCTCAAAAACATGTGAATGTACACACCTCTTTTAGCCAATCGTCTTTACTTTCAAGACAACTACAGCAATGTTTTATTATGAGAGTGACTCAAAATGACTTGCCAAAACAGAATGGATGTCTGAAATTGTCTGAAATGATTGTGACTAAGATGATCATGTTTCTTACGTTGGCCCTACATGATCTTGATTTACAAGCCACACGAGACAAGATATTGCCCGACAAATTTGAGCAATATCTGATGAGGAATCCATGTAGATGGCCACTTTCCCACATTTTGGGTAGTACCCAAATAGAAAGTTTCCTTGGACCTGAAACTGGCAGATCATATATATATATATATTTAGATGCATATTTATTTACTGGTACAATACATATACACGTGTATATAATGTACATATGTATATGATTATATATATATATGCTGTTTACCTCCATTGAGAATAAAAGTGACAAGAATTTGTTCCCAAATAGATGACTTGACTAGTCCCATGGAATTACAAATGAAGGAGCATCAGCATCATCCTAAATTCAGGAAATAATCTGACTCGCCCCTGCTTGTCATGCACTTTCAAGGTGGAGTTCGGTTCGGGTAATACCTGGTAGTAATGTAAGGCAAGTGGTACTGTATATTATGCCAAGTAGGTGATGACAACTGACAATCATGACAGGCTACCAGACCCGCCCAAGCTATGCGCCCGCAACTACTCATGCCATCTTCAGTATATCTTTGACGTGCCCCACATGATCTCAGGAACGATTGCAAGTTCAATACGACAGCAGCTGCTAATTTGACGTACCTCGGCCCCCAAAAAGAATTGGCAAGGGAGCAACATCAAAATTTCAGGGTGTTGGCTTGTTAAAAAGGATATGTAATGATTGTAATGGCTAGGCCAAAGCATCCATGTTTGACATAGTGCACTATATTTTGATCGCCTACATTTGGCTGTTTTTGGTCGGAAATCACAGTGGATATGATTGTAGATCTAAAAGTACATCCATCTTAAAAGATATGTTCAAAAGACAATATGTGGTATCTACTTACCTTGAACTTCCAGCGGGGGAACCAAAAAATGGGATTGATGGTGTCTTTCAAACATGCAGCGTTCGAACAGCTCACTTATTCTTTGGATTTTGGTCTCTTTGCTCCTTGTTTTCGGTTTCAATGACAGTACCATGTGATCACCCAAGTCTGCCAATGCTAAATGCAGAGCGACCTCGGCCATCACCTCTTTTGAGGTGATTTAGTAGAGGAAATGGCTCAACTCTTTTTGAGTTCTAAATAGAGGTCATATATATGTATATATATGATATTGATATGATATGAATATATGCCAAAATATTCACATTGTTCACTTACTGATATTATGATCTAATTAGTTATACCTCAAGCTGTGTTTACATTTATACCTATTCAAATGTGAATATCTTTAGGTGTATTATAGATCTTTGTAAATATATATATATATATATTTACATGACACACACATACCACCTGTCAAGTTATAACCATATGCAAAGACGCCTCCCTTGACTCAGCAGGCCAGGGAGTATCGGCCTCATCTACTGCAATGAGTCTTGGCTGCACAGGTTTCAGCTGCTTCGCTTGGTCAAGTTTCCAAGGCACAGTGGAAGGGGGAAGTGTCATCATGATGTCATTATGATGGTCCATAATCCAAAACATATCATGTGGAAGTGGCCGGAAAAAGATGATTGAAACTGCTCAATTCTTGCTTGTTTTGTTATAAATTTAAAGGGGCACAAGGGTGAAACAGCATCCAGCTGCTGTTCGGTACTCTCAATTTAGCAACATTTAATGGCATATGTTTTGTTCCAGTTGTTGAAGTGAACCTTCTTGGGTTGAACCTGCCAGATGATGATAGGTCTTGCATCCATTTGTCGAGGTCAAATACATTCTCATGAAAACTGGTGTACAGATATTCAAGGTGTGTTAGAGGTGTTGATGTGGGATACCATGATGCATGGTCAACAAATACGCAGGAATGCCTATTTCCCACCATCATCCTGAGCACAATTTTGATGTTGTAAATTGAAGCTTTCATGCTGTTGATGGAAGAAATCCTGCACCGGTTGATATGGTATATATCCCGTTATTTGCAGGGTTTCATGCATGTCAGGTGGTGCAGGATTTCTTCCGTCAACAGTAGTGGGTCGTTTCACTACTGTTGATGGCTGAAATCCCAAACAACCACCTGAAAGATGTGTCAAACCCCGTAAATAACGGGGAAGAGCTACTAACCCTCAACTGGTGACTTTACCGGATTTCTGGTTGCCATTGCCATCAACAATAATCACTTGGAGTGGTTGACCTGCGGCCGATTCAGCCGAGGTACCTTATGATGGAGTACCAACACAAGCCCAGTGCCCTTGGGATAACAATCAACCTGGTCAGGCAGGGTTTGGATTTTCCACCTTCCTATTGGACCCGATAACAAAAAACGCTGCAACAAGAAAACTGTTGTTAAATTTGTACTTAAAATTCATCCCATATTTACTACAGTAAATCGCTTTATGTTTATGCTTGCGTGTGACCATGCTGCCCGCAGTGGGTTGTGTTGAAAAGAATTCGGATCAACCTCTAGTCCCCGTAAAAGCAACACTACATTGGAGGATAGCAATGGAAAACGGGATCCTTATGTTTGAGATCTTGTTTTCCTATTGAAGAGGGGGTGAAGGTTAAGCAATCTTCAAAGCTGTAAGTTTTTCAAGAGCTTTCCCTCTGGACGTCACGTAGCCCTCCCAGAGTTTGCTCATAGACCTTTTGTAGGATCGGAATATGAAGATGCCAAGGTTGGTTCAGATCCCGGAAAAAAAGTCCTCCATGTTTTGGAGATTAGAGAGTTTGTTTGAGGACAAGGGTCATCATTCATGGATGATCATTTCAGATCTGTGCTATGTAGCAGGAACCTATGTATGGATGGCCAGTATGTGAACCTGCCTGTCCCAAAGCAGTTGGACAGCCTACGCCGTTGCTTGGAAACAACCCGCTATTGGGGTAGGGAGCCAAGGATATATGGGATGATAACGGTATTTTCACGTAAATCGGTCTAAAGATCCAAAGAGTTCCCAAAATCATCAGGTAGCTCAGGTCTTTTAAAGTTATCTGTCGACCTTCCGAGCATGTCCTGGAGGGGTAGATATGGTTGAAGCTTTAATGGTGCGGCACGAAGATGACAACAAGATGACATCATTTTGAAGCTGCTATTTTGTTTGAGGCCTAAAAGGAGCTATTGCGTAGTTTCTTGATCCTATATCCTAGTTGGTTGAAATTCAGGATGCATTTTTTTGTTCATCTTCTTCATCAATCATAGTTGATGTTCATGAAAAAAGGACTTGTTTGCGTCTCTGCAAGTTTTGACGTCCATCATGATGTTTCCTTTCCAATACACTCAGGACCACTCACTAAAAAAAACACAAATACTGGAGGTAAAAGTGCACCCCCCCGGTGTCCACCCCAAATGAGGGGCTCTAAATACAAACAAAACACATTATACAATGAAGTGTTTTCCAATCCTAGGCATATCCTACACCATCCATGTATGGCATCTTTACCCACTTCCTGAATGCCATACAGGGATTGCTTGATAACGAAAACAGGCATTCCCTTCTGTTAATTATGCAGGAGATGTTTGTTGATTCCCAATTTGTGTAGCTCTATCCCTGTGTTTCACCAGAAGAAATGTAACCATGACAATGCGATGGCCCATTTTTTTTTGTTACTTTATAAGTGAGTACAAGTCACACTTGTAGCCAAGAGTAGCCAATCAGGTCAACATGCCTGTGTGGATGACGGTCATGATTGAAATTATGCTGATTTCCCAATGGCATGACATTGTATTGAGCATGCATACGTACATACGTATATAAATTTATGTATTTATGTATATATTTATATATGTATATATACATACATAATCATGATATAATAATATAATTCCCCCCACCAAAAAAAAGTGTTTAAATCCGACCCAACCATATATCATCCATTCCCCTTTCCAAAAGAAAGTTCAGCCATTTTAAGAGCTGGAGGCCTGGCTTTATATGGATCGAAGCGGACAAAGAATGGCAATGTTTACCTGGATACCGTGCACCTGCAGAGGTCACCGGCGTCACTGGTAACCGTTTCCCAAAAAACCCAATGGTTTTGGATGGGCAAAACACTAAATGCTAAAAACACCACATCTTGGGAATGGGATGATTTTTGTGTGGCTAAATAGTCAAAACAAATGGTGAGTTAGTGTAAAATTTGTTTCGATGAATTTGGATGATAAGATTGATGAAGATTCTGGTGGCAGGTTATCATGAGTTCCTTGTTGCTAGGGTTTTAGGCTTCGAAGATACCATTATTCCGGTCAAAATATAGCCACGACACCCCAAAAGGAAGCTAAGGAAGGGAAATCCCCTTATTTCAACAAAAGTCCAGAATTTGTGTTTTGTGTATTGAAATGTGTGTTTGAATTGCACCCAAAAAACAACATCAGATCTCGAAAATCCATGCTGGTCATTTCTGCCCCTGATTTTTTGTTGGACCTGCAACCTTTGAGCAGAGCTGCAAATCCAGGTGAACTGCACTACCAACATCGCTTGCGAATGGATGTTGGACTATGGTGGTTGTGAGCAGTTGGAGAGGTTCCTTGCCTCGGTTCTGAGATATATTTTTTAACGCCTGGAAACATGTTGATGTTGCTCTCCAAGATGGAATGGTATAGATCCTGTGGGTCCTGTGGGTTGAACCCTATTTGTTGGTTTTTAGGGGTTACTTGTTTCTTTTCTCCACTTTTCAATGGTTGTTGGAGATTGAGTGTATGACTGGTCACCCACATGTTGCGGGGAGCAGAGTTTGCTTCAGCAGATACATTTCCCGGAGTGATCAAGAATGGATTCAATGGTTTCATGATTTGTCTCTAGACTCAAACTCACCAGATATTTCATATCCAAGAAAACGTTTGAGACTCAAAACGCCAACAAGAATCCGTTGTCAAAAGTCATCATCAACATCATCAACAACAACATCATCATCATCATCGTCATTGTCATCATCGTCATCATCGCCATCATCAGCATCATTGTTATCATCGTCATCATCACCGTCACTATCATGTTTGTTTTTATTCTTCTTCTTCTTCTTCTTCTTCTTCTTTTTCTTCTTTTTTTGCTTCTTCCCGCAACCGGCTTCGTTTCGCCGGACTTCACTGGTGGCTTGGGCCCACAAGTGCTTTTTTTCTTGATAGGTGTGCTGACCTCAATATCTCCAGTTGCGTGGTGGATGCTTGGTGAAATGATTGTTGTATTCTTGGGGGGGATCAATTCTGCTGCAGTATGTCGTACCACGACTGTCTCTCTTCCCAAAAAGGCGTTTCTTTTTGTGTTGTTGGAAAAGAACATATTTGGTAAAGTTGGAATGGAAAAATAGAAGCCATGGTTGGGACTTTCAATGGTTCCAAAACATACATCTCCGAATGGTGGTCTTTCATGGTGATGAATCCCATGGTAGGAAGGATCAAGGTCCCAAAAAAAATCCAAGAAATGTATGAAGCTACTGCAACTCACAGTTGTTGTTGTAACGGACACCTCCGAAGAGCTGAAAGGACACCAATGGATGTAACGGCTTGGATGGGGGCGAAAGTTGCACAGTGAGCTGTATTGCGACACTTGACTGAAGTGGTTTGTTCCGTTGGTTTGTTAAGGGTTGAGAGTCAATAAGAATGTCACACGCACATACACGTATATATATTACCTGAGAAACCGTATTGACATTCTTTTTGGTCAATTATGGGAAAACCCCGTAATGTCCCAAAAAAATGACCATATGCGTATTTGGGTTCGTATTTGATGCGCGTAGAGGAGCTAACCCGTAATAAACCCGTATTTTTTCAACATGTTGTTGAAAAAAAACGTACCCGTATGAGCCGTATGTTGGAAAAATACCGTATTTGGCAAAAACCCGTAATCGACAAAAAAAAAGGAAAAAATGCGTTTTGACAAAAAAAAATAGGCAATATGGTTTTCCCGGTATATATATATATATGTACTCAATGATATAATATGTAGATGGTTTTTACATATAGGTATGGATGTAACGGATCTCGCGCCATCGATCGTTTTGGGTATATAATTTATTGCTGTATGTGTTTGATAAGCCTTCGCGGTGGGAATGAGAAATGGATGGTAAGGGATGCCTGGTGAAGACACTCTTTTTTCGAGGGTTGCGAAACAAATGTGGATCATATAAAGGATCCAAATCAATCTCACTTTTTGCAGGTTCTTCTTTTTCCTAAAGTTTCAATATAATTTTTGTATATTTTTGTCAGATTCCCGGATTGGTTCCGTCCTTCGTGTTGCTCAGGGCATGGTGTTTCCGTTGATCCCCGTTGGTGACTTCGCTTTTTGTTCAGGCCGTTTTATGTTGGCAGCAGCACCACTGCATCGTGTCCATCTGGGAATATTGCACCTCGGTACGTGATGGACTTGGAAGCTGCCGAAAAAATGAAAGCCATCAAGTCATCAAAGCTTCAATGTCAAGTCGGAGTTCCATGGTATAGTTGGATGTATACCAGGTGTATCAAGGTGTCTATTACATTGGAATATGGCTTTCGTGGGTATACCGGGGTGTAATTCGAAACGATATCATCCCACCAGCCAATCAGAACTCCAGTTTCATGAGTTTGATATCGCCATGCAAATGTTAGATCTGCTATCAACCAGCTGCATGTGTTTCCCGAAAAGGAAAGTGACAACACATCAATAAACAGTCTTTGCTTCGTCAACGTGTTTTGATCAAACACCCCACCATTTTCGTAGTTTTGTCCATCCAAAGATTCCAAACATCGAACCAGTAGTGAGTAGTGGATACAATATGAGCCATTAGAAAAGGCTTTAGCCCTTGACTACCCTATTTACCAAGTCAAGTGGTTTATCAACTATTTGTGTATACATGTATATATATATATATATATATATGTATATGTTTTAAATAATATAGATATAGATATTGTACATGGTTTCATTAGATCCTAGACTCCTAGACTCTGTGTCCCAGCACACCTCAAAGTGTCCTGTACATGACTGTACATGACATTCTGAGCAAAAAGCCTCAAGACAAAAAATGATTTTCAAGCTCGAATTTTGAGGTGCAATCTGTTGGGTTCAGAGATGGTACCCGAACCATCCCCAAGGAAGTTTTTCCTATCCCCTTTTTTTTGGGGGGGGGAGTTCAGCACAGCGATGGAGCAGAGGATCCGGATCGATTGCCAGATCTCATCATGCCCAACTGCGAGGCGAGTTTGTGCCGTGAACCCCCAAGCCTGGGTGATCCTGAAACATCTTTGGCAAGTTTGGTAAGTTTGGTAGATCTCATCATGGTTGATGGAGGTTTTTTGGGGGGCATACCTTGCAACTCAACAGATCCACTGTAGAGGTTGATGTAGGAAACTGCAAAGGTTTAATGTCCTACAAGGTGGACCCTTTTCATTTATAAGTAGGGTTATAACCCACTTACAGGAGTAATTATAACCCTAGTTACCCATTTATTTTTGGCCATTTGTAGGAGCCCCATGTCCCTCCATTGATGAGGATCATCTCAGATTCGCCAGGTGACTTGTCCTGATCCAAGTACTCCACCTGCAGGGTATGAAAAAGCCAACGCCAGCTTTGGAGCGCGTCTTGGCTCAAGATGTTTTCGTTCCGGAAAGTGATGGTTGACTTGTTCCGTTGTTATATGGGGGCTTTAATCGAGAACCCCTATACTTAGGGCTATAACCCCAAAGAAACCCATTAATAAGGCCATGTATATTATATTATGTTTGTTCTGAGTGATATTTCCCTGCCTATGGGGTCTCAATTCCACGTCTATTCCATTCACTTCTGTTGGCTCAATCTTATTCTACCCCTTTATAAACATCGTTTTTGTTTCCCTGAGGTAACCCCCTTGCCCAAAATGTTCGAGACTTGACCCGGATAAATGTTTATTGATTTCACCAGAAAAGTTAAGGAGAGTTTCTTTCTCTTATAAAACACTTGGGCCGCTTGAGAAAACTTTTAATAAAACAGAGTACGTAGTTCATTTCCAACAAACATCACATATTCATGTACAGAATCTATTGAACCCCATATATCAGACTCAAAGCCTCAAAGCCATCCTGCTGGGTTCGAAGCCGGGTAGCATGCCAAACATGGATGGATATTTATAGGCACGGGATTGTGTGCTATCAAGCGTGAGTTTTCAATTGACGCATGTTCAGCTTCGTTGACAAAGGCCATTGCCACATTTTTCCCGTGCTGTAAGTGACGCAGCTTCCCCGGCGCCACTTGCCATGCTTTGAGGTGGCAATGTGCTGCTGGATATTCTGGCACTGCCAACAAGAGCTGTCACACGTCTTCGTGTCTTGGCCACCAACCGATCACCTTGTGCTTGAGTGAGATGTGGTCTTTGGATAAAGTTTTTGGGGGTCTGGTCTTCATGCATTTCAAAGAGGGCGGCTTTTGAAAAGGGCAAGTCTTAGGGGGTCATGTGCCCAACTCCCCCGCAAAAATCCCATGGCCAGGTTTGACGAAGGGTGCGTTACGACCACGGTTTTGAACGGCTGTTTGCCCATTGTGCCATGTTGGGGGCCCCAAAAGGCAGGTTCGAAGCGAAAAAAAAGCCGTGCGGTTGCAGGCAAGTTCATGTTGTTGGGTTCGCAACAAGGAAAGTGTGGGTCACATGTTTGATTATTGACTGGCCAAGTTTTAGTTGTGGGTTTCCTGTGTCCATTTGGTCTGTTCGACTTTCTTGCAGCGTTTTTTCCAGCACAAAATGCAATAATGGTATCAAAGATGTTCGCCAACCAGTGCGCAAAAGAATGGAGGTGAAGATCCAAAGAATGTTTGACAAGGATCCATACATATTAACATTCAGGGTTTTGAATTCACACGATTTTGCAAGCTTTGCTTTGAAGCAACTATGTTTGAAATGTTGGGTAAACAACATGCAATTTCTCCAACGAACAACAATTCGAATTGAAACCAGTTCTCTTTTGTCTTGACGATGCATCCAAATTGTTTGTCCTTTTTCCGTGGATGTCCCAGGTAAAGATCCAGATCCGAGGACGCAACCACCTTGTGCCTTGGTGTTTGAAAAGAGTTTTATATTATATATATTATATGCATTATATATGCACATCCTTATTATATTCATGATATATGATGACATATGTATATGTAAATATTTATATATATATATACATATATGTAGGTTGTTGGTGATGATACCGAGAAAAAGGAAGATGGCGTTGATGATGATGATGATGATGATGATGATGATGATGATGATGATTATGTATTTTGCTGGTTTTGGTGTATTGTTTTGTAGTTCCAGGGTAACTGCAAGGCGGTGCAACAAAGACACAAATATGATCTGGTTTCACAGCAGGTCATCAGACCAGTTCCTTTGGTTGCCGTGTTTGGCCAAACAGATGACTAAAAATTTGCCCAAAATTCATTGATTAAAAAACACGTTCCAATGTTCATGCAATTTGTCAGTTTGTTAATTTTCATAAATCAGTTTCCGCAACAGTTTGAACAAAACATCAAAATTAGGGACCCTCCAAAAGCGACCAGAAATGGTGGTGACACTCACATGAAGCCATGCTGAGTGTGGGTGGTAGACTGGTCCCCCAAAAAACCGTTGGGTTCCAAAGATGTGTTGCCGTTCTCACAGGAATAGATGAACATCTCCATGGTAGGTCTTCCAGCAACCATTGTAACCCGATAATTCCACACCAATGTGCGGTTCAATTGAGAGGAAAAAACGATTAAGTGCGTTGCCAGTTCATTGGGAAGATTCACTTTCCTGTGTTTTTCTTGATGTTGTTAGCAGCTTATCTTGTCAGGTTACTACGACACTTCAGCATGTTTTGGTGTGATGGCGGGCTCGAGTTGTTTCTCGATCCAACTTATGACACGCGGAAAACGTGGTGCTGGAGGGTTCCATAAGAATAAGGCCGTATTAAGGGGTTATTAGCCACCATTAAGGGGAAATTAAGCACCATACATTAGGGGGAGGTACCTTTAGATTTCATACAATTCCAGATTTTTATGATTTCGAGATGAGTGAACTATGTGTTCAATCCAATGCTTTGAATAGGATACCTCTCATGGATGCCAGCACGCACGAAAAGGAGGCTTTTGACTTAACTCTTGAAGCTGTTCAGGCTTGTATACTGTATACAGTTCTTCCAAGTTTTCAGTTGTTGAAATCAACGTAAATTATCAAAAAGCAGCATAGAGCAATACAACTCAACGTAGATCAACATCATACTAGTCGCAAATAAACCTATTGGTGATACTAAATATTCCGGGGTTCATGAACCAAGCAGGTTTGTGGTAGGCTTAACATGTGAGAGAAGTGCAAGGGTGCGATAAATTGAACGGGAATGGGTCCATACTATACATGTTTTATTTTAAATTGTTGTTTCTCTTTTAAAAGGTTTTACCCCGGGTCTTGCCTCCTGTTCTGTCATACCTGCTTTGTTCTAACGTAGTATGATCTTCCCACGTAAGTACATCCTTGCACTGCGATAAACAAGCATCGCATTGGACAATTGAGAATGGTTGATGGATGTAAAAGACTTACAGTAATATAACATCATATCTTAGATTCCAACTGCCGTCTTCGTTCTCCAAAGGGTACTGGATTGCAATCCCACTATGCATGAGGTTGTTGTATCCCCGTTTGTGCTTGAAAGACGGCCCGAGGTTCTATTCCTTGCTTGTCGCCGTATGTCGGCACAGCCACTGGGCTACAACTGGAACAGGTTCAGCCCTGTAGGTTGGGATTGAATCAAACAACAGGCTCAGCATTCATCTATCAACAATCGCTTGTATAGCCTGAACCATACGTCGTCACATCATCATGCAGAAATATATGCAGTAGGTGTGATGGAAACACATCTCCCCTGGGGAAAAATGATGACTTGTTCAAACGTATGGCATTCCAACAATAGCAAGGGATGCCTTGTTTTGTCCAACATTTCCGCAAGAATCATGCAAGGGAACGACGGAATATTGCACTCTTGCCACCCCACAACCGCATCCCAGACATGGTGGTCATGTTACGTATATGGTCATCCTAAGTTGAAAGAATTCGCACGACTCTTGGAACTTGGAGTCAAGAGTCAAGAGCCTCCAAGGTAATTCCAACCCCTTATTGAAGCATCTAACAACTATAGTTAAGATTCATGAGTGCATCAAAATTTCACCTTTCCCGAATTTCTTGAGAGTGAAGAGATTTTCACCCCTAGTTTTTTTTTGGTTGCAACAAACAAAAAAGCAACCTTGTTTCATCACAACATCCAAAAAAACAACGAGATGTGCCTCAGGTTGGAAGTGCCTCATGTGCTGTTAACAACACCAATCCGTGGAGGCCCCAAAGGATGGTGCCCATTCGAGTCCACCATTGGCTGCTTCTTGGTGGGTTCTTTTCCTTTTTTTGAATCCACAAAGGAAACCAGGAGTAGATGTTAGTTGACAATTTTTTTGAGTGATTAGCTAGTGAAATTATATGAAATTATGATGGTTTGATGTTGGATACTGCCATTCTACTGTTCTCAAAGTGGGTCGATCCAAGTGAAAATTAGCTCAGTTTCGGAAGTTTTGGGAAGGGAATACCAGAATGATGAAAAGGAATCTGAGGCACCCTTGTTTTCACCATGTTTGAGAATCGCATTGGTCCCGAAACCTGGGCGCTTTCTTTTTTCAAAAAGGTAGATGTAGGAAGCCCAATGAATGGTAAAAACTGTCCTGTTTGCCATTACACATGTATATGCTATATTCAAATTGTTTAGATTGTTCATGAAAGTGCAAAAGCAAAATAGTTCATCTATATGTTGTTGTGACTGATTTTGCAAGTCTTTTGTGGAACTGTAACGCGCTCAGCCAATGACCAACCTTTAAACTTCGAGGGATTACATAGAATATTTATAGTATATAAGAAAAGTAAAGTTCAATCTTCTATTTCAGGGTCCTTTGGCTGAGTGAGGTAAGAAACGTTCAACTTACATTCACATGTCCAGTTGAAATCCGAACGCACAACAGAACCGTTAGTTTTTTCTCCAGTTTGGTGTGGTTTGGCAGATGAAATCTCCATTTTCCGGAGGCAAGCTGTTAGTTTCCCCCCAAAAAAAGTCTCATGTTCCAAATTTCTGCTCAAGTGATGATGATGTGAGGGTGACTAAACCTGACAGATCCCGAAACTAAGAGGTTGCCGTGATGTTCCCCGAGAATTTTATATGTTTTTTCAGGTTTTTTGTGTTTGAAAATTTCCCCAACTTCAGTGTTTGTTTGGAGTTTGTTGATGGTCATTCCATTTTTACCACTGGAAGTTGAGAATTCGACAGGCCTTTGGTTTGGGATTGGCCTGAGTGTTCTTTGGATACTTGGGAAGCAGCTTCAGACAAGGAAGCGTGGATGGCTGTCGATTTGGCAAATCAATTAGATGAATGTTGAAAGATCTTAGTAGTTGAGATATCACATCTCTGTTTTACACTGGAGACACTAGATATCAGTTTGATATCAGATAATTGGCAGTTTGATACCACACAAAGGTGAATTCAACAGCTAAGACACTGCCCAAAAAAACACACACACGACAGATACCTTCATGTTCCTTGGACAGGGCCTCTCCAAAAGTGTTTGTTTTCCCAAACTTTATGTGAATAATTTTCCCAAACAAGTTTGAATCATGTCAGGTTTACTGGATTTAGAAATATATATATATATATTATATTTGATATTGAATATCATGTTTTTTCCGGCCTTGGGATGATGAGTCCCATGAAGCAACGACAGTGTCTTGTTCCCCAAGGATCCATGTCCAGATCCACCTACAATTCCAGTGGGCTATTTGAAAGAGACAGGTGACTCGTCACGCATCACTGTTCTGGGAAGGGTTGTGGGCACAAGGACAGCGAACCTCTGCGAACTGGTATGGGAAGGGTTGTTCGGAGAGCGTAGGTTCCCTGATGAGGTCTCTAGACTAGATGCCAGCCTCACCAACCTTACGCATGTATAGTAAACATCACCTTTGCAAGGAAGGTCCTGTTGTGAGAGCAAGAATCGCTCAATTTCCAGTCTTATGTACTCTTGCCGAGGTTTAACCTGACCCCCCCAATCCCTAATCCCAAGTCCTTCCTGTTTAAGACTAAGGGTTGGGTGTGTAGAAAGAAGAAATCATAAGTGATCCAACTGTGATCCAGTATGGACGCAAGTGATTCCCTTACCGCCTGAAGTCTGAAGATTTATGTATACTGTACTGTATGTTTTCATTTTTTTGCTTGGTTTTCGAGTATAAGATGTACACTAATCATGATATTATGCAATTAATGTATATTTACACTTATTTGCCATATGTTTCTGCATTTAAGAAGAGAAACTCACACTTCTGACTTTCAGCATCATTGGAAAGGGTCAAGGTTTCCCAGATGTAAGACCAGACCCAAATGTGATATCTCTAAGCCCAGTCCTTTCCGTTCCCTGCCTTTCAAATGCCGTTCATCTCAGGTGGAAATTGGAGCTGCGCGGAAACTTGCCATTTGTTGCTTCAGGCTTTAGATGTCAATTGCGACCAAGATCCCATCCACCCAAAATACTAAATGATGGCTTAGGAATCCTCCCTAGCTCATCTTAGATTTGGGATTTTAATGAATTTGCATTGGAATTGCAGGGGTGGATGAGTGCTCCGCTTGGTTGGGTTGTTAGGCTTTCCCATGGCGCGCCGTTGGGTCGCTATGAATCACCACCTTGATAATGTTTTCTGCAGAAGACTTTCCTGTAAGTCAAAGACCATTGAAATAATAGTTTTCTGGAATTGTTGATTATAAATCCCCCAAAAAAACTTGGGATTTTGTATCCACTTCTGAAGTTGTTAATGTTAGTAAGAGCCAAAGCTGTTTGGTTTCAGGGTGACAAATTGAAGGTTTGGCTGGTGTCTTTAGAAATGCATGCATGCATGTTACCTTCCAATGAAGGTATTTACAGACAAATAAGTATAGTTATACAAATTTCTATTTTTGCAATACCAGATAGATAGATAATCTTACAGTATAAACCACGTATAGTTTCGGTGATATGGGAGACCTTGGTGTATTGAAGCTGGACGTTGAAGGGGTTATTCGTTAAACAAGCATTCTTTTCAAATCGTCGGTTTCCAAGTTAAAGATTTTTGGGGCGTATCCCCAAGTTCACACAACATGTGTAAGCTTACAGACATTTGAACCTACCATCCAATTGCAGTTGAACCTCCAGTAGTTTCCGTATCTCAAGAATCCAACCCTGAAAGAAGTTCCTTGTACTCCAAAGCCCATTTCTATTGGGCCTTTGACCAAGGATGGGTTTGTTGGTAGCGCCAGCATTTCCTGTACGGCTGCCCAAGTCGGCATCATGTTAAACTCTCTTTGTGTGAGACTTTTTGTTCCACCCCTAAGATATATAGAACCAACCCTGCAAATCATGGGATCAAGGCACCAATCAGCTGTTGCAGCCCATTCACAGGAACATAAGTTTTCGCTTTAAGTTTGGATGATGATGTCGAGCAAGGTAAAACGCCATACCTTTTGACACTTGCAGTAACACCTGATGCACATGTGAGAGTTGAAGAATGAGTAGTCCCAGCGAAATGTCCGTTGCTTTTGGGAATAGTGAAAGCTCTTGTTACGCAGAGGTGGTTGAGCAAAAGAATAGAGACCAACCATCTATGTCTCATGTGTACCTCACTGGTCTAAAAGTTTCAGGGTCGATTGGCTTGGTGGAAACTGATGGAAACTGTGTACACGTGGGGGATACAGTATTTGCCCTGTCAATTTGTTTTGCGGAAGACATGCAAACATTTCACAAGACATCTTGCTATTTCATGAATGTGGTGCATCTATACCGCTGGCTCCTCCATATAGGCGTATACATACCTTTCACATATGTACTCACCGATTAGAAATGTTGACAATTATCACATCATTTGAACATGGACAGGCCTTATATAATTGTGTTTGTGATTCTATACAACTCATCCACTTGTGCATCCTAAGTTGCATACTGATCCGTACTTTGATTGAACATCCATGCGTACAGGCATGGCCAACAGCCGACCCAACCATTCACCGCCAAGGCGTCGCGAGCCCCATTGAGCCAGGAGCAGGCGTTTCAGTGGGGTTGCCATAGCCTCATGTAACGTTCTAGAAAAGATATTCACTGCAAGGAAGGGTTATTCATTCACGTTTTTTTTTGATGTGTGTTTTAATAGAATATATTTCGTGGGATGGTTGGGATCATGTGTTTCTGATAGCAATTTCCACCGGTTTTCCATGGGTTTTCCACTGGTTTTCCAGGTGTCCAATGTAACGTGAGTAGCTTGCTGAGTGGCTGCTTGGGGAAGGTGCCTTCTGGGGCTTCGTGGATTCGTGGTGGTTTTCGGTTGATGATTCCGGTGTAAATTTGTGTATTTGCTCAATATGATATTATGGAAGTTTCCGAAACAGAGAAGCAGTTGATGAATAGCTAGTAATGTTTTTTTTTTTAATTTGAAAGTGAACACATATTTTTTTGTATAAGCTATAGCTGAAACCTATTCCACTCCTGATCAATTTGTAGGGAGGGATGGGACGCAAAGATTTGAACACTGGGCAAGGTTTACTTTTGAACACCTTGCACAAAGTCACAAAGTGACACCTAGCTGTAGTCGTAGCACCAATAAGAAGACAGATTACGAAGGAAACATGTTCACCATTGAACTTCTGCCAGCTTCATCAAAATAGGGCTGTTTTCCATGGTGGGAGATCCACTACCCCAGCCTCCCAAGTGCCCAGCATGAAGATCCACTCCCAACCTTGGTTCTTTGCGCAGATGCCGTGTGCAGAACTTCCATTGGATGCATGTATGTTAGATTCCTCCAATTGCAGCGGTGGAATTCAGGTTCGAAAAACTCAGCAGGGCAGGGCACCCATAGCATCCATGTATGGTATATGATGTACCATTTGATACCTACATTTGGTTAGTTTTGATGGTAAATGTACGTAGATGTATATATACATACTGATATACCATACATGGTTCCTGTGGGTAATGGTATGGTGCTGTTGATGCGTCTTTTTTTTTCGGGTACTTGATGGTACTTTGATATTTGGACTTCTTGATAGTCAGAAAATTCACATGTGTCTCTTATGAGAGGTTGGGTTGAAATGGTCTCACAACGCACATTCAAGGATTCACATGTTTGAATGGTGAATAAGAAGGATTTGTTTAAGCAAATCCAGTAGATGATTTTTTCAGGAAGCAACTCGACTTAGCTTCCTAGGTACTTGTTTATCTAGATCCCATAGATATTGACTTTGGCAAACCCCACAGAATCTTTTGTAAGCATTTGGAGTTGAGTTGGGATTGGCTGACTACTGTTGTCTAGGTCTGTAGTTTTCCAGGAATCTATGCCTAACTCCCCCTCTTCAAATCAGACGTTGTTTGGCCTCAGAGAGAAGAATGCAGCAAGTTCAATTTGGTTGTTATCATGCCAGGTGGTGTTAGGGTTCCGTTTCAGCGAAGAATGCTTGATCTTCACATCAAACTATTCACTTAAGTGTAATAGTTGTAATGGCCACATGTCAATGTCGGTCCTTTTTCATCCTTTTTCCATATTATGATATCATCTATCCATCCCATATTCACCACTTGTTTACCCCAAAAACTGATCCCAATGTAAGTCAGATACACCAGTCAAATGGATTGTTTGTCAGCAATCAGGAGGTTAAGATGCATCCTTGTTTGATCCCAGCTTATGTACAACTCCGCTGTCCTTTTTCAAACTTTCAAACGGTTCCAAATTCCTGAGGCTGGTGGATCTTGTGATGTATTGTGCAAGTACCCCTACGTTGGTACACCTGGAGAGGCACTAACAGAAGATGTGAGATGCAAATGATTATTGGATGTGATGCGTGCGAGTTTCTTATTTTTTGATGAGGTAAATCACCAATTTGTGAAGTACTCCAAATACTTTTGTTCCACACCAGTTTTAATAGATGCAGATTCATGAAGTTGAATCTTTGATATCAGTGTGAGTTGCTTCCAATCTTGCCTAGAATTGCCAGTGTTCAAAGCAAGTGTTCTCATAGTGCTAGCACGGGTGATTCACGCTGCAACAGATCCATTGTGAGCAAGACAACTTTTGAATCTTATGTCATTTGCCTCGAAGTGTTCACAGTCAAGTCATGAATTGCGTATCAATATACATTTTCTTGTTGTTTTCAGGGTGTTTTCCTAGTTCCCTTGCCGTTCCACCGAAACGGCCAAATGGACTCACGGGCAACTCCCGCTAGGCCTTGTGCCCTGAGATCAACACGGACCCTTGGGCCTGACAAAAGCGCAAAAGTGTCGGGCTTTGGGCTTACATGGGTTGATTATCCTCTCTTGACATGATATAACCCAACAACTCCGCCGGATGCTCCATGAATGTATGGAATATTTACTTATTACATCTTATTACCCTCCCTGAAACTAACAGCATATAGCCCCTGCAAATGGATTTCTTTTTGGGATTTTTCCTATTTATTCAGGTGCGAACTGTTTGTTTCAGGGAGGGTACCTTTCTTGAAAGTAACAGCTTGCCGGTGATGTGTTGGAAGCTTAGCTGTGCTGTTTTGTTGACATGGCATGTTTTGAAATGCTAGTTTTCAAGGGCTGTATACCAGTTTGTGGCAAAAGATCACCTTGGCTTCCAGTGGCCATGGCCTTTCTCACCGGTGTAACATGGTGAAACTGTGAAGAGCTTCATAGTGGTTCTTTACCCATGTACTACTAAGAGTCCAATGTGTGTAGGATGCCGTAGGTTCACTTTCGGGAAAATCAACGTCAATGTTTGACATGTCGAGCATGTTTAAGCCAGTTGAAGGCAAATTAGAAGTGTTACAAAATGCAACGCGACTCCTCATAATCTTCTTAGAGGTTCTGATTCTCGAAAGATAATTGTCCAAATGAGCGGACTATGTTGTCACCCGACCTCGTCAGAAATGATGATTGACTTTTTGTTTCCAAGTAGATCAACTTCACCATTTGATTTAATTTAGCAGGTCGTTTTAGTCACATGATGTCACATGTAAAACTGATACATCCATCAAAAGACCTCTTTGAAGCCTAAAATTGGAGATTCTACGTTTTTTTTTCGAGATTCCAAACTTGGACATCAGTCTTATCCGGGTTTTATTCGTCAAACCCTGTGAAGGAAAGGGATCACTCACGGTCGTTCACGAAAGTAGATGAATAATCACTCGAATGGGATGCGTTCCAACCTGGTGACCGTGGCTCCAAGGATGCCGGATTTTTGCCAACATTGCGATCACCCATGTGCATGGTGGTAACTCGGTGGGTTGAAGTGGTTGAAGGGTGTGACATTTGCTAAAATTGGATATATACTGCCAAAATGTGAAAAGCAGAAGAAAATACATCCATACCCTTACCAAAACTTGATGTTTTTAAGCCAAGTTCCTGCCTTTTATGGTACTTGAAATGTTCCACTTCAACGTTCGTAAGAGGGGGCGGCCTGCAACAACAGATATCCAGATATCATGAGCACTGAAGACGAAGAAGACCAGCTTCAGGCGCTTTCAGTCCCCTGCGAGCCACAAAGCAACATTCCTGTATTTGTAGGGTAAATTGGATTTTGTTGGATATCATTATATTTTGTTCGTCAACACTGAGGCAAACTTTCATTTGGTTGATATTTTCCTTCCTTTTCATTGGTCTGTATATATTCCACTTGGTCTGTACCTTTAAGTGTACAAGATTTCCAGCACAACAGAACAACTGGGTTAACACGGATCCATGTCAGCTGCTTACCAGGATTGCAGTCAACTGGAATCGATCGAACGCATTGGATACAAGCGCAAGTCCAATGACACCGGATCCGGCTGGGAATGTGACCTGGCATATTCGAAATCGCCATTGTTCTCAGGCCAATGGGGGTTGCCTGTAAATGAAGGACGAGTTTAGAAATCTCCATGCTGTGGGCGTTTTTTAGAGTCAAACACGGCTTTTAAATGCATTTCAATCATCCTAGTTGGTAATTCCAGCACCTAAGTGCGGGATAGCATCCCCAACAAAAGCACAGGCACTTTATGGCTTCTATTGTTTTACATGTGGAGATGTCTTCGGCCATGGAAACACTTTGAAACAGCCACTTTCACAAAAGCTTCCCGCAAGAATTCCAGGCGATCATTAAGGTCGCATGTCTTTGTTGGTTTGCACATCCACTCGTTGAAATAAGATAGTTGGCATCCACATGTCTAAGGAATCATTGATGAAATTATGTTTTTCTGTTTTTCCACATACAACCACAGTGTAGGCTTTTCGGACGGATCCCTTCCATAATACTGCGCCAAAAATGAATGCCAAAGTTATCCAACTGCGTTGTGAGTGGCTCAATGACGCCTGTTTTTGCAAGAATTAAATAGAGGTGTTCCAATGTTTGAAGAGACGTTCTATCTGTAAAGTGAGACATGTGTGTTATTTCAATCACGGTCACGCAGTCATACTTCACATCATGTCGTCCTTGTTTCGTAACGCTCTTCAGCTCCACAATGCCAGTCGATGTGTGAGTTTGTGTGTGTTACAGTCCGTAGTCCATAGTCACATAAAAGATGCTAACAAAAAACACCAACGTAGACTTGCCCACGGAATCTTCAGGGAAGGGCAGGATTCCTTGGTGATCATTGCACCTAATTGTTAGTTGGTTGAGGGTGGTGGTGGTTTGCTTATATGCTTGGGAATGTGCAAACATTGGCCCCCACCAACCAAAAACCACTTAACCATTGAATGAACCATCATTCAACCTCCCAACAAAAGCAACCAAAGTTCACTGCTGACTCACATGTTGCATCCAAGGTGATAGTGGTTATTCAGGCATCGTCCAGGAGAGTTGTTTCCTTCAATTCGATGGCACCAGCCCATGTTCCTTGGTGTTATTTTGGACAACTGGTGATGTCTCAGTTGAAAGGGTTGGCATTGCATGTCTTGGATGTGGAAAAAAATGGTCATACTGAGCCGTGTAGTCAAGATTTTAACTTCTGAAGTCTCTCAAACTGTTTCATTGACCGTCGCATATCGCGAGAGACGTGTAGAAATGTGAATTTCCCTGCAGTCCACATTACTGAAATCGACCTCCACTCTACTGAAGGCAAATGAAACCTAATGACATGTAATTTTCAGGTGTTCTGAGATCTAACATTTGATATTCCTGAAGCGAAGAAGCTCAAGACTTTGTCCTTTGCAGTAGTTGGTCCTGTGTTTGGACAGCTTCGTATTCTCAGTTGCAAGACCATCAACTTTGCGCTTCAACTTGAGAAGGTGTTTGAAGAGATGACTACCAATGAACTCATATCAAACCTACCAGTTCCAACTTGCGAACCAACAAGCGAAGAAGACCAATTTAGTAAGGGAGGGTGTTGAACATAGTTCCGGACATGCAGGAAACACCATCCAGCTTCTTCAAAATGACCTGGATTGATTCCCCAAATCAAGGTCGCGGTCACAAAAACGGGTCCAAAAGAGGTCACGACTTGAAGAACCTAGTGGTTTCAAATATGTTTTATGTTCACCCCTATTTGCAGAAGATTCCCATTTTGGCTAATATTTTTCAATTGGGTTGGTTCAGCCACCACCTAGATTGGGTTTCCCCCCTCAAAACGACACAAGTTGTTGACATTCCCTTGGCCCGAGGTGGTACACCTGAATTGTTATTGTCCGGCTGCCGACCATTGGTAGATTGTGTAGCACCTATGGTGGACTTGTGTCAATTCGATGTGTTACTTGGCGGCGATGACAAGGGAAAGAAAACAAAATTGAATTTGATAGTTCAGTATGTAAAAGGTGCACATTGTTGAAGAGGATTTTAGAAAATTTTGAAAAGTATTGTCAAAGATTGATATGTCGCATTGATTCGACAATGATTCAAACATTTGGGGTGTGATTGGACCTGAGCCATATTTCCATAATTCAGAGATTTCTGCTGCGAAACAGATGTTCCTTGTGCACACCACTATCATTAGGATGGGCAGAGTTTAGGACGAATTTGATGATGTGTGGAACATAGATGCATTCCAGTCACCCAAAAGCCGGACTTCTTCCAAGCTTCAACTGTGTGGATGTTTCTCTATGCATTTTTACAGCGACAAAATGCTTCCGGATTGGGTTATTCACAACAACACAAGATAGCGCCCTTGGCAATTCAGGTGCAGTTGACAAATATGATCAAATATGAAATAGTTCACCCAAGTGGCCCTATGATATGTCAACATCATCACCGGTCTTTTCTTCAGATCTGCAAGACAATGTAACCCGATGTTTGAACTCGTGATTCGCCACGCAAGATCTGTGTATTCTTGGTCACCTTTGATCGACTGAGGTCCCTATGTCAAGCCGTGGTCCGTGGAAGTTCCTGTGAGATCAGCTGTCGGTTACCCTACACGGGTATGTTTTTTGACAGCACATCAGTAGTTACCATGACTCATCTTGATGACTGTTACCACTTGCCCTCTCCCTCTAACGAAAAACAGCAACAAGTGTGGAAAGTGGGATACGTTCAAAATTTGAACCTTGCCTTGATAAGCAAAAGGACACATTGTTCCACTCTAGCAAAGAATAGTTTTATATATATAGACATGTATACCGTATACCATATAGATATATACACATTAAAGATATTTATATTATATATATATACACCAATAGATTAGCAGAAATGATCTACACTCAAAGGTATAAAACAACGACTTGTTTAGTAAGTAAATCCCAATGCCTGCCATTTTGGCATGTTTTTTTTGTTCCAAGGTCCAAGGTTGCCAGCTGTCCATCCAACAACACTGACGCATTACAAGGGCTGCAAGTGGACTTACCGTTCCTTGGCCAACAAGGTTGAAGTCGTAACCGAAACGAAGTCGCAGAATGAAATCCTAGTTTTGTTGAGGAAAATGTTCGGAGGAATTTCCCTGAATTGGGGGGAACCATACAGATGCAGTGTGAAGATGTTGCCCAAAACGAGTCATGGGCTGTGCACAGGTTGGTTTGCCCATAATTTAACGGGACTTCTACCCCTGTTTTTCCGATCATCATGCACAGTAGCCGGTAGGATCGTACACCACATAAGCGGCACTTAATGCAGGTCCACTTCATTTATACACCAGATGATCAACCAGAATCAGAAAATTAGCATCCCAAAAATGCCATGAATTCACCATAGATTTGTGTAGTGAACAATGTCAAAACATGAAAAAAACACAAGCCCTTTGGAAAACGATAACGATGGGTTGTTCTTGTTTCCCGCCCTGGATGCTCAGCTGCTGAACTGCTGAACGGCAAAGTTGCTTCGCCTAAGGAGTTGTAGTTTTCCCACTTGCCCGGATCCTGCCACGTTGCCATTGGGCTACGTTTTACATTCGAACCTCGGGTTCTTGCGTTTTTTTTTCACAACGGTGGCCTGGATCTTGAGGGTTGAAATATATACAGGTTACATTATGGACTTGTGGTACCAGTATGTATGCTGTGGTGCAAAATTGTTGAGAAGATGAAAAGGTGAACACATATATGAGTATGGTTCGAAAGTCTTTGACTTGGTAATGAACGATGCATGACTGGCGACAATTAGAAACCCCCACAAATTGGACCCCAATGTTTTAGTTTGTTTATGGGTTTTAACACAATATGTATATCCATATGTTGTTAGTCATGCCTCTGATGTTGATATTCAAATGGTTTATATAAATATGTCAATGCTTATCTTAAGTTGTATTTTATTGGTTGTTGGGAAATTTCAGTGAGAGACCATGAAGACGAAATCACTCCGAATCTGTGACTATCCAGATTGACTCCTGGAAAGTATGATTGGGATGAGCTGTTGAAACTCAAATGTAGAACTAGAAATGGGGATTTGCATGAATTAAAGAAAGGGGGTGGTGTTTTTATGTTTTGGTGATTACATGATATGCATGTTTGCAAAGCACAGTATGTGTATTGATCTCAGTGCCCTCGAATATCACAACTTTGAAGATGTCATGAAAAAACGTTTGATACCGAAGAAGCTGCTTCTTTGGGTGAATTTTGCTGAAGCTGGTCACCTTTGCCTCGTGTTTTTGAGGAATGGCACCTATGGTTGTGACCAGGACTACATAGGCAATGTTACCCCGTGGGTAATGACAGATGAAGTTGCAATGCCCATGATATGCGCGACACAATTCATACCATGACTCATGACTATGAATGAATATGATTCCCATTTATGACATTTCATAACCAGGATTTTGTTTTTCAGACATCGTTTCTTGTTTAAGGAACTTTTCAGCCCGTTTGGGTGTCGTTCACCTCTTGGAACAGGCACAGTGGTGCGACGCTGCAGCGCATTCTCACCATTGGCTCTGGGCAATGCTGCGGAAGGTGCTGGTGGATGAGACGGTTATACAGTCATACAGCATGTGGTATATACGTATATATATATACATTATATTTGTATAGGCCTTGATTGGGTCAGGTCATCAAGGACCGACACCATTGCATGCAAATTTATTGGCTAGTTGATGTTTGATGTCTAAGCATTTGCGGTGGTAAGCAGGACTGAAACGCCCAAAGAACATACCTCATGGCAAGATTACATATGTACATCATAGCGTGATATCATATCATTTCATTTCACACACCTTGATATCAGTTCTTGGCAGTTACAAGTGCATTAAATTGAATCAGTATATCAATTTATATATATATATACAGTACGTATGTGCGTAATGTGTATGTATGTCCTCCCTCCAATTTATCCAACCCCTGTGGCTCCTTTTTCGTCCAGGTCCCCAGTGCTACACTGAAGCGGTATTCTCCGGCTGCAAGGCGTTGGGCGGACGCGTAGAGATGTGCTGAACTGGAGCAGGAATGCTTGCTGTAGATGAGAATTGTGGAAAAGGTAGTGAAATTTGTCAAATGTGATAACTCATACTTGAGCATTTTAGAGTTGTTTCTTCGGAAAAAGTTTTCAACAAGTTGTTCAATGCAATCCTACATGGAAATCTAAGAGCAAACTCAAACGATGAAACAGGAAGCAACAACTACCGCTATTGCTTGTCCATTCTGGCAAAGTACTTTAACTTCAGCATCCTTGAAGTTGGTATACACTCCCACTGACGAACAGTTTGCCTCGTAAAAGATGCCGGCCCCAAATAGCAAGTGTCATTTTCGATCCACCTTGTTTTGAATGTACACTGGCCACGTTGGCAACCTTAATGTGTATATATATAATATTTACATAGTTATATATATTTGCATATTTATGTATGTACATAATATTTATGTATCACATACATGTATCAGAAACTAGATGTAGCTATTTGATATGTATCTTTCTATTTATATGATATATACAAAGTTTTGCATACCATAGATACAAAGAATATTTATGTGTAACAACTCTACCATGTACAACATGCACAACATATGTAGCATATATTGTATAAATATATAGACTCGTTCATCTTCAACACAGTGTGTGGTTCACGCATATCACATCTATAACACCCGTGTATACAATTCTTAGCTACTATCTCATGTGTAAGATATGTAGCCGTTGAATCATATGTATTATAATGATAGACATAGCGTACGTAGCACGTGTAACATATATGTTTGCAATATAACATTTAGAATATGTTTGTTATTCTATATACAGGATCAACGTTTATCACATGTATGTATGTATATATATATATATATTTATCGAGATATCATATAGATTTAAATGTGTCAACATGTCAGATCATGCATATCTCAAGCATGTTTATATATACAAACATGTTCTTTGTACAACATATCGCCATACATTATGCTACCCAGAAGCCCTTTAAATCCTTATGTTTGTGTGTTGCAGGTGATTGCCGAGATTGTGCCATGCCAGCCACCCGTACTGAATCCTTGTAGGGGATCTCAGAGGCTGAAACCACCGACCGGCCTGGACGCTTCACCGATGGATGTGTGGACCGAGGTTTACAGAGTGCCTCCAGCTGCATGGGCTCCGCGTTAGATCCAGGGGGCACGTGTCAAGTGGAGTGTCGCCAGCCTTACTACAAAGGTGCCAAACCCAAGGGGTATGGGACTTCTAAATGCTTGAAGAAATGCCTAGGAATTCATGATAAATCCACCTGTGTTTTGGGGGATGGTTCAGCTATCCTTCAACATGTTGGATCACTAGTCCTTCAACATCTTGGATCTAGTTCAGAGCTCAAGTTGGTCGCTGTGAGAGGGCCTTCATTTGGGAAGGTTGGATCACTGGTCTTTGATGCAGTGGAATTCCTGGAATTTTGCTGGAGGAATGAGGAAAGACATCAAAAGTGCAGGTTGCAAGGCAATTTTCCATGAGTTCTTCCAATTTTAGGATTTGCCAGGACTGTGAAACAACTGGAAATTGGATCGAGTTGGAATTTCAAAGATGTACATGGGTTTTCTTGTAACCAAGACAACTAATCCTCAGAGGCCTCATGACATGAATGTGGATAAGTGGAAAACACAAATGAGAATCTCAACTAAATGTACTGTAGAACTGGCTTTCTATGATTGCGGCTGCCTCAGAAATGCTCTCAAGAAGATCAAGCAAGTAGCCTTAAATTAAGTAGCCCAACATGCACCAAGATGTCAGCAAATGGCTCTAAAACTACCAGCTTGTTTCTGCCACGTTGATTTATACTTCCAAAAGGAACATGGATCAAGTCATGGTCAAATAACCCATATTTTGACTTGAGCTACTGTCTGTTTCTTTGAAATGTCCAACAGACCCCTGGAAGATACCCCAGGTATCCCAAAATACAAATATGAACGGATTTCCTTCATAAAAAAGTAGTTGAGGTTCTGGGGTATGTTCCACTGTATGTTGGAGATGTCTTAGACTGTTTGTTCCAGAGCGTTTTTGTTGTTGCTACATCTTTGGTGCAGGCACAGCATCCACGGCAACCTGCCCCCTGGACAACATCAACACCACCGGAGGAGCGGTGAAAACCAAGGGGCCTTCCAAGTTGAGGATGATTTACCCTCCCTGAAACTAACAGCAAAAGCACTAAAAATGGTGGTGTCCAATTGGAACCTCATTTTCCAAATGTCTATTTTCAGGGGCTTTTGCTGTTAGTTTCAGGGAGGGTATCCATGGAGGTGTTTCTTGTTCACCTTTCTGCATGCTTGCATCATTTTTGTCACTATTTGCAGATGAAATTTTGGGGTGATGAAAGAAACTGAGATGGTGAAGAAATGTGCCCAAAAGACTATTGATAGGTTTTGGGCTTTTGGTGTGCTGTTGCCGCCTCAATGGCTCTCCTACATTGGTCTTAGAATGGGCACTATCCAGAATGATTCTTGCTACTCCATGAAGACAATAAACACTCATAGATACATGGCCCACAACAAGAAACACAAATACATGAAAGCTATGCACCATCTCCTTTTCAGTTGTATATACTTTAAGGTGAGTTCCCACACATCACCCGCTTTGTTTTTGAAGATACAACACCCATCATATGCCAAGTCCCTACGGGATCACTGGATCATGGAAACCTGTTGGACATTTATGTCCTCAGGACTCGAGTGGACACCACCTCAGTGCAGTGGGGAGACCGAGCAGTAAGTAAAATGCATGCCAGGTATACAGTACACACTGCATATCATTGTCTATGTACAGTATTCTTTTGATGGTAGATATGACTACAGATGATAAATATGTGTGTTTTCTCATCCATAGATCTTGTTGCCCAAAATTTCAAAACACCCAAGGTACCGATTTCCCAAGGTGCAAAACTGCCCTTGTTTTCCAGAGCTGTGGTCACTGCCGATCTTCTGTGGTTCTGAGGTTTGTATTGTCCCGAACCAACTCTTCAGGAAGAACCGGCATATGGTCGCAATCCTGAAGGTGAATTTCCAGAAACGGATGAACACTTTGAGAGACCAGGATTTATCAAAAAGAGTTTCTTGTTGAATGCAGTGATGTTGTTTCATTTTGAAATTGATGAAATTTGGTGTTGATTGGAATCATGAAGCAGTATATCGGACAGCTGGAGTGGGAACAATGACTATGAGACTTATGAGACTTATGAAACTCTGGAGTCATCACTCAGTCCTGACCTGTTGGTGGCCAGGGCCGGTGCTAGTGTTTTATGAAGGTACAAATGATATATATATATGTATGTTGAAAATACACACACTATATACTAACGAAAACTCTGTAAACATGTCTTCTATGCGAAAAATGTGTCTCAAAAACAATACAGCACCCAACTTCTAGCAACACATGACACCATGGAGGGCGCGGTTGTAGTCTATGTTCGTACCATCGCCCGAGACGGCCTGAGTTGACTAAGCGAGATTCTTACCCATAGGATCCATGTATGGTATATATACCTACATTTGGTGGATTCTTATGGTAAATGTAGCTAAATATACCATACATGGATACTACCTATGGGTTATGTTTTTTGGCCCTGTCCTGCAACATCTTTTCAACTCTTGACAAAAAGACCTAGGATGATTTTTGAAGTTTGCTTAGCCAAATGGTTGAAGAAATAAATTCATTGCATTTCAGTCCCACTTGGGTATATACTTGAAATAATATACAATCAAACCGTCGGATATCAATTTTGTAACATCATGGAACAACCCTTTGAGCACTTTGTCCGGGTGACCAGTAACAGGTGGTAGCAGCCAAGATAGCAGTGGTTGGATTTGCAATCCTGGCTATACAGGCACAGCACAGGCGGGAGTCAGCAGTGAAACGATTCGTATATACAGCCACATGAGCAATGAAAAAAGGGCCCCTAGTTGTTTAGGGTATATAGGGAATGATGCTACACAAGTAAATGCGGAATATATAAGGATTCAGGATCCCTATTAAACAACCAGTACAATTGAAAGTGAGAGGTTTTTTTCTTGGCTCACATTTTGTATGTGAAAGATTAGGGCCGCCAAAAAGGTGGATTATAGTGACTTATCCCCTGGAAGCATTGTTGTTGAATCGCATGGTCTGCAATGACTTTAACACTTTTAGGGTTCCCATACGTTTCAATTATCTTGGATTTTCAGGGTTATCATTTCAATATGTTATTGCCATTGCTATTGTGGATGTTTCTCCCTGGCTCTACCCATGACAAATCTCAATTTAGGTGTAAAATTTGCCCAGCATGGATAGTCATAAACAATTGGTGGACTAAGATGGACTAAGGTGTTTTTTCCAGGTGTCATGGCATCATGGGACCCTATGAATTGCCCATTACTATAGCTTGTGGTTGGAAGGAAGTGCGAAACCCGAGCTGAGGGCATCGGTTTTTTAGAGCAAACGCCAAGGGAAGACATAAGCCCGGTCAACTGGTCTGGCTTTATTTTGGTATATCCTTCTCCCTCATGAGCCGCAAATTTCTGAACAGGATACCCGGATACCATCCCTTAGAGTATCCCTCAAAGATCAGGAGCTTGTATCGTCCATTTTACTATGTGAACCTTCAACCTCAAACTTTTCATGACAGCCTTGAGCCTGCCAGGTGTTTTGCGAATTGCTTCCTCCCGTTGCTGTGTGGAGACTTAGGGATCGTTTTAGAACTAGTTCAGAGGTTGACAAACCATCCTGTTGTTGGTGGTCCAATCTGGAGAACCATGACAGTTTCAGTTGAGGGTGGTAGTTTATAAGGGTTACATATGGTATGTGTCCCAGATTGTACAGGATTTCAACCATGAACTGTAACTGATCACACTTCTTGGTTTAAAAGTGGATTTGCGGAACAGTCAACAGTCATTGGGATGATTTAATTCCCAAAATCACTGAGTAGTTGAATCTTATTTGGCACGCTATACCTTGACCATCCAAAAGAAGAAAGCCTTGGACTGGTGTCACAACTACCACCATATTGTACTCGTAGATCATATGATTTTATGTATAATAGTTTAGATTTACATATATGACATACATCCTTGTTTACTGCGAAAGGAGACATTCAAACATACAAACTGGTTGCACTTTGTGCCCCACACCATGGACAGCACGTGCCCAGGGCGCTTTGTGTGGAGTGGCCAGGCGAACGTCGTTTTCGCCGGATGTCTCACCAGGGATTTGCGATGGGATTTACTATTTGTATGTTCACTAGTTTCAGCTCTAAACTCTAAACTCTTGAAGTTGCCCAAAGAGACGAGACGGGTTGAAAATACAACCTCATGGTAAATAATGATATCTATATATTTACGTGTATCATGGATGAATCCCAAAAGACTCACATGTCCTCACTTGAAATGGTGCTCCAAGTATAGAAGCAATACAATAAGCAGGAGCTGAAACCATGCAGGTTTATTTCTTTGACAGCTCTACAAAGAAGATTTTTCAATTGACTTCTTTTTTTTGACGCGTTGGAAAGCAACCATTGGAAGGGATTTCTGTGAGGAATGATTTCGTAATGAATGGAAGGATCAGCCAGTTTTAGATCAGAGTTGATTCTTGGATATCGATTCTCTGAGTGAAGTCCCAAGTACCCTCCCGAAGTCTAGCCCTGAAAAAAATTTGGTGAAGACTACCTTTCTTTTTGGGAAGGTAACTTTTCAGGGGCGAACTGTTAAACTTCGGGAGGGTAAGATGTGGGTTGTAAGTTGGGTTTCCGGTTTCCATGAACTTTATTGGGGAATGCCATCATCTCACGGACTCGGGGAATGGACATCTTTGGTGTCGGAGTGAGGGTGTATGGATGTCGCTTCAAAATGCATGGTTCCTGTGTTTAAAAAGACGTCAGGTCAATCCTCAAAAGGTTCCGAGAATTTTTTGACAGGAAATAAACCATCTACTAGACATAAATACTGGGGATGATGAGGTCAATGAAATTTGTTGATTGGTATAGATGTTTTTTAATTTGATTTCAACTCCGAGAGTTCGACTCTGATAGAGATGGGGTGATAAGTTCAAAATCTAAGGGGAGCGGAGCTATAGAGGCGAAATCTGTTCTGATGATGTTCTAAGATTCTGAATTTCCCTTCCACCTTTCTGTTTCACTGGTACATTGACGATCAAAATCAAAAATATAGACCCTTTATTGAATTTCACTTGAACCTAACAAGAATTTGTCTTCGAAAGCACATGTGTCCTTTTTTTCTGTTGCCAGTTTTGGCTCCATGCTGTTCCACTTCTGGGTTCTGGGCGAATTTTTGTTCATGTCAAAGTCGGTTGATGTACAGAGATGATAACTGATATGCCGAAGATACGCAAAATACATCGATTCCCGGGACTAATATGAGCAAACATTCAGAATGGTGCGAATTGAGGACAAGCTGCAAGACGGGATATACCCATCATCAATACGTTCTCTTTGACCTCACCTTTTTGTTGGAAGCTGTGTCCAGCACAAGAATTGAGAAATTTTGTGATCCTGTTGATGGAAGAAATCCAGCTAACCAGTTGAGGTTGGTAGTTTATACCATTACTTACAGGTTTTGATACTTCCCAGGTGGTTAGCCGGATTTCTCCCATCAACGGTCCCTTGTAATTGCCTCCTTTGACCATCGTTCCCGGCCCTGATTTTCCAGGCTCCAAATGTCGGGCTGCAGTCGACTGGAACCTTGCGTTCCTTTACTCGCTGCCACCTTGAACTTTCAGGAGCTCATCAAGGGTGTGATGTTTTGAAACAGCGATCATATAAAAATGGTATCATGGGTATCATATGGTATCATGATGATTGTTGGAGGATGGTACCATTCTATGCATTTTTTGAAGGTGTTTTTTCAACACCATGTAGACTCTTTGTCGTTATGCCGCTGTGGAAACAAACATCCACAGGTTCGGTTACCAGCACCGCCACCCTCGCGCGACTTTGTGTTCCAGAACTGCAAGAATTGGGGGGCGATACAGAATCCTACTTGGTGATACAATTGAATTTGATGATTTGATGATGTTCCATGTTTTCTCATGTTGTTTATCGTGTTTTTATGGTTTATCAAATTTCTCGCTTTGACTCTAAATCACAGTTCAGCATGTTTACAACACAGAAGATGTTGTTGTATCAACATCATTTGCCATGAATGTTGTTGCTATTATGTTGTTGCTGTTGCTGTTGCTGTTGCTGTTGTTGTTGCTGTTGTTGTTGTTGTTGTTGTTGTTGCTGCTGCAATCTTTCAAGGCATTTATATAGATGCTCCGAAGCTGTTCACATCTCGGAAGGGTTCCGCTCTTCTTTTGGGTGTACTTCTCATTCTCCCCAGTGAACTCTCAAGGGACCCTGAAACCTCAATCCATAGAGTTTGTGGAGCTTGCATTTTGGGTGTAGACCGTAGAATATCACAACTCTGACTTACAGTTAAGATCACGGTGGGTGACAGTGAGGCTTGTTTTTTTATTTTTCTGAGATGTTTGTGTCATCCTAGAATTATGTGTCAATGTCCCATAATTATGTGTCAATATGTTGTTTATTTTCTTTCCAAAGTTCAAGCATTTGCATTGTTTTTTGTCATCTTCCATATGAGTTTCCCTTGCAACAAAAAAAAACCTAAGGTTGGCTTCCGGAGACGGATTTGAATTGCAAGTCTCTCCGAGTTGCGCTGCCTTGTCACCGGGAGAAGCGTGCCTCATTGGTTGCCGCTGGCCTTTTGTTGGTCAGGTGGTCATAGCACAATGCCCCGTGGGCAATACAGATCGATTTCAGGCTGTGGACTGTGGGAGATTGGCATGATGGGTTTTTCAAGTGAAGGGCTGACTGGTCCTTTGGGAGTTGCCTGCTGGCATTGATTTTGTTGAAAACCTTATGGGTCATAGATGGTTATGTTCAGACCAGATGCCGTAGAGCAAGCAGAATAGCATCATGCTGCCATTGGAAGAAGCATGTGACGCTCAATACGAGGATGGAGCTACCCAAATGCGAGACTGTGCGGGAAAATTGACATATGATCAGCATCACCATCTAGATAATCATCTACTGAACTTTAATTCCGGGCTTCGCTTCGTCAAATTTTCCATCATGACAGTGCAAAAGAGTTTCCTCGAAGTCAAATCTTATGGTATAGCCTAGCTGTGTTGGCCTTGGGGATCCTTTGCCTGACTATTTGGGGTGAGGTGTCTTGTTGGAATCAGTACGGAATCCATTAAGATCCATTGTTTTCTTCCAACTATCGCAACATTCACCGAAGAAAAACCCAATGTTTCTTGATGAGATTTAATCATTTCCATTGAAGGTTGACTGTCCCAATATGTTTGAACTCATAGGTGGGTTGTGTGGTTTCTGTATCAAGAGGCTTCAAGGTACAGACTTGTGGATCCAGTTTTGGGAGTCCATTTGACTTCATTTAAGATACTCCACTTACAAGTAGTTGTGGCTCAGCCAGCACTTGGTAGCTTTCCTTGGGAATTTAGTTGCAGTTGTAACGAACTTTCCAAGGATTGTTTTCCCAACCAAGGATTGTCCCAATGGTCCAGTTCTACTTATAGGATTGTTTCTTAACCAACACGTTTTTCGGAGTGTCAAGCCGTTACTTCCAGGATAATATCACCCACATCTGATGAAATGTGTATCTAAAATTCAACTTGCCAAGATGATCACCAGCACCTGCGGCCAACACCGCTCCGGCAGGTGCCGCTGTTGGATGCCGCGCCCTTCTGCGACTTGCGATGTCCTGATCCTGAGGGTCCTGCGCCAATGGGATATCGTCCACAGCAGAATGCTCCAGGAGAATGGCAGTGTACTCCAGACTATACAGGTGACTGAAACGCAAGCCTTAACGTCCTGGATGCCTCCATGATGTCATGGAATGTTGGGTGGAGGTGATGAAGAGGGTTTTGATGATTCTGCTAGCATACATCACATGTGTTTGTGAGATGCATTCTAACGATAGGATGTATGTGTACCATGAATAGTAGGGGGAATGTATATTTACTGTGTGCATACATACATATTGTACACACCGTAATCGTATAATTTAAAAATATGATGAAATATGTACATGTATTTGGGATGCAACGATGCATGACAATCAACCACAGCCTGCTCATACTTGCTCTATTGCAACCCTCACTGGCACACTGTCCAGTGTGCGCAACATCCGTTTGGACAGATATCTATATAGGACATGTCTATACATGTCATGTGAAATATGTGTTGTTTGATCTCACAAGTATGTTGTTCTTTTTGTTTTTCTTCGCAACTACTCTTTACTTTCACCAAAAAAGTCAACACGTCACAGAATTCTTCATGTTCTTTTTCAATCTCGTGTTTTTGTTCTTTTAAAAAACATGTTGCTTATTTTTTCCTCATTAGTCCATTGTTGCGCTTTCCTGGCCGCCCAGGTGATCCCTTGAAATATTGCAACGCTTCAGCAGGGTGCAATGAAAGCGCTTATTTGCAGCTCCTCAGTCGAACCTCATGGTGTGTCGGGGTCATGTCTTGCCAGAAAGCTGTGGAACTTTTGATTCTACAACATGGGTGTAGTTTTGGAGGGAAAGCATGGGGAAAGCATGCAAAGTTGAGATATATAATTGTTGGTATGATATGATGTAAGATTGTTGAGCCAACCAAACCTCCATGCAGGATGAAGCTATCATCATCATGACATGGGCTCGGATCTACGGCAAATTACTGCCTCAGGTCGGTTATTTCCAGCTGGGGTATCCTAGGATATAGGCCAACCAACCACCACCGGTTAAATCACCAACTATACCCGTCCCATCAGCAAAAGAAAACATTGGTTGTTTCCTCCTATGAAAACAAAAGGCGAACTTGTGCTGTTTTTACCTGAGGTTGGATTCTGATGGAAGTTGTGCGAATGCAGTTGAGCTGGAAATCAGTTTCAGTGGATGCCAGAAGCGACAACCATGTACTGGACCCGATTTGTGACTTGACATGGACATAATGAGCGGTTGGTTGAAAGTAGGAAGGGAGGTTAGTAAAAGAAAAAGAAAGGGAATGATTAGGGGTTATGCCATCACCAACGTTCCCTTTTTTGGTGGAAATGTGAGGCTGGAAGGTCATTGCACTACTTGTATTGAACATAGCATGTTAATTGAACCAACCAGCCAACCAGCCCGTTCGTGACGTGCAAGATTGATTTTTTGCGCTAATTTTTAGAGTTTTTGGAACCCGCCTTCAAAACTCAAGCCAGAATCTTCTTTACTCTTTTGCCAACAACTCACCCTTGGAATGGGCATGGACGTGACTTGAACCTGGAAAAGAGAACAAAGGGCGACATCACAACCACCGTTGCAGGTCATCGTGTCAGATGGAAAGCTTCGATTGTCCGGCAATTTTACAACCCGGTGCTTCTTGTGAAGTTCAATGTCGATTTCCATTTGTTGGAAGTGCTACTTTCGCACCTCGGCACTACCGGGGGAACTTGGAGAGCCGACATGCATGAGAGAGGCGTTTTTGATTTGTCGGAGATGTTTTTTTGTGTTTGAGTTTGGTTTATTCCTGCCTTCAAAGATTTGGACAACTGGATGAAATCACAGTTGGTGTTCAAGGTGTTTCTTCATTAGCAAGATTTCAACAGAGTAGTCCATAGATAATGCATGTCTTACTGTGTATATTATATAGTTTCATATACATATGATGTAATTGATGCACTATTGATGGATTCTATGACTCAATAATCATACTAAAACCCTTCGCTTTTCAAAGAAATGTTGCAACCACACCTCCTTGATGACCGTGGGGTTTATATGGGAAAATCTCCCTCGGATGACCTCCTTGAGGTGTAGGAATTGAAGGAAATTGACACAGTGAATTGTGTATATCGATGTAGTGTCGCACATGTTTCCCTGAAATATTTGCATGGCCGGTTTTTCGGAATGATGATGATCATAAAGATGACCTTCATGATGAGAATGGTGATGATGATGATGATGATGATGATGATGATGATGATGATGATGATGATGATGATGATGATGATCGATGATGATGTTCAACTTCCAGATCTCCTGCTCCAAAGATTGATATACTGTAAGCTGTTCCGCCCTTTACCCTCCATGTTGCCTCATTTGTCTTCTGGCCATCGATGAATTCTGGTAGATTTCCAAAACTAGGTGATAAAATCAGAAAAAAATGGAAAGGCATTTAGCTGGGACATATCCTCCCTGAAACTAACAGTTCGCCCCTGAAAATCAATGGTTGGAAGACGTATTTCCTTTTCGGATGGTGTATTTTCAGAGGCGAACTGTTAGTTTGAAGGAGTGTAACAAAAAAACTTTCTGAATGAATAATTTGTCACCAGCATCCCACCTCCAACTCCATCCAATTCCTTGCTTTTTTTGAGGCCAGTTGCCCACGCGACAACACTCTGATGGATGGACATGGTAGGGAAGTCGGGTTGAAAGAGGTTTTCTTTGTTGGATGACTGCTATTCTAGAGGAATTGGAAGGGAATCATTAGGAATTCCACATCATCTACACCCTGGAAGATTAACATGGAACCTGAAAATGATAGTTTGGAAGATGATTTTCCTTTTCAATTGGGTGATTTTTAGGTTCCATGTTAATCTTCCGGGGTGTAGGAATTGGAATATAGTATCATCATGATTAGTTAGACTCTCAACTGCAGCCATAGTGGTGTCTTCACATGGGTGTCCCACAGAAATCATCCCCTCCCCAAAAAAGCTACGCTAGGCATTTCCAAGTTGGTGATACCCTGATAGATTTGGTCATGTATCCCAGCGAATGTGTTCAACTTGCACAACTTTGGAGCTTTGTTTTGGAGCCAATGAAGGTTGTTGTTTGCTTACAGGATTGGGTATTCAAGATTGGCAGCAATATCATCGAGGGAGTGTTAACCCTAGTGGCATCATATGGCATTATGGTACAACTCTACGCTTCGTCACTGCAGCACAAGGCTATGTTGAAAATTATGTGTTCCAAAATCCATGTTAAGATTTTAAAGGAACTGTGTTGATCGCATTATCTTGATAAATCTGAGGGAGACTGGAGCAAACCTGGAAGACATGTTCCAGAGAGCTGAAACAATCAAGAAAGGAAATTATCCTCCTTTTCCATCGATGGAGACACAGTCCTGCGACAGAAAACGCAGGTCTGGTTTGGCAAGCACCAACTTGCACCCTCCCGGAGTGCTATGATCCGGTGCCACCAGGTCAGATTCTGATGATGATTGACCTTTGATGCTGATAGTGAATGACAACCGGTTGATCAGCATTGGGAAGTACCTGGCAATTTGTTTTGATTACAGTATATGTACATGTTCTTTATGGAGGTCATATATAGCCCCACGGGATGGATTCTGAAGCGCTTCAATATCACCACCATTTCCAGATTTGAGCCGCCTTTGGGGATGAAGTTATCATCTCCTGTAGGAAAAGTTTGGCGAATGAAAGCCTCCAAGATTGCTAGAAAATGCTAGAAGCGATGACTTGCTTACCAGTCTTGGGAGTAGTGTAGCCTATGCTTTGAGGGAATGTTTTGTCAGATTTTGTTTTTAATGACAAAGAGCAAATGGAACGAATTCCACCTAAAGAATATATATATATATATACATGCATACATTTCATCAAGTTCTTGTATGTCCGCTTTGGTCACTTGTGATCACCCAAAATGGATGGTGATCTCCCATATTGCATCAGACATCACCGGGACAATGCGCTAATAAGGTTAAGAGGGTATGTTACCTTGCCACTGGGAAGTACAAAACTACGCCTCTTCATCGACAAATTTGCTTCTCGTTGCAGGCTACCAGTTCAGCGACGGTTGGACCTGTTCGCAAGGTGGCCGATCAAATGGGAAAGTGGAAATCACAATGTTTCTCCTCGTTCAAACCAGCGGCCATATATACCCTAGAATCTAGAAGACTGGAAGACAATTATGTGATATTCTCTCATCTCTCATATCAGTCTTATTTGCAAGAAGGAGACGTTTCAAAGGGGTTGGAAAGGACAATGGTCGTATTCTCCCAAGTGCCACTCTCACAACCGATTACAGATAGCATTTTCAAAGACTGAGTGATTTACTCGGCAAATTGGTTTCCATATGGTTTCCCACTTAGATACAAAGCAACCATTGGTGGTTCATCTCTTACTCCAATTAGGAGCACCTCATGTGAGCCCCGTGATATTAATTCATATGTTGATATCTTTATACACATGCTTGTCGCGATCTGAAGATGTGTTTTCCTCAAATCATATAGCTATAGGCTACAGGCATCTACAGGCTGTACAGACATATTTCTTTGCATTTGTCGGGTGATATTATACACTTCAGGTAAAGTTGCCCAAATGCAAGTAATCGTCCAAACCACCAAAAGAGAGGGGCCCCGTTTCCTTATGCATCTATAAACCATCCCGCTTCCAATGGTCCTTAACAGGATACAATGGCACAGCCAAACGATCCTGCAGCGCCTTCGTCTGAAATCACCTCCTTGGAGGCCTTCCCAAAAGGAAATTACATTTTCCAACCCCAGTGATTCAGGTGCGATTTGTTAGTTTCAAGGAAGGTAATCAGACTATCCTTGTCTAGTCTGATCTCGGAAATCGGGAGAGCCAAGCAGTTAAAAATGATGTACAGTATAAATTTTCCTTGCAAGATGGGAAGTTAGAAAAAGAAGCAGCCCTGCCCCCAGTGTTTCACCACTGATACTCGTAGTTTTGCATTTGGCGTACTATATCAGCTTTTGGGGAAACACAACTATGGTGTCTTGCCCAGGTTTACAGTGCAATTATCGCTATGGAGGTTCCATCTAAGGATGTAGGCATCCAGGGTAACGTCCCATCTTCTACCGGTACCATCAATGTACGGTTGTTGTGTGTTTGCCCTCACTTCCCCTAAACGACCCAATGAATTCCAAACCTCTAGATCTCCTATTGTCATGGGCAGTCTTTTTTTTGCTGGAGATTTTAGCGGACTGAGCCAAAAACTCTTTTTGGAATTAGAATGAATTATATATACGTACATCTAGGTTAAGGATTTGTTATAAATTGGCCAGACATACTATATTCTACGTATATGTATTCGGAGTTGAATAAGAGTATACGTGACTGCACGCTGGCTCAGAGAGGTACGATAGAAGATGATCAAAAAGCTATTGTAATATATAATGTTGAAATGTCCCGTGGCCTCACTTCAATTGTTGTATCAGATATGATGAGAAGATTGTTTGTACAATATCTTCCATGAACCATATTAATTATTCATGGAATGAAACAACCAAATGAGTGAGTTTCATTACAATTTATGGTCGGTGCATTTTCTAAGGGCTACGTAAATTCAACAACACGTCCGGACACATTCATCCGGGATGTAAAATACCAAGGTACCGATAAAAACTGCGAAGAAGAGATTGTGCTTACAGGCGCGAAACAAAAGCTTGCACAAAAAAGCTGGCAAACATATGAAAAATTGAGCCACCAAGCTATAAGTTATACATTGTACTTTTAGATGGTAACCAAACCGATCAAGATGATGGAAGTGAAAGGTAAAAGATGACGCATTCCTATATCTATTCCAGATTCTGCCGACGCAACTTCGAAGTGAATCAATCCGTTTCACGTCCTCGCAGGTTGAAAACATGACATCCCTATGTAGGTTGAAAAGGTGGCCTTTTCTAAGTGACTTCACACACTACTCCCCGATACCCTTTTGAAGAGGGGACCTTCTGGGGGCAAATGGAAATCGTATTTTTGTTTTTTGTTTGGCAAAGATGGCATGATGGTGTGTTTGTTTGTTTCATGGAGAGGATCTCTCAAGATTGCTTGAAGCGGCATTGTTTTTTTTGCACATGGGACTCTATTTGTCTATATACTTCCGGAAATACCGAACTAGATGGTATATAGATGCATATCGATACGATGTCTAAGATTCATAATCCTGAGATGAATATGTTGTTTACTCACAGACAACAGGCTCCAAAGTCCAAATGAATATTTTCCGCTTCATGTATTTGCTAGGATTGTGAATGACTTAAAGGATGTGAACGAATTTTATTTGTCAGGTTGTCAGCAGCTGCAAACCTGCCGCATTCCTAGCAACACCGATCAATGCAGATATGTTCCTTGCTTTGCACTGAGTGACTTTTGCCGTACTATTTTTGAGAAAGTTCCAACCAAACCCTTTGGTTTGTCAGCATGACACGCTGTAGCAAGGAGTATCCCATGCAAACAATAAGTGCAGTCGTTTTTGAAGTTTAACAAAAAAACATTAGAAAAAAACAAGTTTCTGAAAGTGTGGTAAACTTGCTCGTTTTCAGATTGCACAACACCTTCAGTGGTGTGATGTGTAGGAAAGAAGCGATTTACATATGTTTGCTTTTCAGATTCCCAACTGCCAAAACTGAGCTTCATGCTCTTGCGAAGGGGTTTGGTAAATCCAGCTCCAAGTGTAACCCTGCTCAGGACTATTCGTCTTGTCGGTCAACGTTGGATGGCAACACTTGTGAACTGTCCATGTCTTTAAGGGGAGGCTGTAGGGACTTGACGCTGTGCAAATCTTACTCCGGAGTCAAGCTACAGGGCTGGCAGCAAGCCCAAAAAGATAGGTTAGTATAGGGACGCAAGAGATGCGCCATCTATGTTTGATTGATGTGTGTGTGTAAGCGTGTATATACACTATACATCTATAATGTATAATATATGTGTATATATATATATGTATACTAGATGTAAATGGTGCAAAGCAAGGTTGTTTTCTTTACAGGATGTTTTAATTTCAAGCTCCGTACAAGGAAAGAGTACCCAATTCATGAATACTCTTCAGAGGAGTTGTTTGCTGGTAGGGGAAGGTTGGCAAGAGTGGTGGCTGTTGTTTCCGGTGTACACTGGTAGCGCAATTTATACTCAAATGGTTTGACGAAAGACCTTTATTTGGAGAAGGTCACACACTCAAACAAAAAACTGACCCTGAATTATCAGAAGCAATCTCACTTAGTCGTATATATATATATATATAAATATATATTCTGATATATAGTCCAGCATATACTGATACCCTGCAACACCTGGTAGTGTGAACAATGATATTAGAAACATAGAATCTTGCTAAGAATGAAGGCAGCCCGCTGTTCAATCCTGAGGTGAAATCCGATGTTTGTCGCCTTTCTATACTTCGGCACAGGTGTGAATTTATTTGGGGAAGAGAATGGGGCAACGTAGAACAGACTTCTTGAAGGTCAGGGATGGGTTTAGAATTTTGGCGTTTCGTAACGTTTTGGACTCCCAAGAAGTGGATTTGACACATACGTTGAAATCAATCTTACGATATCTGGATCGATATCTTGTTATGTTTTGGGTTTGCCCCCACAGATGAAGATTTCGCGAACCAACTGTAACGTGTATGATTTTCATCAGAGCAAGGTCCTAGGCGGAGTGAGATCAACTGTGTTTTTTCACGTTCACGCAGAAATTCGGTAGAGATTTCCCATTTGATGAGCATACATTGACCACGTAGGTATCATTTATTGAATTCAGATCGTGACCTCGGCTCCGATTTTCCACTTTGTTCCCATTTTTTGATGCTACTGAATTGTGGTTTAGATAGAATTTTAGAAAGAAATCAAGAGATTCAAGAGACACATATTCAGTACTCAGGTGTGCATACTCACACCCTGCATGGCTGGTATGCGAAAATTGTTGTCCTATCCACGCATCGTAGCAATGCCATCCAGAGGTCGGGCAAGCACGATGTCCTGCCGGCAATGTGAATCCAAATCAAGAGCTGGAAGTGGTGGTTCTACCAATTTGCTCCTTGGCTTAAATGATGCTTTTCAACTCGTTCCAAAAGCCATAGCAACAGGTCTTCAGTTCAACAGGTTGGGGGGATCCGGGATCTTGCCCAGGTGAGCCAGTTTGCGATCAGCAACCCCCACCTGGTTACATCGCAAACTCTGCTTCCAACTGGCGCTGTGCGGATGGTCACCTGGAAATGAGGCAAACATAACCCAGCATGAGCATGGAGAAACACGCATCTGAAGGTAAGGTGAAACTGAAACCCTGCATGGCAAGAATTCGTGCAATTTCATCACCTTACAGACCATTTCCTTGGCACAATCACAAGCTGATGTAGCCACGGTTGGCCTTGGTTTCAGGAGGATTCAGAGTGTTTTGGAAGAGGTTTGTGTTTCCTTAGGCCTTAGATAACAATAGAATCATACATAATCTTTATTTGGAATGATGACCACGCTGCGCTACTCATACTCTGATTGGGTATAGATCTTACTGTGCCTACTCTGGCCTGTTGTATGCTCAACAGTGGTCCAGCGAATCACTGGTCCTCTATCCTTCAGAAGTACTTTCTGATTCATTGCAAGGTACAAATCAAGAGACCTCACCTCATAACGATGTTGGTTATGATTTTGTTATCATTCGCAGTGGCAGCGACATCATAGCTATCATGGCCATGATCATCATCATCATCATCATCATCATCATCATCATCATCATCATCATCATCATCATCATCATCTTCACCATCGCTATCATCATCGTTATCAAGCATCATCACTATATTGCTTTCTTACTCGACCAAATCTATTTCGTCCATAAATTTATATAGTCACGGTGGCTAGACAGACTGGCAAACAGTTTTCTCCAAATGTTTGTGATTGGCTTTAATGGAACCGAGGTTATTTGGGAACAGCACAGGCTTCATGTACCATCACAGACGCTGTGCGGCACTGGTTAAATCTCAGCAATCTAAACCCAAAATGCATGCAGCTCATAATGGAGTGGGTTGAAATATGGGTAAGTACTGCTTTATGAGGAGTGTGTATATCATATATATACGTATAAAACAAGTATTTTCACACATGCACAAATCTATGTAGATATATATATATATTACAATTACATATATACTTGTATATACATCGTTGTTGTATACATACATAGACATACATATATACTACATAAACTATACCTGGATGTAAACAGATGTATGCTAATATATATTGGTTCCAGAGTTTGTCTTTCACCCTTGAACAATCTTGCGTGTTGACTTAGTTTGACTCATAACTGTTTTTCTTTATGCTGAGGGTAACAGATTTATGGGTGATGTGTAGCTTTGAGATGAACCCCCGTCAAAGTGAATATGATGCCAGCCCAACATACATGTTCGGAGGGATTTGATATCATGTAATATATACATATTTATACATATATATATATATATAGACAGCTTGTTACCATTTGAAGAAAATTGTTTCAACATCATATAGTTACTCCACCTAAACTATGTGTTGGGGTGTTACGGCAGGATGTGGATGGGAGCTGCACATCTTCCTTGAGCTTCTCTGGCTGCTTGCAACGAACACCTTGTGCCTCACCACGGGCCAAAGCAGATGGATGCATATACGAGTTGCAAGGTCGGCTGAAGGGTGGAAGTAAGGCGATACTTCTTGACTTTTGGCAGTTCGTGAGTCACTTCAAGCAATACTTCTAACTTTTCGGAGCGTGATTAGCTCCTGTACCTGGGTCATAGGTCCCCCCCTAAACATCATTAAATATCCGTAAGTGATATATGACCTAATGTACCATCATTACTACTTACTACTGTAGCTCTTTAGTTAACACGCAGGCCAGCTACCGTAAATTCGAAAACATGATTTGTTTAGATCCGTTTAGTATACTTCTTCGGACAGTCTACAAGGTGGGCAAGTTCAAATGGATTTTGGGCTAAGTCCAACTGGAGGAGTTTGGATACGTACAGCATCCCTAAGAATCCAGGTATGTCCTAAGGAAGGGATTTTACCTAAAATCCTACTCTGAGGATGGGATTGGAACCCGAAAAATCCTAGGGAGAGGTCTGGATTCTTGAGGGTATGGTAAATGAAAACGATATCCTGAATGTTTGATCCTGCACATGCCTTGCGAGGATGTGATGAAATCACTGCAGGGTCCAGCAGTTGCTTGGATGAGTCATGACCCAACCTGTAAGTGTAACAGGTTCCACTTCTACTACTGTGTGTATATTTTTGTTGGGGGAGTTGGAATCCTTCCAGAAATGGCATCATTTATAATTGGTTCTCGAGCACAGCACGAGGGTCCGGAGTCAAAGGGCCGGTCGAAAACTATGGTGACAGCATGTGTCCTGTACACACACCCAATGCATCGCCACCTTTTTTGTTGAAAGAATTTGCCAGGGTGAAATTATGATGATTTGGCCTGCAGCTGTTCGATGACAGGCATCTAAATGTCCCTAAATGTCCCACAAGTCAATAGGATTCTCTGAAATTTGGGGAAAAGATCTTCATATTGTTCGACAAAATCCTCCACCGGTTTTAAGGTATAATGGTAGTTTTCTCAATGTTTTTTCTTGATGTATCATACCAACAGGATGTTGCAGGCTTTTCTTTCACCATCTCAGTGATTCCACCGTCCTTCGTTACTAGTCGGCCCTTCATGATTGCAGGTAGAGCCATATCTCTATACATATGTATATATTACATATATATACATATCCATTTATCCATTATATTTCCATTGTTTATCCATTATATCCGTTAGAACACATGATAAACCGTCATGTTTTTGTGTTATACGCATTCCTACTTTCTGAGGCTGTGAAATTGGTTGCAAACATCCTTACCGTGGTTCCTCCGCTGTGGCAACTTGCCCTGCTGACAACACAGATCCATCGATGCTCGGTTGGCTTACACTGCTCACGCATCGAAGCAGTGGTTGAAATGGTTTGGTTGTTTCACTATGTTTCTTTACTAAGTATGGAAGTCGTTGAAAAATCCTCAACATCAACACATCTTTGATACATCTCCTCATGTTCCTTTTTATTTGGATTTGTTAAAACTCTTTGAATCTACATACCATCTATACCCAAGCATCCCCGTCCAGCGAGGAGACCGGCCGACGTGACGCTGCCGGAGTGTGTGGTCAAGGCGCCCTGCCCAGATCCACCTGATGGCGTTCCAGTGGCATATAGTGACTTGGAGCTGTAGCATTCACCACTTCGTTGGATGTGCAAAGTGGGCACCAGTTATTATTAGGGATAGAAGTACAATTATATGCTGCATGTGTTTATGTATAAATGAATGTATATATATAGGTTATAACCCCGGTTACTCATATATAATGCGATTTGTAGGAGTTACAACTCCATTTCTAAGTACTGTAGTAGGGACCCACTTTGCGTCGCAGGCGGAAAACATATCATTTTCGAGATCCTTCCGCATTTCTCTACTTCCTCCCCCCCAAAAAAATAATCATGCGTTTTTGTCTCAGAAAGAGGTGATTTGCTTTACTTACAAAAGCTGTGATCGTTCATTTCGTCGCAGGCTTGTTGTGCAAAGGGGGCGGTGGGTCTGTCATAAAGGCCCTGGAATATGTGTGGTAGAATTAAAGATCGCACAAGCCAAATCGGGCCAGTTTAAAAGTTCATAAAAGTCCTATTTTGATTTAATTTGGTATTTTGGCCACTTTGCGATTTGACAACAACTGTGGATCCTTTTGAACCCTTCTTCATCTTGGGTTTCCACCAGTTTGGTGTCAGCTTATAGACGCTCAGGATATACTGGCAATGTGTTGAGTCCCGTGGCATGTGCTTCTGGCTACTATGGTCCGAATCCCTCGAGACAATGTGTGGCCAAGCCTCTGCCGGATAGTACCTGGGGCCATATGCCGAGGTTCAAAAGAAGTTTTGAGGTTCAGAATTGGGCAAATAGCTACGTACTTGTACAAGATCAAGCAGGGGTCAATATAAGCAAGACTTGTTTTCATTCACTGCTATGTAGTAGATGAACTGATATGAGTCAATTTCAGATCTTTTGTACATTTGTACATGAGTTGTATAGGCTGGTCGTTCGACAAAAAAAACAACACGGCGGCACATGCATCAGCCAAGGCAACAACACCTGTTTTGCTGAAGGAGAATTTAGCGGATGTGAACCCATCGTCCCATGTGTAGCTCCCAGCATTCCCTCCACAGATTGCCGCCCAGCTGCAGCCAATCAAACCTTGCAAGTATCTCATCAACGTGCGTACCATTGTTACTTTCAAACATGTCGTTGTGGGTAAGTATTGCGTCATCATTTGAACAAAAACACGGTGTCGTTTTGTCATGTACATTCTCTGACTAGAAACTTGGTGGAATACATAGATTCCCGAAAGCGCTTTCTACATAGTGCAGTGCTTTGGAGGCATTGGGATGATGCATTTCCCTGTCTCTTAAATTGGGAGTCATTTCGACCTCCAAGTGAACTTTCCTTGTGAAAAAGTTTGTCATGCGACTGTAAGAGGTGTGAACCGAGCATCTAATTATCAGGCGCGAACTTTTTGGAGTGGTTTCAAGCCATTGGACGATTGCTATTCCAAACCGAACCCCGCAACAGTTAAATGATTTCTTGATATTTGTGGAGTGAGCAAACTTCACAGGACTTTCTCAACTGGGGCAGGTAGCACAGTAGGCATCCTTGGTAGCTGGGTAGTTTGTTGGACAATCATGGATGTTAAGAGTGGCTCTTGGGCAACTGGTTTCTGGGTGTGCATGAAACATTATAACTGTGTTATGTGATTGGAAACATGATGGAGAATCAATCCAACCGGCATTTGAGTTATAACAGGATTGATAATGCAATCTTTTGAATGCATGGTCTTTATGTCTTTGATCTTTAAAAGAAAACATCAAATCATAGATACATTGCAAAAGAAAAAGACAAGAAACTGACACCAAATCCACATCTTCAAGGGGCACAAGCACCCTTCTGTTTTGTTTCCCCAACCTTCCAAGTGAAGCATCCAAACCAAGGTGAGGTGGAACATAATTGTCCAGAGACGTTACCTGCGGGATCCAGTGCCTGGGTTTCGGAAAGGTTTGAAAGTTGGAAGTCCTCCATTTGAACATACTGTTGATGGTTAAAAGATCCAGTGTTGACCACCTGAGATGTAACAAAACGCCTGTAAATAGTGGGATAAAGTTACCAACCTCAACTGGTGAGCCCGATTTTTGAACCATCAACCGTATTTTTTGGTAGTCTTTTGAAACACATCAGCTGGATGTAACAACTCTTGAGACTTCCTGGAGTATAGGATTTGTGGCGGAACGACCAAGAAATGCAGCTGTAAGACTGGCCCCTGCTGGAAGTTACCTTGGTATGTTTGTTCCAAATATCGAAATGAATCCCAATTTCATAACGACATGTTATATATTTTGGGATTGAGAGGATGAATCGGATACATCAACCATCAAGGATTGCGGCGCCAAGCAATCTACTGCCACAGGCTATCCGTGTATTCCACAGTTGAATTACCTACATTTGGGATCATTTGGATGTTTTTTTCTGCTGGCTACGCTAAATCTATGTAGACAAATACACCATAGATGGATTGCACATAGAACTGGATAGGCATACTAGTGGCAACTACAAATCAGGAACCGGCAATGAAACCCCAATTGATTTCTTTTAATCCTTTAACCGCACATCAAAGCGTCCGTTCCCATGCCTTCCTGTGTCTGAAAGAAACGGTGACGACTACTACTACTACTACTACTACTACTACTACTACTACTACTACTACTACCACTACTATTCTTTTGGTGGTGGTTGTTGTAAATCCGCCAATCGTCCTTACAATCCTTTGCGATCTGGGACTTGACCCGAGCTTTGTTTCTTGTGCATGTATTATGTATTCATTTTTTTGATTACTCATTCTTACTGTTTTCATCCAGTATTCCAATATTTTCTCAGAAATGTTCCAAGGTTATCTCATCTCATCCCTGGCTTGGCTCTAAGGTTGTGAAATTCGATGCCGTCGGCCTTTGGTTGGTGCAATGTCAGTAGCCAGGTAGAGGGGATGGCGAGAAGTTTGGATGGCAGGTTAGCAGAATTGAACTACACCGGAAAAGGATTTCCCGCAAATATGAAATGACAACCTGCCATACATGAAAATGGATGTGAATGAAAGCTTTGTTGAGATGTGGGACTCATCCTTTTTCAAAATCGAAACAGATTGCCCAACATCTCGTTTGCAGCAGGGTGTCACGCTCAGTTCAGTCACCAATGCCGCGCTGGAAGTTTCATCGGGTTTTGTAGGAACAGAGGGCCAAACATTGAATATAAGCAGGTGCATGTTGGCGCTAAGGCAGGTTTTATCATGATGTATGTATATTTATTTATGTTTGTTGGTACAGTTTTAGGCGTTTTTAGCACAGGAAGGGCCCTATTCCCACTGTGTCAAGCTCACAGGTGTCCCTGGAACAACACAAAGCCTATGAAGGTGGCAGTACCTGATCTGTGATAGAAAAAAATGGTTGCCATTGGGTCAAGGGTTCAGTCGCTGACTGATCAAAGTGGATTTTTGAGAGCCATGACGGCATACCTGAATGTATTCATAAGTTTAGACATGCTGGAGAATATGATTTCTCATTCCAAAAAGCTCCTGATTCTGGGATATTCTGACTGCCTGAATATGTTGGGGTAACACCCTTTGGATGAGGAATACATGATTTGCAACCGCAAGCAAGCTCAGTAGAGATTGTTATTTTGATGTGGGAACGTTTGTTAACATGGCCTTGCTTCAGGTTGGGGAAATCTTCGAATCTGTAATATGCATAAGGTATGTATTTATATATGATAATATATGATATCTATATATGTATGTGCACATCTATATACACAGATACACTTCTCTCAGTTTCTGTAAAACAGATATCCAGATATTTCAATTCCCTACTCTCAGCACAAGTCCCCCAAGTAGCGTGTTCCACTGATCCAAAGAATCGATCAACACACGATTGATAGATCTATGTAAACCTCTCCGGTTGGGCGTGATTTAAACATGATGGTGAAGGATTGTTGAGTCTTATGATTTCCCCTGTCTACTATTTACTTTTGGGACAAAATTGGAGTAGCAGCAAAAAAAACTGCAATTCAATCACGCATTTCATTCCCTGAGTGGAACATTTTCATTACTTTTCATGTCCTTTTGTTTTTTCACATATTTCTACAGGTTGATGGTCCCTTGAAAAGGGAGGGTGAATTTCCCGAAGTTGAACAGCCCAGGATTGGACACCTCCTGTGTGTACATGTCTCTTGTCCTTGAGAGAGATAGCATCCCAGAAAGCCATGATCCACGTTGGAGATTTGCCATTGACTTTAGTAGTTAAGTTGGTGGTTTGGGGGAAGTTACTGTTCAGTTTATGTATATATGTATAAAGACAGATAGGCATGTCATATATTTTGATCATGACCATTGGTTTTGTATCCCCTTCTCCTTTGTATTATTTTTTGTGAAAGCTGGAAGCTCTATGTTTGAAGCATCTCAATGAGCCAACTTTATGCAATAGAATGCCCCTAGATAAGGCTATAGCTATACATGCAGGTTGCATAGTCATGTTAGAGAGCCTAGTCTGGATCTTAGTGGTCCATGATTTGCGGCAACGCATTTTCTATTTAGGTGGTGTGTTTGAAGTGTGATTTTTGGTAGAGTCATTTCATAAAGTGGTAGATTTTGGAGGTCTAACCATCATGGTCCATCATGTCAGAAGAAGAACACGTCGTTCGCACTATCTACTTGGTGAGATTATAGCTATGGAGACATGTCGGGGAGTGATTTTATCAACATGGATTTTATGATTTAGGTTCTTATGTGGGTTGAGTATGGCAACTGCATTTTATACATGAGCTGGATTTCAATCGTATTTTGCAGATTGTTTGGCATGTGATACTGTATGTCTCATCAACAGAAAGCAGCTCCATTTTGTCCACTGGGGGGTTAAGTCATCTTATGGGGTTTTAACCTGGTTTTGCATTTCATGAACTGTTTGGCCGCCTTTAAAATTGAAATCCAACCCAACATTCAAGGGAGATGGCTGCTAGCTGCCATAGCATGATTCCAGCCAATGGTTGAATTTAGTCCTTGCTGTAGTCATTCCCTACTCTACGAACTACAAAAAGGCCAGACAAGAATCCCATGGAACTTTTTCCTAAAATAAACCTGAAAAATAGGTGATAAAGCATCCAAACCTGTGAATTACACCAAAAACAAAACCATGATTTTAAAATCATCAACTCATCATGTTTATCCTCAATTTAACCACCCAAGTCTTAAGCATGTCCTTACACCCTCCTGAGGTTTAACAGCTCGCCCCTGTTAAAATGGTGGTTGGAAGTTGGAAAAATGATCCTTTCCTGTTGGGGTCCCGCTACCAAGGTCCAGATCCTGAGTTGATACCACCTGGATATCAAGCTGCTGCTGGTGATGATTGGACTTGTCTGGCTGGTTATGTAGGACGCGCGCAGAAAGTTTGTCCATGTGGTGGAGATGTGAGTTTCTTTGGTTCAGATATTTTGGGCCTTTAGGGGGGATATCTTGGATACATGGCTATACAGGTTTGAAAGAACATTGAAGACAGAAACTTGTTTTTGGGTAGGAATTTCAATCGCTTTTGTTATCTCTAGTACTCTAGTTTGGAAATTTGGGCAAGAAATCACCCCAATGAAGTAGTTTCTCAGATGCAAAACTGCCAACCACATCAACCACTTAGGACAGTGTTGTGCTTCACTTTGAAAAACTGGTTCCAATTGTCAGGGGCCTTTTAGGCCTCCTTAAACCCCCCAGGTTTCGTTGCTATCAATAAGCGGTCGTTTCACTTGACGCCAAACAAAGACTCCATGTTTCACGAATCATTGTGGTTCCCGTTGGATAACTCATGGCTTTTCATGGTTCGGAAACTGCTTCCTCAGGTATATTGATGGGCTGTCATTCTCCGATCATTTGTGGTGCTGCTGGATTTACGGATACGGATACACGGAAAGGATTCATCGGAGGTGACTTGAAATTTGGACCCTCCACCATTGACCAAAGGACGGATGAGGATGGCGTGTATCTTGGATCAAACGAAGGTCATGTCACCAGTCACCTTAATAGTGGGCAAAATCAGGTGATCCCAAGCACCACTTTATAACAATCGGCTGTTGATAGCAACTTGCTTACAACGATTCATCATTTCACTTCAGGATGTTTTATCAGTCCTTCATTCAGATGGTGAGACAATCGTCAACTACATATGACTTGGTGATCAACATGAACTTAGCTGTTCACTTGTGCATTGGCCGGTTGCCAGCTTGACAACAGAGTCCAATCTACTCGAAACACAAACAACAACAGCTCTTCAAGTTGTCGACTGTAGAGAGACCAGTCTCAAGTGCTTCACCACAAGCGAAACCATGCGAAACCTCCCAACATGAGTTCAATGCATGTTAGGTCTAGGAAGCAAAAACATTTGCTCCACCTAGATATCTCTAGATATTACTCCCTTGAAAACAGACATTTCACCTGAAAATTGATGGTTGGAAGATGAAATTTCCTTTTAAAATGGTCCCTTTTCAGGGCACATGTTCATTTACGGGGGGGGATAGATACTGAATATAATACTCCAGACATCCCAGATCTTTTCACCGATAGGTATCGATATGAAGTTTTTTGGGCGGATGACTGTGGCGTCACGCTATCCAGTGCGACGGAACCCATTTTGTCACTGCCTCCACGCACTTCCGGTGGATTGTGCCTGAGCTGAAGAACAGAATTGTTGAAGCGGCTTTGGGTCGGAAAGGGAGGGGGAAAATCCAAGAGTTTAAAGATGAGGAGGTAAAGATAGAGATTGATAGAACATGTAAATGTTTTCTTTTTGATTATATGACAGGTAACATAGGTACTATGCATTTAGGCATGTTTTCAAAGTGTGGTTTTGGGATTCCTTTTGCATAGGCTCTCTCTTAGACAGCCAAGGTCCATGAACTTGTGGCCGAGTGGATGCTGCAAAACAGAAGCTTGGTTCTTTTTCGAAGTGGGCCATTGGGTGGGCAAGACGGAAAAAATGTTTGTTCACATTGAAAAGTCGCATGATTTTCCTGTCAAGCGTGCATGTTCCATGTGTGTCTTTGTTGATGTCAAGCCATCAGCCTTTGGATTCTGGCGACAATTTCAAAAAGACTATGTTGAAGAAAAAGAAGCCTTGGCACCCAGCAAGTGCCGGTATGTATCCTGCACTTTTTTGTTTTGCAGGTTGTTGAAGTTTCATACTGTACTTGGTGCAGATTCAAGAGTACATTGTTGTTATATTGGGAAGCATCACTCTCCCAGTCAAAGTGACCAGCAGGATGGTTATATTCTTATAAATGGGATCCCAAGCTGAATATGTTCAGTAGCATCCTGGGTGGGGGGAATATTTTCAATAATCAATTGTCATCATACGTATAGTAGTGAGGGGGACTGGGGGTAGGTTGCCTGTCACGATTTTCCCCCAAATATTTCATCATTACATAGCATCATTTTTTCCACCAAAATAATTTTAACATTCTTATTTCCATATTTTGCCCCAACAAATTTCATCACTAATAGGGGCATTTTCCCCCAAAATATTTCATCACTACATAGCATCATTT
>DF239469.1:153568-200104 GCA_000507305.1 Breviolum minutum Mf 1.05b.01 | reverse complement strand
TCTTACGTGGTTTTCACAATTGGACCACTAAGAGATGCCCTCTCTCGCAGCTTCACGGAAGACCATCCTGATGATCTTGAGAGGGATGCCATCCAGAATAATGTCAAGCTTTTTCCGATCCTCGTTATCAACGCGGGCAGTTTGGCTGCCTGTAGTGCAATGACCTCCAAAGAATACACCATCAAGAGCTGGATCAGACTCTGGGCAGACGAGCTGGTGCTTGCCAGAAACTGTGTCACTGATATTCTGCTTCCACAGCTACGACCTGACCTTCCTACTGCTTGTCCACCCTTCCAAGCCGCTCATTTGGTGAGCCAATAATCATCACAACTTATCGTCTCGGTTAAAATCAATACTACTTTTCCTCCTTTGTGCGGACCCGCAATGACGGCATTTTCACGTAGCAGGAGCTCGTAAGGTGATCGCAGAATATAAGGAAGTCTTTTCGTCTCCCAGAGCATCATCGTCCTGAGGTGGGGGAACAGGCAAGATCGGTGAAGGTCAAAATTCATCGTGGGTAGCCATGCTCACGGTGGATAAGACCGTCGGTTCCTCCCTAACAGTGTTAGGGTCCTGTCGCAAGACGGGTGTATCCCTTCGAGGATGCATGGGATCGCTAACGACTGGGCCGATCGGTTCACTCTCAACTTTCGGGGAGAGTGGGCTCAATGTACAGTCTGGCCACAGTAAGGACTCGCAAGGTCCTGGGGTCACTGAAAAGGTGACTAAGTCTGGCCACTCCTTGTTTGGTTGGATTTCCTCTTACTCACCTCGTGGTAGTTTGAGGTCCGGGAACCTATGGGGGCATCATGTATTGGTCACTCATTTGACTTGGAGTGATGTCCTTCTGGGGTGAAATGAATGGTTTCCGTGTTCCACGTCCCTCTATCGGACTTGTTATGATCCGTGTGGGGAAATGAATGGTCTCGGGTTCCACGTCACCTTTGTTGGTCGGATCCACTTGTCGGTGGGGGACTGTGGTCACATGGTGTGCAAGGGGTGCGCCGCCGGCTGCGCCAGGTGTTGTAGGTAGTGGGGCACCTGGAGGCCAAAGCACCCAAGCCGCAATGCTTCTAAGAAGGATAGGAGAGATTCACATTGGCGTCAGCCGTGGACCCTAGACTCTTTGACCCTCGTGTCAGAGATGATAGACCAGAAATCACTCTACAGGGCGTGCCACAGACACATGTCCATGGTAGGGTTATTTCTACTGCTGGTTTGTCAAAACCGGCACCACTTACTGTCATTGTGGTCAGGGTTCACTCCCTGCTACAGGGGAATCAAATGAGTTTTTTCCAGGCTCTTCTCTGAGCCATTCGGGTCTATACCTTGCGTGGCTTCATCAGCCATCACGTGGGTGAATCTGCCGACTGTTAGTGGTCAACCGACACGGATGTATCAGGTGAGGCAATGGGCATGCAACAGACACCCTGTCCATGGTACTTCAACGTTGCAGTATAGACTGGAAAGCGGCGCACGGTTAACTCTTTCATCGTTGTCGGGGACTATTACTGGACTACAGTGGATTGGAAGGAGCCTTTCTAGTTTCTTCCAGATTCGCCATTGAGTCATCTGAACTATGGAAGCAGGAGTTATGACCTGGGGTTATGTGGGACATCTATGAGTGGTATTTGCTACATCATCGCGAAGCAGTACTGAGAGGCATGGGGACTTTTCTGAAAGCGTAGTGTTTCACTTTACTTCTTAGGTGTCTTTTTTGGTTTCGGGTTTTCGGTTGTTTGTTCTGTGTTTGGCTGTCTTGTTTTCTGTGTTTGTTGGTGACACCTAGGTTTTTGTCTCACTTTTTCTCTCATACGGGGGAATTGTCAATCAAAACAAAAAGCTTCAAGCGCGTACGGCACCGGCAAAAAAAAAGATCCAAGGTCATCATCGTCCTCCCCTAAAAGTGTCAGAAGGTAAAAGCTTGCTTCACCCGCAAGGTGATCAGCAATGACATTTGCTTCTCTGGGTCGATATTCTGTAATCGAATGAGAGGCGAGTCTACTACGTTTCCGATGAAACAAATCAACAATCCCTACCATGTCTAGCCTTCTGAATCTAGATCGAAAGTCGAGATGTTGAAGGAGCGACTTAATGTCGCCTTGAATAGTATCCAGTGGGCAAGGAAGTAGTTTGTGATGAAGGCACTGTTCAACATAGCGTTCATATAATGTAATCGCCAAGCATGCACCTTTGCCCTCTGCCACAATGTTGTCCACACATCTTGGTAGAGCTTGTGATCCCCAGTCAAGGAGCGTCATGCCTGTAGAATCAACTTGAAAGAGAGCTGCGCCTGCGCCTCCTATTTTTCGAGATCGATGTGCTGAGCCATCAAATTGCACCATAAGTTTCGGCTGTCCAAAGCCGGTAGGAACTAACAGATCTGACCCAAGGATGGAAGAGAGAGCAAGGACCTTAACATGATATCTGCCGCATTGGCAGTAATGCAGTTGGAAATCGACGTTTTTCTGTCTCCCAATTGGAGCATTTATGAGCACATTAAGCGAAGCAGTGTACAGGCTGTCAAGAGGCAGGATCGCAACTTGCTCCCCTGCTTGTATGTCAGTTGTAGCAACCGTAACCATAGGCGGTGCATCAAACGTATCGTAGGTAAAGGGCAAAACTCGTTGTAAGTCGAGTTTGCTCGTGTCAACTGTACATACCGGATTAGAGTTTTGCACCTTTGGGAGGGGAACATTCAGCTCAAAGTGGGCATCTTTGGCAACTTCAAGGTGCAGCTGTTGAATCCACCAGCCACACGGCTTAGCATCAGCTTTATTCTGATGGAGAAAAGCTCCTTCCTGACGAAGTAGTAGCCTGAAACTCGCTAGGATAAGAGTGCATATAGCCGTGCTCCTTGGAGTCATCAACGCAATTAAGTTTAGAGTAGATTGCCGATTACTCGGCCGAAGGATTGCGTGAGCAACAATTAGCGGCACAGGGCACCATCCTGTCCAATGCCCAACGGTGTTATCACCACAACCACATGCTCTACAAACACTTTCATTCGTGGCTTGGGCACCAAGACAACCATCCAGATCCTCTATTTGTTGACCATCAACTGTCGCAAGGTAAGACTGATAAAGCCTAACGTAATGGGTGGAGAGCGACCATGCCGTAGTGTCACTTTCTCTGATGCATGTTTCGCAAAATGGGGGATGGTAAAAGCCATAGGGAAATGAGTCTGCTGGCTGTTGGCAATGCCCACAAAGTTCCTGGTGTCGAGTTCCTCTCATAGACAGCCAAACATCATCATCTTGGACACCTGAGTAGAGTATATCTTGAGATGGGGTTGCACCACGTCTTTTTAAGGCCAGCTACATCCTCTACCCATTGAAAACTAATGCCTCCGCTCCACCCTTCGCGGGCAACTTTGATGCGCAGCTGCGCCTTGGCTTCCCTTACCATTGCAGTGATCACTACATTTTTAACCGCAAGGAGCTTGGCGTGGCAGGACTTAGCAGGGCGGGACACGGCTTCGAAAATCTCTGCAAAGTTGACAAAAGGTGCCCACATTTCAATGAGTTCTTTGACGATGGACAGCTGCCGCCGGTTGCAGTTAGCATACTGCACTTCTGAGGTAAGTTCTTCTACTGAGTTACCTTCCCTTAAATACAACCCCAGCGCCGCGACAAGTGCCGAGAGGCCAGGGTCTAACATCGGGGCAATTTTGAGATAGCGCAAAACATAGGGCAATATTTCAGCAGCAATCCAATGCCTTTTTAAGATAAAACCAACAGCGGTCTGTCTTAAACGATTGAGCTCATTTGTAATGAGTCCGAAGAAGGACATAGTATAAGGCATAACACTAAGGATGAAAGTGTTGAATCCAATGCATCTTGACATGATAGAGAGTGTAGGTTGCTGGAAAGATTTAAGCCTGTCGTGAAGCTTTTTGAAGGGAGTTGCAACATACTCCTCAATGCCACTTGACTGTTGGTAATATTGATAGCACCCACTATTGTCAAATACCCATCTTCCAGCTAAAGCTAACCCGAGAGCGGGCGCTTTACCCACTAGGGATTGCAATCCAAATCCCGACTTTTCAAGGCAGGTAACACCATGAGGCCTCATTTTGTAATTGGTAAGTACGTGCGTTTTGGACTTGCAATTGCACTTTCCTTTTGCAAAAGCACCCATCATATGTAGTGACTTGCCACTTAGAAAGTCCTGTGCCTGCTGATAGCTGACAACACAAATGATGGAAGATCCTTGCTCATAGGCATCGGGAGAATTGTCCTCATTGGAGAACACACCTTCTCTAATAATGGTGATATTATAACCCGGCTTACAGAGATCTCGCAGTACCCCCCAAATGGTGGCGTACGGCACAGAGTCTCCTAAGGATGGCCAATGAGCATTGAGGAAAGCAGCTGAGCAACATCGAGGAGGGAATTTGTTATATGTGGTGATGCATCCTCTGAAGCACGAATGTTGATCCATGACAAAACCTGCAGTGGCCAGGTCCTGATAGCAGTCAGCGACAGTTAATAACCAGTCCGGGTCTTGGGCATTACCAATGATAGTGGTGTCATCAACGTACCCTTGCACCGTAATAACTCCTGGGATACGATTTAGGTAAACAAAAAGCGGGTCCATAGCCAGACAAAAAAGATAAACCGAGAAGGAACGTCCCATGTCAATGCCTTGTAGAATATCGCGACTTGGAAGGAGCCTGCCTTGTACTTTATGAGTGACCCGCCTATCAAACAGAACAAATTTCGTGTATGTAACCAACCATCGGGGAGCTTGGCGTATTCTAAGTAGCTCCAGGATCCAGTAAGGGTTTACTCTTTCGAAAGCTTTAGAAAGGTCAGCTAAGAGTGCACAGGCTGGACCCGTGCCATCCAAAATAGTTTGGATAGCAGTAACTGCTTTTTGCGGTTCTTTAAAACAAGACATGACAGCCTGCGAGGGATGTAACAGGTGCGCTGTATACGACATCACATGCGAGGCAATAGCTCCGTCAATCAATCTGTCGATGGTGTTGGGCATGCCAAGCGGGCGGAAATGGTCAGCAGTAGGACCACTCTTGGCCTTTGGGATCCAAACACCTACTTGCAACGGTGGGAGCGCAGTGCCATTGACAATTCCATTCGTTCCCAATGATGAAGCAAACAGCCAGGCTAGAGGACTGGGAAACATGGTTGCATTCTGGGAAAGAATGCGTAGCATTTGCCCGAAAGTCAACATTTACCATGGACCTATTTTGACAAAAGAGGGTGAACAGTGCATCACTGACAAGGACTTGGATATGGCTATGCTAGCTACGAGAGAATTCTGGTTTGAAACTCCTCCTGATGCAGACCAAGCATGGGATCTGGTACTAAAACAGTACAAGAACTGTGAACCTTGGCAGGATATTCCCGTCCCACCTAGCAGTGCCTTTTACTCCACTCTATTGCACACAAAGGATTCTGCTCCTGGTCCTGATGGTATTCCATATTCTGCGTGGAGGCTGTTGCCTGATGTTACAGTAGATGCACTGTATTAATAGACTGGGGAGGGCATAGCAACCATTGCTAACAAACAGACCGTGAGTATCTTGAATGATGGCTTTGCGCGAGGCAAGAATGAGGTCTTCAACAATTGCCTTTGGCACATTGACGCTCTGATCGTTGACCCGTAAGTACTTTCTAGCACGGACATAAGGACGAATGTCAGGATGTACCTTAGGAGCTGGTTGGGTCCGCCACCATGTCCAAAAACAACTGGCAATCGTGAGGTAAGGGCCGAGGTATTCAGGACACTCGTCTTCACCATTAATAAGCGCTCTAAGAGAGGTATTAGTATGACCAGCCTCGTAAGAAGAACAGCCTTCAGCGAGGTGGTTGTAATCGTCCCTTGATTGGGTGCTTGTAACACAGGGCTGCCTGTGGCAATATAGTCTATCATGTTCCCTGTGCAAGAGTCTGACAAGCTCTTGAAGAGCAGACGTGGATTTGACAGCCGTACCGTCTTTACCTGGGATAAAGACACCACTAGGTATGGTAAGGTGCTTAGGATGCAGTGGATTCGAAATAACTGTAGGCCTAACATTGAGCTTCATTTTGATAATTTCATGTCCATTTACAATATGAGATGGGACAGTGTAAACACTAGGGTGAAGCTTCGCAGCTGAAACGTAGCTGTCAGGAATAAGGCATCTGTCAAGAGCCGATTCTCCTCCTTGGAAAAAGTAGGTCGGCAACTTGGGGTCAACATCGTGGCAGCCAAAAGTAAGCAAAAACCGATTCCATAACTCAGGGAACTGTTGATCTACGTTATTGAAATCGCCCGCAATGAAAACATGGCTGCTCTGTTTGACAGTATTTCTCCACGACTGTAGGATCTGTTCAAGGTTTTGTTTACGTTCGCACGGTCTGAGATATATAGACAGGATATAGAACTGCAGTGTACGATCTTTGACTAATGTAGCAATGGCTCTTCCTTTAACGAAGATAATTTCCTGTTGCCCGATCCATCCTGCTGGGAGTAAGATTGCCCCTCCACCTGTCAACTCACCGTTCTCGTTAGGAGTAGCGTTGGAGCTGGAAATCTGAATTCCGGGTATATTTTGATGGATGGATTCTACCTGCGTACCATTCCACTTTGTCTCTTGTAAGCACACTGGTCCCTGTCTGAGCAGTTTTCTCACTTTCCGTAGTTTATATTCAGGTTGGGTAATTACCTTCCAGCTATTCAGGTTCCAGGAATATAACTGTCGGAGTCTACTGGGCGCATTGAGATTGTGGGCGAGTCGATACTCCAGGAAAGAGTCACCAAATGTAGTAGCATCTACACTATGAAAAAGCAGGGAAGGATTCTGTAACAATCCATCAAAATCATTGATTTGAAGCGGGAACTTCTGTGCAATGCAATCGATAGTGATGTCCTTCCAGTGTGCGTTTTGGTGTAGCAGATGCGGCAAGAAGGTAAGGTTGCGCACTCTGGATAAGTGCGGGGGACATTTGAATGAGAATTTGCGGTAGAAAGAATCCTTGATCGTATAGGCAAATAGCTTCTTGAACAAGTTGATGGTAGCATCCGGACAGTGTCTTAACGTATTCATCTATTCAGGGCTCCTAAATTGGAGCCATTGTTCAATGCTTTGGATAGGGCCACCAACTTGTAAGAAGAAGTGTCTATACAGATCATCTGGAAGTCCATCATCGCGAAAGGGCGCAGCGATACGAGCGAGCTCTTCAGGGGAAATAAAATTTTCTGAAAGCGTGGAACTAAAAATGTCAATAGGAGTGCGTAAACGACAAACCTCATCACCAAAAAGGGAAGATGACTCCTCAGTGGTGATGTGAAAGATGGAAAAGGTGAAACAATTGCTGTGCAGCTTCATATAGCCAGTCACTGTCACAACCGAGGTTGCAGGATCCCTACGACAACAAAAGTGGCAAGCCCTCAACACTAATTCCTTGGATGGTTCATTTGCAACCGGGTGCCAGGGGCAAACGCCTATCTGTCCAATCTTTTGAAGTATGCAGGTATGGCAACTTGTTTGCTTGCAATGAAATCCCCAAACGTTGGTGATCCATTGTCCATCCCGGCATTCAATACAAAAGTTGGGAATCTCGCAGGAGTCTCTAGCTGGCCAGTACTGATTGAAGATATGCGGAGCATCCTTCAACAGCAATTCTTGATTATAAACTGTAGCACTCACAACGAAAACTTCTGGTTGGCTTGGGTTGAGGCATTTCACCAAGAATGTAAGCTTTGGTTTTGGATCTCCTATATAGGCAACGAAAGGTGTACTGAGATGCCCAAATATTGTGATAAATCCAACAGGCCAAAATGACTTGCTTTTCAGTTCAGTGATTGACAACAAAACTGCAACAACTGCAGCACCAGAACGACACTGTTCGTGGTTGTAAAGCGCTTTTTGTACTTTGCTTAAAAGCATAAGACATGGAGCTTGAGCTGATGTTCGCAACCGAGTGAAGCAACTAGGGTGCATTCCCCACAGTGCTTCAATAAGCGACTCAAAACAGAAGCCGACCGAAACAGGGGCTCTCAACGCATCAAATAAGTCCTCTTGCCCTGCAATCTTTAAGGCTCTGCATACTTCAGGTTCCAAACTTTGAGCTGCAGCTTCAATGCAAAACTGTTGGCGCTGATCACGCTTTGTCAGTTTCACCCCATTGCGGGGTCCAAGACTCGCAGGATGTATGGTTGGCTGCCGGAAATCATCTGGAATAGGTTTGGGTGTCTCAAAAACTGGGAGTGTAGGATCAACAGAGACTTTGTGAGCACGTGGACACTTACTGCTCGTGTTGTTGATCTGCGTGCGGACTTGATTAACAAGATCTGAAAAGATCTTGTGTGCTGTTTCACGATTTGCAACATAGGGCAGTGTGCCTTCAAGCGGCTGTCTGATCCATTGTCTGAGTTTTTCATTACCCCCTAGTGCACTGCTAATTAAACCAGGATGAAAGCTGATGCCACACATACTTCTGATCAAATCTTCCGGCATCTGTTGTGCATCTTCTTCACTGGTTCTCTTCAAGCCCGCTCAAAACAGTGACCTCCGTTTCAGTCAATACTCTGCACGGTATGTGGTAATTTCGACAACTGAACAGAGGTAAGAGTCTCCCTATCTCGACATCAATGTCATTCCCAGATCCTTTTTTAGTCGATAGGTGGTGAATAAAGGAGAGCCAAGGTTGGAGAAAGGGGGGGGGATAATCCTTTCCCATTGGAAGTTTGGCATTTTGTTAATGAGCTTGCCAGCCTGTCTTCCAAATTCCTGTCGCGTCCCCCAATATCCATAATGCCAGACAAGGGCATGTGGCTGATAAAGTGTCCAGGAAGAACATACGATACCATAGGGTAATGTAGTACGGGCTCGTAGCAACGGAGCAAATGGGATACTGCGTCCAGAACTGTTAACAAGTGGCCCAATTCTATCATTGAAAACCACAGGTGGGGGATCAACAGGTTCTTTGTCCCCATGGTCGCGGAAAAAGTTTCGACACCTGGTAATAAGATAGCCATAATGGGCAGGATCCCAAATGTAGTCTCGATCGTGCGTCAAGGGTAAACTGAGCAATTTACAGAAGGCCTCTCGACTAAAAAGCGAACCGCAGCAGGGCCAACCGCAATTTGTACCGTGTAGATGACACATAGAAGAATGAAAAAGAGACGACTTGACCTTCCTGTTAACCCGAGCACTCCTTTCATAGTGCCAGCAAGCGTTAAGTCTTGACAGGGTGATCCCCCGACAACTATATCCATTTACAGTCAGGAAACATTTTGAGAGTTGTCTGAAGTATACGGCGCCCATTAGCAACAAGGGAATGAACGTCTCTCAGATATAGTACTGCACTACCATCAATCGTGTAGCACCATTCTTCGTCGGACCTATATCCAAATTCAGCGCACACAAGTGACCGAATTCTATTGTCATTCTCTGCTAGTATAACTACCACAGGAGCGTAACCAATTTTCTTTTTGAGCAGCGGGACGACTGAAGAGACACCATCGAAGAGAGAGACGACTCCATATCTCCCTCGTGGTTGAAGCCCTTCACCTAAGTTGTCTTTTACTTCTCCGCATGATTGCTCTGCAAGATGAGAGTCATTCATAGGATAAGCTGAACAGCCAGCAGTCCTGCTTGATCTTTCATCCTGTATATTTAGGTGGTAAGCTGAACAGCCAGCAGCCACTTCAATCTGTGCATTTTCACTGAGAGACCCAGGGACAGTCTTCCTGATCTTGGGAATCTCAGGGGATCTGGGTTCAACAGGTTGGCCCTTTTCCTCCTCAAGAGTGCATCGTTTTTTACTAGACAAGAGGCCATTTTCACTAATTTCTTTATACTCATCACTTTTAGAAGCGTGATCAACTTCTGCGACTTGTGCATTTTGGTCAATGACAAACCCGCCAGTAAGAACTTGAGCGACAACAACCTGTCCACTTTCTTCTGCACCAGGCCTAATTTGGCCAGAACTATGACAAGTGCCGCTATTCGAAAATGGCTCAACGGCTGGGGCAGCAATATCATCCTCACCCCTTCTATCTTTCTTAATAGCCGAGCTTCTAATTCTTTCACTAGTAAGCGATTTTCGTAAGGCAGCTCCGCTTGCATTTCTGTTGACTGCTCGACCAAGTTTCTTGGCCTCAGTAGCTCTTGCGTTAGTTGGTCTCTTACTTAGCCCATCGGTTGTTAATTTGACTTTGCTGGAGGCTCTTCTTTTGCCAGTTGGTTTATCACAACCTTGCTTGAGAAACTTGCGAAGAGTGAGAACTTTCTGTCGACACTGTACCTTGATAGGTCGTGTCTGCCTCATTGTAGAGGGTATTTTGCCCGCAGCTTCATCTAATAGGACACTGCTCATCTTTGGAGTGGCGACACTAGATTTGCAGAGCAAAAGTCCTGTTACCCTTAGTTTTTTCCAACTTCAGTAGTAAGATGCTGCGAACCTTTCAAAGAGTCGTAAACTCCTTGAATTTGACCATTTCGAACCTCCGCTAACCAGTAGTGAGCGTTGGGCCACTCAGAGACATCTGAGCACACAAAACCTGTAATTTCAATGGATTCTTCCTGCAACGAGGCATCTGCGAGGATGCTTCTAGCACTAGTAATAAGTGGAAAAAACTCCGCATTCTGCTCGATGGTGCTGAGTCTACTCAAAGGTCGGAACTCCAAGTATATCCATCGACCAAGCTTGTCAAAGTGAAAGTAGCCTCCGGGCGCTGACACTGAGGTTCATGCCAAGCCCCCTCTGCACGACCAAGGAGGGGTTCCGCATTGAAAACTGCGTTTTTAAGTGACGTCCAACCATGATCAATCCAAGTGGTAGGGGTTGACAATATATGTATAAGCCCAGTTGTCGAAGCACCACAGGTTGGACAATAAGCTTTAGCTTTCGTGAAGAAAATATCACACTCTTGTGGAAGATGATCAATGATAACTTTGAGCCCATGCGTGACATCATCTTGAGCAGCCGGTTCAATACTACCCTCATAAAGTCCTGCAGCAATAGCAAGCTCTGCAGGAGAGAAGGGAAATGATCCGCTATTATTCGAGTACAGATACCAGCCTGTACTATAGTAGAGGTTGCGACCAAAGCAGCTTGACGAACATCGATCGAGACCATATTTTCAGTCCACGGAGCTTTGGTTAATAATCTCAAGGCAACGACATAGTAACAAAACGTGGCATGCATGCTGAGCAGAATTTGAACCGCAGTGATTTCAACGGTATTTTTCGTGCCAGCATCGATGTTTGCAAGCCATTTAGTGGAGGCATCGTGGACCTTTGCAACTGCTGTAGCACGTTCTCGGATTTTTTCTTGTTGCTCAGAGTCATCCACATCAACAATATCCTCCTGAGTTGGATTCTGTTCTTTTTGAAGATCATCTTCAATCTCCATTGGGACAAGAACCTCAACTGGCTTAGCAAAGAAAGAAGAGATCGTGTCGGTTTGTCCAGCCCTTCTAATAAGCGGTTTTCTAATGCCTGTAGTTTTAAGTGCCGGATTCCCCAATGTCTCATTGCCGTCAACTTTTCGATTGCTAACTCTGTCGCTTCTATCAACCTTGGCAGCAGTTTTGAAAACTTCTTTCCTGGGTGAAAAGCGAAATCTGGATGGTGGACAAGACTTGCTACTCGCTAACTTCTTAATTTTCTTTGATGCACAGGCACTATTCCAATCTACGCTCTTAGACCTGCGATTGCCTGCTGTGGACTGGCCTTGTGCATCTTTAAGAGTACGTTGGTGACCAGCATTAACTAACAGCTGCGCGATTGTGTTTCCAGTTGACACTTAAGATGAATCCCTATGTTCTTGACTCACATAACGGTCATTGCTTCTAAGATAGGGATGTTGACGCGTAAGCTTGCTACCTTTGGAAGCATCAATCTTGTCAGCGCTCTTATCCAAGCCTTTCTGATTACCCAGAGAAACAGCACTTAAAGCCGATGAGATTTGAGTTTCGTCATCATCCTCAACAATCGGTGCTAAGGGAAACTGACTGCTATTCTTAGATATATCAGGTGCAACCTGCGCGTTGCGGTGAGTAGTTTGCTGCTGATGATAGAATGGTGGGCTGCCACTAAAGCTTTCGATAGGGTCATCATCCTTGTTCTCACTACCCTTAAGACCCGGAGGTGGCTGAGTCCACTCGGCCGTGGGTTGGACTCCAATAGCATCGTCACTAATCCTAACAGCAGGAAGGTGACTATGCTCCGCTAAGAGGGATTTAAATGCAGGCGCAACAGGGGTTGATGCAATTTCACCTTCTTTCTTTAAAATTGGTACAACACTTTCATCCTGCATAGCTTCTGAAGTATCAGGTGAATTAACAACTTGGGTAGGGTTGTTTCCAAGCGGGGTAGATGTGGCAGCGGGTGATTCACCTTTGTCATTGCCAGCATTCTCGCAAATCGGAATTTGCCAAAGAATCTGAAAGTTGCTTCTAGGAGTGCAACATGTTTCTGGGCGAACTCCTTTCGGCAGGTAAATAAACAAAAGGCACTCAGTGAATGCATGACACTTGAGGAGTTCAGTACCGCTGACAATAAAGCCAGTTCTATTCGGCATAATGTATCGAACCTTTAACGGTTGTTGGCTAATACTGAGGACTTTGAGCCCGTATAAAACATTATGTTCTTTACTGTGGCTGAGGTTCGGACCAGCAGTGCCGTTGTATTTGTCAATCGAAGTCTCAATTACTTCACGCAAAGGACAATCAACTCTCAAAGTGTTGACATACATATTGAGACAATCCTGAACATCAGCAAGACCATTCACAAACAGAAAAGGAAATGAAGAGCGTTCGAAAGTGCCAATATATTTTTGCTTCTTGGACACAAACGCAACTTCAATTAGGCTGCTGGCTCTCTGCAACGAGGCCAGATTGTTCTCGCTGTGAGCAAGATGATTAGATCGATCTTTCCTCTTTTCAGGAGAAAGATTAACAGCCTTCTTCCAGTGCTCATGCATAGTTTCCTCTTTGGGGGGTCTTCGTCGATTATGCATTTGTGAGGCAAAGGGAAGGGCATGTTCAACTAGCATGGACTGGTCACCAATATTGTACACTTTAGGATAAAGTCCAATGTTGCTGTATGGGATTTGAAATTGCAGGTATTGTTCGACTTGCCTTTGCGAATCATAACAGGTGACGGTCTGAAAATTCACTGCTTGGTGATCCTTAGCAATCCTGTCAAGAACGGCATCGTAAGTGAGTTCAACAGTAATAGCATCTTGTATATTGTTCATATTTATCTGCACAGGATGTACATTGAGCGCAGACATTCTTCCAACTCTTATCGAGAACTTGTGAAGCCATCCTACTGGAGTGTTGATGCCTTGATTATGTTGTCTTGTTGTCATCACACTGAAGGCACCTTGACTCATAGTTATAGTTGTAGGAATTGGGATCTCTGCGTAATGAAACAGCCTAACAAGGGCAGCGCAGTCAACACCATGAATATCAAGAACGACAACCTTTGCAGAAGGTGTGTAGAAATCAACTCTGCAACTGGTAAGATGTTGTACAAATTCCTCAATCTGCATGTCGTCAAGATGTCTCAAGTATAGAACTGTCTGCTCCATGTATCCTTCCCTTTCGTAGAAATCTCGATTTTTGTACTGGATAACGCAAGCTGGGTATTCATGAACTAAGTCCCTATAGACTGTTGAATCAATTGATTAACAGCCTCATCATGCCTTCTCAAGTTTCTGGTTGGAGATTTGAAAGTAATTGAGACAGCACTGCCCGCATTGCTGACCTCTTTACAGCTGTTCCTCTGAAGTGTTTTGCAGGCAAGAGGTCCTCTTTGATCATTAAGTACTTCGGATATCTCCGATGTCTCCACAATAGCTCTTGGAAGAAGAGCTTCCTTTTGCTTGTTGACATGGCTTTTCCAAAAAAGGTGAAGTTCATCATGACTGGCATTGGAGATACTAACCACATAAGCAATAGATGAAGACTTCTTCCAATAAGGGCCCGGCGGTAGCTCAACTAAGTACTCGACACGTCTCAACAAAAAGAAATCATTAGAGAACTTTCCAAGTATCTCAATGGCAACGTCAGCAGGGTCACAGGACGAGCGACAAGCAAGAACAATCTCAAGCTTAAAGTCTTCTTTGATATCCTTACACACTCTCCTTAAATATGCCACATTAGGAAAGACTGACGTAACATCAACTTGCTTATGAGTCAATAATTCGTAAAGTCTATCGTGTGTAGTGACAAGAAGCCCATTATTGGAGTATATGTCACTTGCAGAGTGGCATAAAACATTTCTTCCGGCTTGGAAGTTTCTTTGCCCAAGAGCTTCCACCACCAGTCTCTGCGCATTGATATCAACTTCATAAAAATGAGCCATTCAGATGAAATTGTAGATGAAGTTGTAAGGAAAACAGCTTCCAGCAACTTCCAACCCTTAACTAATCAGAGCCTGATAAAGAAAACAGCTTCCAGTCAGGCTTGAACCGAGAATAAGTGAAGTGCACCAGGCAAAATTTCAGTGAGCAAGGAGAAACCACCTACTCTTCAAAACGTAAAAAATTCCAACTAGAGAACCCACTTCTCAAGTAACCTAAGGAATTTTCTGCAAAAGTAAGCGGAATCCCAAAGTGGCAACGTAAAAAGAAACCTAGAAAGCCCCAATGCTTTCTTGGAGTCTTTAGTTGCAAGAAACTCTGGTTGATGGAAAGGGAGACAGTTCCCAGCCAACAACAGCAACACCTAGCTACCAACAAGTGGATAAAGACAACAGCGTCCAGTCCACTTGAGAAACTCGCTAGTGAGTGTTTGAACCAGAGTGGCGACTTGAGCCAAAGGCTACGGAAGGGATCTGTTGATTGGGGGCAGAATGGGACGATACACAGGCTCCCCTGACACCCTTGTACTGGACCAACGCATTGATGTCAGGGGCTTTTCAGCAGGCAGCTTTGCAGGATTATGCACACTGCAGGTATTGTAAGATCCCAAATGTAGTGACGAATGGTAAGCTAATGGCAATTGCTTGCCCACCGCAACTGCTGGTCACCCCACCTGCCACTCACGCTCTCCACCTTTTCCACTATGAGGCCGGATCAGTTGTGTGTGTGGAAGCCTGGCCATCGCCAACTTGACCAGCTCCAAAATTCGCTTTACCTACGTGAGTACTGAGGGACCTGCCTATAAGGAACACTATTCCCATTAGCTCTCGCGTGACCTCCCGCCAGGTTGGTAGGATCTTGCCAGGTTTTTGTTCTTACACCCCAATGCTGCAAGCTCCACGATGCCACGCCCCTGCGGTTACTTTCGTGGCTCAGCTTCTGTCTGGAACTGGCGGTGGAGGCGCTTATTGAAGATACAATGCGATATCTCTCCACCACTGAGAAGGTGGGCCGATGCTACTAGGACATTATGGACCTGTCACCACATTAGAGCCGTCTCTCATCACAATGGATATCCCCATCGTCCGAAGGTTGCCATTGCATACTTCTTCACGTCGCATGACAATATTCATCATGTTCGTATTTACTGGGGCACCCTGCCGCTCCTCTTGTTTTCTGATCCCCGAGTGGTGTATCTTGTGGATGTATATCAAGTATATCAGTTCCAAGGCCAAGCTGTTCATAGATTGAATCAACAGCATATCCAATTGGGACTGAGGAAAGGCATGACCGTGCTTGTGTATTACAAAGTCCAAGGAGGTACTCGTGTGAATGAGCTTTTTCAGGCTGTCCTCATTGCACAAGAGTCGGTTGCAAATCGGGGAAAGCGAACGGAAAACAAGCTGTGGAAAAGGGTTGTTCCATCTGAGACTGAGTTTGCATGGTTACCACCCAACATAGCTTGGGCCTTCTGCAGTGATGCCCTGCGTAGGCGACAGGATTGCAGATATTTGTCCTTCAATGAAGCACGGCCGGAGGGACGTGCGTTCCAAGCCAACATATTTATTGAGGATCTTGTGTTCCTGGGTGATACAAGAAGCGCGGAAGAACTTGCTGTCTTCACCAACATGGCCCCTGAACGGCTATGCTTAGGTTGTGGGCTCCGGGTGGAAGAAACTTTCACTCCCATCTATCCAGGTGAGCGAGGCCCGTTGTTTGCTGCTTCGGTGAAGTTGCTCCAATTTGCCCTGCGTGCTTCTAGCGCAACGGCTTCTGAAAAAGGATTATCAGAGGAAGAAGGTGCACTGTTACAGGCCATCCGACCTCTGGTGACCAACCCTGACTGTCACTTCTTGGCGGTGCTCACTGCATTGGTACAGTCCATCTTGGAAGGAAGAACAGATTGCCCCATTAGTGGAGTCTTTGGGGCTGGCAAAACCAGGGCAGCTGCCGCAATGATTGCTGGCTTACTTGTCATGGATCCGGCGCTCAAGGTCATGGTGGTTACCAAAGAGAATGCAGCGGCACATGCCTTTGCCAAGCACATTGAGTCTCTCCAACTCCCTCCCTCCTTTGAAGAGAAATTTGGTCGCTTGGTGGGTGTCACGGAGCTCGAAAAGGGCCCAGCCAGTAAAACGAGATTGGATGTCCCGCCAGGCTTCCGCAATGATCATACAGTCCAGTTCCCAGGTTAATGAGCATGGCCCTCAATGATGAGGGCCAGCAGTACGGGAACCTGGATGAGTCCTCAGCCATTGCAAGAGTTCCCCGCAAAGGTCTTGTTGTTTGGTGTGGGGATCACAAGCAAACGCCAGGGGGACTGCGCAAGAGTGACGAAGCCAGGGCATTCAGACGCAAACTGATGCGAAGGCCCATAGCCTTGAGGGGGGACACCAAGTTCATACCACCTCATATGCTGGGCGCTATAGTCCTTCCGTATGTGCAAGATGTGCCTGGACCCCAAGTTGCAGGGTTGCGTCAGTTGCTCCAAGAAAGTACACGGCAACCCCTTGAGCTGTCCTCTATGTGTGGTAACTGTCTTGCAGGAGTTGTGTCAAGAAACCATAGGCAGGTGCTGGGATGCTGTGGCCACTCCGTGCTGCTGTGCGGCGCTTGCTGTGTTGTGGCTTGCACTTGCACCTGAAAAGTTTCCCCTGCAAGCTGACACGTTCAGTAGTGCTGCTGGCACAGCAGGAAAGCAGAAGTGGTCCCTGATTTTGCCAAGCAGTGCAAGAGTCTCAGAGCTCACCTATGTCATTATTGTTGGCACCAGATATCCGGAGCTGGACACTTACCAGAATGACATCATTCAATATTTCGAAGGAGAGCAAAGTACCAGGGGTGGGTTTCTGCCCATTTTTTGGGATGCACCGTAACAGCTACACTCATGCCAGTACTGACATTGGAGAGGTGGTGGACTGGATCAGGGGCAAGTTTTTGGTGACAAAAGAAGGGAACAAGTACCTGGCAGTGTTACGCAATCGTAACAAAATGGTGAACGCCTTTGCCTCTACAGAATGGGTTGCAGGCTCAGATGGCGCTGTTCTCTCACGCAGTGTCACTTCTTGTGCAGGTATGACTGCTTACCTTGTTTTGCTGGCGCAAACTAGGGTGGGATTCTTTAGTGGGGGACGTGGGAAAAGCTTCCATCAGCTCACCCAACAGGAGCAGGAAGCCCAGAAAGAAGAGGCCTTTGCAAGGGCGACGGTGGCCTCACTCGAGCACAGCAGATCTGCATAATCATGGGACCTTTAGATATGCGTGGTCTGGTTGGGGCAGCTACCATCATGGGCTGCTTGAAATATGGGGCCTGCCTCAGTGGACTCGATGCTCAGGACGATCCAGTGCTGCTGCTCCGATTGAAAGATGAGGATCTGCTAGAGGCTCCTGATGATTCTGCCTTCTTGCAAAGCCTGCGTTTCTCCTGTTCGAAAGTAAATGGGGTATATCCCCCACTGGCCCTGGTCGAGGCCTTTATTACAGATGATGATAGTACCCCAAGGGTGCGAAGGCTCCACCTTATTGTGGTGGACCTGAACAGGCGCCGGCGGCTTGCTAACAGGGTCAGCAGACAGCTCTCCAAAATAAAGGTGGACGAGTGTGCTACCCAATGCTGGAATACACTCCCCATCCCATGGAAGCAAGATCAAGAGACTTACCAGCTATGATATGTCTTTGGGTATGCAATGGATGGCACTGATCTGCCGTGCTACATTCTCTGGCCCATACGGACGGAGGAGCATTCCTTTTGGTGTCTTGATGCATGGAAAGGAGATTGGGTTCAACTGGACAAATGTGGTTTCATGGCCCCGGTTGGAATTGAGCATTTTTTCGATGCCTTCTGCTTTGACCCACAACGACCCTGGCGAGCAGCAGCCAGTCAAGCCTTGGGTATTCCCTCTTGTCATATTGCGGAGGATACTCATATCAAGCAGGCTGAGGGAAACAAATTCACGCTCACCCCCAGGCGCATACCAGCCGAACGAAGGACAATCGCAGAGGAAAGAGGGGCCGATGTGGTCATGGATGCTGGAGCGGGAAGTGGATCCGGTGAGGAGAGTGGTTGGTCTGGGGTATCTGACAACTCCTCTACTGATTCAGAATGCACCAACTTGGAAGCTTCGTCGGTGGCCTCTGACCAGGACAGGTTTGACGCTGCATATGAGGCGTTTCGAGATCTGTCTGAAGGACTGTATGACATTGACACCAGGCAGTATGCAAGGGGTGTCACCAGCGACGATGCTCCTGAGGTGAAGTTCGAAGTTGAATGAATTAGTACACCTGCCACGCAATTGGCCATTGGCCCGGCTCACGATCCCACTTGGAGGGCTTACCAACCGAATTGATAGGCTCCTTGAGGGATAGCTTTCAGATCTTGGCTACCAACCGCGCCCCGGATGCACACAATGGAAAGGTTATCCAGACAGCCACGCACTTGACATTGATCTTGGCTGAATATCTGGCTGATACCATTGCGTGGCTGATGCGTAGTATTTTGGGCCATGCCTCAAAGATTCTGTTTGACAATGACACTGAACCTCTCTTGACGCCAGGCTTTTGGATCCTGCCGCTTTACAAGGAATTGCTCAACAGTGCACGTCGCAACCGACCAAGTGCAGCATCTGAAAGAGCTCGGGGTTGCACAGGCTTGGTTAAGCTTATCTGCAAGGAAAACAAGGAGCAGAGAGGAAAGAGAAAGTTTCATGAGGGTGGGCCACACCCCAACGACAGAGGTGGATTTACCCAGTGGTTTGGGTCGTGCAGCTTGATCAACACGCTGTATGTGTGGTTTCCTGCAAGCTGGGCGCCAATCGTTGCAGAGCGGTTGTTTGGTATGTCGTCCAATCCAGGGGAGCCTTCTGACATTCCTCACCATGGGCAGCCTGCTTCAGGGCTTTCCCAGACTTCGTCCGGGGGGAATCCTGGGCACCAACCTAGGCATGAGGTTGCTGGCCCCAGCCAAACAATGTCAGATGTGGATAGCACCGCAGTGGTGTACAAAATCCGGCAATGGTCATTGCCAGGTGCAGCAGTTGGTACCGGTGCTCAATGTTAGTAGCAGAGTGTTTTGGCTTGAGCTGGATGATAAGGCTCTTTTGGATAGCTATACTGTGCTACAGGAAGGCATCCTTTGCGATGTTTTCTCGCAGAAGTGTTCAGCTGCATGGCAGGGCGCACCTGGTCAAAGGCTTACGGTCGCCATGATGCTACCTGGCCGTCAACCTGCAGATGACTGGCTTGACTTTATGCTGTCGCAAAAGAACTTATGGCCCACCTTTACTACCAGGCGGGCTCTCACAGAGGTGATTTCTGAACTGACCTTTCGTAAGGAACGACGCAGACTGCAGGCCAAGCACATGTGGATGGAGGTCAAGCTGAGCTGGAATGTGTGCCCGGATGTACACAGCGGCTCCGACTGGGAAGTCACGTGAGCAACTCTATGCGCTGCTTTTCAACAAGGAAGACAGGGGCAGCCAAAAGAACCCCTATGAAGAAAAAGCATACCGCGGACCAGCTCACAAAGCGGTCCAGGCATGGTGGGAGCAATGCCAAGCATGGATGCTGTATTACAAAGGTCAATGTGAGCCACTGGTCCAGGACTCTAAAAGCTTTTTACATGCACTCCGAGGCAAGGAAGAGGATGCTCCATCTGAGGTAGAGGCATATATGGAATATTGTGCAAAGAGGTGGCAGACAAGAGAGGGCACTTACCAGCTCAAGCGACGACGTCTCTTGCCTGATGTGAGAGACCCGCCAGAGCAAGGAAATGCAGAAGTGGACATGAAGGACATCTGACTTTTGCATGGACGGCATGGATTACTACATGGTGGAAGAGATGCTATGAGGGGCTGAGAGGGGCGCGATTTGTTTCACCTTTTTCATTTTGCGAATTGTTACTGGCCTTTTTGGTGGTTTTGGGTTGTTTTGTGTTGGTTTGTTTGTTTGCTTTGTTTTGAGTGGCCAGTGATAATTCTGCAGTCAATTAGCGTTTCACTTCTTTTGCAGATTTCCGGTAGCTGACCGACTATGTCCCGTGCTCGCTCGGCAATGCAGGAAAAAAAGAAAAAACCAAGCGGAATCGTCAATCGCGCCAATGGCTAATCGCGTGGCAAGTGAACCAATTCGCGCAACTTCGCCTGGCCATCACTCAACATGATGCCAGGTGCGTGGCTAGTGACCCCCCCAACATGCATGCTGCCTGGTGTCGATGTCATAAAGGCCCTCGGAAAGATCCCGAAATGCCTGATATCGACCATCCACATCAGCACCTGATCCACTTTCCTCACCATCATTCATCATCACATCAGCTCTGCTTTTCTCTGCAATTGTCCATCGCTCAACAGGTATGCATCTTGGGGTGAGCGTGAATTTGCTTCCCTCCGAATGGTTGATATGAGTATCCTCTGCAATGTGGCCTGCCGGGATACGGCTGTCCGCCAGGGTCGTTTTGGGTCCAAACTGAAGGCATCGAAAAATTGTTCAATTCCAACAGGGGCCATGAAGCCACATCTGTCCAGTTGAACCCAATCACCTTTCCATGCATCAAGACACCAGAAGGAATTATCCTCTGTCCGTATAGGCCAGAGAATGTAGCACGGCAGATCAGTGCCATCCATTGCATAGGCAAAGACATATCGCATCTGGTAGGTAGCCTGATCATGCTTACATGAGATTTTTTCATACAGCTGTTCTTAGAAAGTGTATCCAAGGACAGCCAACAATAGATGAGAGGTGATTGCTTGCTGCTGCTTAAGAACCAGAGAGCTCAAAGAGGATCCTGGAAGAAACCCACTTCATTCCACTGTAGCCAGGTAATAGACTCTGACATAGATGAAAGAATTTTGTTGTCAGCAATGGCATAGTGACTAATAATAGAGCGCCCACTGGATTCTTTGAAGCGGGCCTGCCTTAGATTTGGTACAAGACATGCGCCGGGTTTACAGGTGGAGCCTCCCATTTTTCTGGTGGACCGGAACTAACCGTCCCGTCTCCAAATGTCATAGTAGGAGGTATTCCATCTCGTGTGAGCTTCGGTGGTATTCAGCTTGTTTGGCACCTTGTGTAATGGCAGGAGACAACAAGACGCTCTACCCATTTTCATTTTCGAAATGGAAGTAATAGGGCAGGTTTTCAATGGGGTCAAAAGGGAGAGTTGCATCAAGTGGAGTATCTGCAATCAAGAGAAAAGGTAGCAAGGATACAAGCTACCAAGAGCAAACAACGGAAGGATGAAGCTGCTGGTAGCTAGGATGGTGTCTTAGTCTTGGAGATGTTCATTTACCGCTTTTGGAAAATGGCGATAGTACACCCCCCTACAACTATTCCAGTCTTCTTACTACACATCAGTATCTTGCTTCTAGCGCATGGTTGCTGCGTTGTATTGTAGCAACTACACGAACTATAAATAGTATTTCTGTCTTGCACAGCTTCATCTACTGGGACGTGGGTGAACCAACTCGCCACCCTTCAACAACTGGGATGATGCAGGATAACCACCTTCTCCAACTTGGAGTCACTTGGGACTTTTGCTCGCGGGAATTGCTATGTCATCGTGAAGAAGTACTAAGCGTTATGAGGATTGTATTTTCTGAAAGGGTAGTGTTTCACTTAGTTTTCTGGGTGTCTTCCTTTGTTGTGTTTGTTTGGTTTGTTTTTGTGTTTGGAGTTTGTTTCGTTTCGACACCTGGCTTTTTGCTTTTCAACTGTTCTCAAACAACGTGAGAATAGCTGATCGACCGCAAGACGTTTTGATGACCGTCCGAGCCTCGAGCGTGCACGGCATGAGCTTAAAAAAAAAAAATCATGTTTTAGACAATGCTTTGATTCAAATTATTATGGCCATCGCGTACATAACACCTTGTTCCAGCTGACTGAAGAGCGCTCCACCCAAGCAGCAACCAGAAAAAAAAATCCTTTTCCGGCCCCTGGGAATTCCACATCTCTACAACGTCTTTGTCTTTGAAACTCATCTGAGTGTTAGGAAGAGTTCTTTTGAAGAACGGAGCCATTTGACCAATCAGCTCTTCTCAGAAGAAGACATTGCACGTTGTATGCGCTGTGTTTCGCTTCTCAAGGCATTTTCTAAGTTTGCGCCGGAAGTTTTCGCTTCCTGAGTTTTCTGCAATCCACGTGGTTTAGCGATGGTCACCACACCAGACTTCCAAGCAGGTGGGGGGTCCTGCGATTGAGATGGCTTCTTCCCTGTTACTTCACCCTTCCTCCATTCAGCGTGTCCATTCCAATTGGAACCTCCAACATTCCACCAGCAGGCTCTTCAACATCAATACTCTGAGCGCAAATACCACCAGGTGTTCAGCAACATGAGAAGTCAATTATCTTTTGTTGGTACCATCAGCTGTTGGGTTGGAGAATCGACTTTCTTCTTATTCTTGGATCTATCCAGATAGGTTGCAAAGACTACACTGTCGGGATGCGCGCAGCAACGGACCAAAAAAAAATTGGAGTTTTTTTTTCCTTCTCCCTGCTCCGCCCGGGACTTACCCAAGCAGCTGCCAGCAAAAAAAAAAGGCCAAGGGTTGTTTTGGGTGGAGGAAATAACACGCGCCATGTCCATTCGCTAATCAGTGGAGGCATTCATGGAATGTCGACAAATGGAGTAAGGGCCAGTCCCGACTGAATCCAGGCTTGACACTCCTTCGCCGACATGTCACGCTCATCCCTGCGATTGGTGGTCATCTCTGTCACCAATCGCCAGTGGGCATCAACAAATCGTTGCTGAAAGGTCATGGCTTGAGTGGAAGACTCTGCGATTCATCATCAGTCAGGATCGAGAGACAGTCAAAGGTTCAAAGGTATCAAAGATCCTCTGCCGCGGTTCATCAAGTAAAAGATTCAAGTTGGTTTGCCGTGGCCACGTTGACTAATTGATTGATTACCTCTTGCTTTAAGCAAGAAATGCCAAATGGAAATAATGCGCAAAAGGTGAAACGTGTGAAACATCTGCCACTCAGGTTCCTCTCAGTAATTCTTGCTTGGTGAAGCTTACCGGTAGACGAGGCAAGAACCCTGGAAGGCCATGTTGTTCTACTACTGTTTCAAGTTGTCATCTAAACAGAAATGTTCCTACCGCAATTCCAATCATTGAGATCTGTCAGACATAGATGTCTTATCCGGTGAATATGTCTGAAGGTTGGAGAGCGCAAGCAACTCAACCAACCCAGATCTTCGTGCAAATTGAGATATTTGTTTTTTTGGTTGTTTGTTTCTTTGTTTGTTTGTTTGCTGGTGTTTTTCTTTCATGCAACTTCTCACAGCTTTAAGAGCAAGAACCACAGCTGCTCTTCTTCTCAGATCTGGCATACCTCGATCGGTTTAGTGGAACTCTCTGACCGTCACTGCTGTCATAGTGAGTGCAGCAACAGGTTTTTAGAAAATCACGCGCTTTTGCCCGGAACCTGATACCCAAGCAGCTCGGAACAAAACGAAACAATTTAACATTGTAGCATGTACAATCAGTTGCACGGAAAAAAAAATCCTTCAAATGTGGTCTATGTTTTTTTTTTTGGAAAAACTGGGACCCAATAAAAAGAAATGGAACAAACATGCTGAGTGAGCCAAATTTCCCAATGTGGTGCGTTGTTGAATTTGTACTTTTTGATTTGCTTCTGAAAACTTGGCCGTGGCAATCATTTTTGAAACGAACGTGTTTCAATTCTTGGAAGACAAAATTGTGCTCAAACTCAGAAAAGTGTCCCGACACTGGTTTGAAATTTTTTTCGCAATTCAATGTTGGATGTGATGATTGTGATATTGTTGTAATGGGTTTCAATTGGTTAGGTGGCAAAACTCAATTTTTGTTTTCACCATTGTTTTGGATGTACATTTTTTGCTTCCACAAATTCATTCAGCAAAAATTATGTTTCCGGCGCTCGCAATTACTTTTCATGAGTTTATCAACATTATGGTACGTTCTTTCACTTGAACCAATTTCAAAAAACATGGTCAGAGATGGTGTGTGGCGTCATGCCGTGCTGCGGGGAATGGAGCGATCTGCAGCGCTTTGTGCTGTGTGGCGATGGAAGGTGGGACGACAAGCAGTTGATTCCATCTTGCAGAGTCCGCATCATTTTGAAATTGGTAGGTCAACCCTGGGATGTAGGTCCAGTTTCTAGATTAGAGGTGAATTTGTCAAAAAAATGGTTTGAACCTGAATGAATTCGTGTAGCAATGCTACCATAAGAAGTCGGTGTCCACTTCATTTTGAATGTTATCATGATCAAAGTGCGCCTTTTGTTCACTTTGTGGTGGATGTTTTGAACATCCACATCGTTGCATGTTGGCAAAGACATAGTGGATTTGTTTTTTGATCACGTGTGTTTCCTTGTTTTTGACAGGAAACAACTATGAAGTCACCTTTGGTGCAAGATTCCTATGCGCACGACATGGCGCAGGTGCAGATCCGAGATGGACAATGAATGAGGCAAAGGGCATTCTTGATAGTTTTTTTGGATAACGTATTTTGCACTTGCCCAGTTAAGTGGAATTTACAAGGCATAACATCAATCAGAAAATATTATGTGCCTTAAGTTCTGAAGTGTGCAAGATGGTGCTTTTGTGAAAGGTATTGCTTTCTAAATTGGTCGCATGTGTTGGACGAATATTGAAAGCCCCGTCAAACGAATTCAGATTTGATGCCAAGACTTCCGGCACAATTGACATGCAGGATGGACTTGGCTCTGAAATGGTAGCGAAACTTGCAAAGGCAACTTTTGCTTCCAGTTGCTTTGGCGAATATATAGAGGGCAGAGTGGCATGTGTTGAAACTCTGCTTACCTGACTTCATGCAAGCTTGCCTTTGAATTTGTTGAAATTGAAAGTGTTTTTCTTCCCAGCTTTCATGCATTTTAATGCAGCCAGCGTGGCTTCGCTTGTCCTGATTTTGTGCAATTTTTTCCATAACAAACCAAGGTCTTCAGTACTTGGTTGCGCTTCGAACACGCCTGCTGGATGATTATTTGGCAGCATGTTTCGAGGTACGGAACCCACCGATCCGTCAGGCAGGGCAGTCCGACAAAGATGCGACTGGGACACTGACCTCTCCGATCCTTGACATGAGACAGTTTGAGAGAGTTTGTAGAAAGATTGTGAAAGTGGTCACAGAATCTTGGGGGAAAATTTCAAGATATTAGAAGTATTCTAAGTTCTCGGATCTTGTTCCAGTATGCTCACCCGTGTTTTTTGAAGATTTCAGGTGGTGCAATTGGCGGTCGGTTGCGACACTCGAGCATTGCGTTTGGCGAGCTCTCCTTTCGTACGCTACTTTGAGGCCGACCAAACGAATCACTGGACAGTCGCAGTCGTTGAACATCCACATCCCCCAAGACTCCCATTTTTGGGACCAGATTGACTGAATATGATTGAGGCAATCTGATGTCAATTTGTTTATGGTGGTATCCCTCTTTATTCATCTTTATTCTACTTGGAACATTTAGCATCGTTTATCCATTCATTTGATATATTTTTTTCGCTTGTGTTGATCAGTTTTGAATGCCCTTTTCAGGTAGACACCCCGAGAGTTGCGGGCTTTCGCCACAGGCTTTGAACAGGGTGTGTTGGGTCAAACTATGGGTGAGTCTCAAAATCAAGGACTTTCGACTTCTGGACTCTGGAGATGGAATGGTTCAATCTAGTACTACATCAAGGGATTCTCAGATCCTCAATTTTGAAAGGCACCCAATCAGCGTACCACCACACCGTATCATCTCAATACAAAGCATTGTTTCCAAGATGATGGACGGAAAAGAAACATTAGGGATCAGCTATTTTCACCTTTGTTGGAGGAAAGAACCTTTGAGAAACTTCGTGTGATTACAGGGCAGCGCTTTTCCAAATTAAGCTGTTTTAGGCTCGATGATCTGATAGGGGAATTGAGCGAACATGTCATCAGTCATTGCATTTGCATTGCTTCATTTTTTTGTGCCAAGTGTGCAGCTGTCTAATATTGTCACAAGATATGTTACTTCTTTTTGTGGAGCCATCTCTAGTGGAATCAATTGTATTGCCTCGCTGGAGAAGATAGACTCGGATTCTGTTCTGTTTGAATTTGTTTGCCATGCATTTTCGAGATCATTCCCTCCAGCTGGTATTACCGACGGTGGTCACTGTCGCTGTGAGCGTCTGCAGTTTTTATGTTTTCCGTCGGTTGCAGAGATGCCGTTGTGCTGCGCTGCTAAGATTCCCTGCCTCCAGCGATTCGAGGGAGCTTGGAAATGCACTGCGGCAAAATGGTGTAGTGGTGCTAGAGAATATCGTAGCACCGGAAAAGATGGATCTGTTGTTGAAGGAACTGCAGACTGCTAGTGGCGTTTTTCATGGAGCTGTGGGATCTTTTGCAGGTCATCATACCTTGCGTAATGCTGCTAAACCTTTAGGCGAGTCCACGGTAGCACAGGAATTGGCAGTTCATCCACTGGTACTTGCGACGGTGGAAGAAATCTTGCGACCTTGGTGTAAACGGATCAATCTAGGCACATGTTCCATGATCTCAGTGGAAGCTCCACCATCTTTGGACGAGAAACCTGCACCACCTCAAGTGCTGCACCGTGACAATTCCATGTGGGGAGCTTCTACTTGGCCTTGGTTGCCGTCAACTGGTCGCCCAGAATTCTCCGTCTCGGTGATGTGGGCGGCATCGGAGTTCACGGAGCACAATGGCGCGACGCGGTTTTTGCCCGGATCTCATCGTTGGTCGCACCAGAAGCATGAAGCATATGACAAGGGCTCTAGTCTTCCTGAAGGAATTACAGAAAAAGATGTTATTCCCGCAACGATGCCCAAAGGCTCTGTAGTGCTGTGGTGTGGCAATACCCTCCATGGTGCAGGCGCTCATGCGCCGCGACAAGTGAACGATGATCATGATCCGTCCACCAGGCATGGACTTCTCTTCATTTACAATTTGGGCTGGTTAAAACCGGAGCATAACTTCCATTGGGCTATACCTGCCAGTGTGATGAAAGCGTTCTCTCCTAAGCTCTCTGAATTAGTTGGGCTTTTGGGTGAGAATGCAGTTAAACATGACTGGATCACCGGGCCAATCTATACTCAACCATACCTTGGTGGCCCTGATGGGAGTAAAGCAGGAGAGGGAGTGCAGTTCTGAACCCAGTCCCTTCAGAGAAAATGGATTCCGCCAGGTGGCCTCTGTAGAGTGTCCATATGCTGTCGACTCGACATCCCTGAGCTCGGACCAATAGAGTCCGTGGAAAAAGTGCCAACTCGATCGCAGGAAATGCCGGCCATCCAGGGGCCATTGTGTTGCAGAGTTCTCAGTATCCTTCGTCAGGTGGGTCCAACACCTTGGACATGTTGTTCAAGTAGGTTTCGACTTGAAGAAGCCTGATCTTTTACTCCCTGCTCTGGTGCGGACCTGAAGTTGTGAAGCTGAAAACTGGGTCAGTTGGTCACTCCATATCGACCCGAGTTTTACAATTCTGATTCCATGGCAAAGGTGGATGTTGGGTTTGATCCAAATTGCTCAACTGCGTGGGTATGCGAGGTGCAAATGGCTGGAAGGAATTTTCAAATGTTGGACTAAAGAAATGTTAGGTCTGAAGATTTCGCACATATTCCATGGGCACAAATGAGGACATGCCCTTGATCAGAGCTACGTACAAGTTGCAAGCCTCGGAGTATTTGATATCATCTTATGACCAGACTTCTCAATTGTCAAGGTGACCACCTCTTTTGTGGAGCGTGATATCCTGACATTTGACTTAATTCACTTTGACCGATCCTAGAAAGCCACAATCTGTGCCACAAACAAGTAGGGGAGACTTTTCTTTTGTGCTTTGCTCCGGAAGGGTCTCTTGGAGTACCACGATCCGATCTTTACCATTGAGCTCTGGAAAGCACTTCAAAATATTGAGGGTATTGCACCCCAGTTGCTCGATAGCATGAAGCCTGCAGAAAGCAAAATGGAGCTACACAAATCATACCGGATGATGCTAGATGTTGAAGGGTTGAAAGATAGTTTTTTTTCAAGGCATATCAATTTACAGCGTGATTTCACAAGCACATCCTCATTTGTAGACATGCAAGGTCACGGGAGTGGTCATGGATTGCTGCTATGTCTTAGTTCATTCATTATCTAGACCGCTGCTTCTCACTGAGTTTGTTTGGGTCATCAACAACATGGCTATTCTTTTTTCAACTAGTCGCTGTCGTGTTTGCAGGTTTGTTTTGGTCCATGAGTTGTGACTGGTTTGCTCAGGCTCTTGATCCTTGCAGTACTAGATCCCTACTGGTTGGACTTTCTGGAGCAGGAGTTCAAGGGTTCAGCAATGGCTCAACGGTTTCAAACGCCAATGGATGTCAGACATTGGGTTGTTTGCGGATGTGTGATGAAAACAGACGTTAATTCATCGAGCTCAATGCTTAGGAGCACAAGCAGAAGCCAGTGCGAATGGCATGGAAGTGTGGTTCTCGTGGTTTTATGGAATTATATCGAATTCATCACACCTGTGGCTACTTGAGCAGTTCCATGTGGTGCAGCAACACTGAGTCTCTCTTGTGAAAGTGTGATTTGTGAAAGTAGATTCCAAGATGTTGCTAAAGCGTGTTGCCTTAAAAGCCTTGGGTTCCAGGTTTCTAAAGGCTTTCAAAACAAGATCGTTTTTTTCCATCGTGAAGCTCTGCGACGACTGCGACGACTGCGACGACTGCGACTTGATTGAGGCCTGAGCGGCTGCCGCCGCTCGAATGGCACCGAGCGCAGCTGGCGCGGCATGGCTGGCAGGTATGCGAGGTGATCAGTGAATTGAGGTGGGAATCTCAGGTTGAAAAATTGGAAAAGTTGAGCATGTTGAAGAGTTTTTTTTTGAGCTTTTACAATATTGATTTTTCTTTTTCTCGTTGGTTTCGATTGCTTGGTTTTTCACATACTCATGGAGATCGACCTTCGCTCCATAGGGGGTCAATTTTGGTGGTCAGGTGTGGTGATGTAGCGGCTCCAGAAGTGTCTGTATCTAGTCTCTTCCATGTGCTGGTTTCAAGGTGCCACTCACTTCGGGTTGAAATGCCAGTGTTACCTCAACGTTGAAGACTTGTGCACCTGTCAGGCGTGGTTGAAAAGGCCAAGGCCTTGTGTGAAATGGTGCAACTGACAAGCTCTGCGATTCAGCGTTGTCCAATCGTTCTACTACAAGCACCCACAAGGTGCGCGGTGCTGTCGGAACTGGGTACAGTATCATTTTGCAGATCTGCCAGATTCAGCAACATCTCTTCAGAATCCAACCTGTAGACTTGCTCATGTTTGCAGGCACAGTTGTCAAAGGAACATGGAGGCCTGGGAGTCAGCGGATTTGTGCCACAATTTCCTGGAGCATTTGCGAAAGAGGACCCAGCAGGGCTGGTCCATCACCATCGCCAGTAGGTCGGGACTGTGCAGTGAACTTTATCTGGACATGATTTGGACATCCTACATGGGAGCGAGTTGGACCTGTCTTTGACAGTAGCTACACCTAGCACGGGCATGGTAGTTCTGTGTAGCTGTTTCGATGTGTTTCGATGCTATGTTTGTATGTGATGACATGTCAACAGTCAAGACTCTTCGAGGAGCTTGCTTGGAGAAGTGTGTAGCATGCTTTAGCTTGACTGTGCTGCAAGCCTTTCAGGGGGCAACATCTGGCGAGAAGATGCAAAGTGGCCGGTACGCGAGGCGCAGTGAAGTTGGATTCGTAGCAGTTTGGTTTGGAGAATACGGATGCTGGATGCGTATCTTGAAATGTTGTAGAAATGTTGTGCACTTTTCCACCAAGTCACTTGGCTTAACACCAATATAAAGGCAAACATTCACCGGTGGGGTAGTTTTTACTTGAGGTTCATGGTTCATGCATGAGAAATCTTTTTGAGGTTCATTCAGAAAAACGAGAAGAATTGAGGTTGTTTATTGGCTGTTTTCTTTTTGGGTTTGCACATTGAAAGATGTTGGAACTGAACAAAAACAAAATGGAAGCTAAAGCACCGATACAAATGGTGTCTGGTGGTGTCTGATGGCCATACATGGTTCCTGCCACTGTTTGCTGGTGACGCAGGCAGCTAGTGGAGGAGGCCTGCTGCCGTAGCTGTCAAGAATTCAACGTGTGTGTTTGATTTCCCAGGCCCCGAGTCCATATGAGATCTAGGGTCTAGGGATATAGACAAAAGTTCTGGGATGTTTCTGGTGGACTTGTTTGCCATACATGCAGTGCACCAAATACCACCCCTTGGGTTCGAGTATGCTGTAGAAGAAGTTAACTCAGCACTGAAATGAATCGGCTGTCCTCCAACTTCAGGTGAATTTGCCGGGTTTTGACCTGTGTAGGATGCTGTCAACCTGTATGAAGAGAATTTTATCTTTCTGATGAAGCCCATTTCGGCTCAAAAGCTAGCCCAAAGTCAAGCCTCTTCCAACCAAGCCTTTCAATAGCACATCTATGGCGGACATCACCTACAAGCATCTTGGTAGCAGCAAAGACTTCACATGTTGAGATCTCTTGCAACATCATTTTCTTGTTAGAAGTGTGACATTTGGAGNGTCTCGACATTTGGCTGTAGAGTGGGGCCGCAACGATCTTCAGTCTTTGGTGACGAATTGTAAGTCTGATGAAAGTAGCAGAGATGCAAACGACTCTGGCTTCTTGGGGCAAGGCTCAACTTAAACTAAGCATAGTTTGGCCAGACAGCGGGGTGTATGATGGGCATATGTTTAGTATCAGATCATTTTGGTCTTAAGGAACAGCTTTCTGAACTTGGAGCCTGTGACAAAGCCTCTTAAGCGACGCAGCAGTGAGCCGTCCTTGCTGGATCCGCACTTTGCACTTGAAAGTGCCCTCGAAGTGGTGGAACAGAAGGAAGCCATTGAACGTGGAGTCAAAGGACTCTTGAATGCAAGGGCAAGGATCCATACATCCATACATCCATCCATCACAACATGAAGGGAATAAGAGATACATTTGCTGTGTTCTTGCAATGTGACTCTTACCAAATTTCTGTGCACAGACAGAGTTCAGATTTGTGAAGAGGCGCCGTGTTTTCAAGCGTTTTCCACAAACAGAGATGGGCTAACTTTATGAGGCCTTGGCTTGAAGACAATGTTCAATGTGGGCAGTCTCGCTCATCCTGAGTTTTGCGGGCCTCCATGTGCCTTCATTGCGGCGGGAAAGTGTACCAAGGGTGCTACTTGCGGGTCCGGGGCAGCATTGCGATGTCGGCCGAGATTGATTGTTTTGGTGAGTTCAGATGGAATGCCAGTCGAACGGCTAGTGGAACATGCTAGTGGAACATGCTAGTGCCATGCCGACAGGAGGCAAAGCCAATATAGATCAGTCGCATCAGTAGCTTCCAGGAGGTAGAGCCATTGAAAGCGACACTGAAACAAATGCACGCAAAAAGCGACCAAAAACATAAGTTCACCAAGATGGCTAGACTTTTCAGCATGCTTCTTTCCAGTGCAGGATGTGCCACGGTTTGCACAAGAAAGCCATGAAGTACGACAAGAAGCAGAGGGCGGCATGGCAGTGCTTGAGCGGCCATGATACTTGGCGGGAAAAATATGGGCTCTTTGAATCTTTGCATGATTAGTCCAGTTGGAAGATCACGGATCCGTTTCCTGACATTTTGAAGCACTGTGCCCATGACTTCTGGCATCAGGAGATCTTGGAATGGCTTGAGAAGTGCATTCGTTCTCGGGCGGACAGTTTGGGACTCTTGCAAGAGGTTCAGCCTCTACTGCAGTTGGTTCAAAACGAAATCAAAAGGCTTCCACCCAGCGGATCTCAAGGAAAATTATCAGCAGCACAAGAGAAGAACTTGAGGAGCCTCAGATGCATCCATTGCATTTAGCATGCCTTCAATGCTTGTCGGACCTCATGTGAGTGCAATTGCGCGGCTGTTGCCTGATGGGTGGCGTGAATGATTTGAATGTGTGATGTATTGATGTACTGATGTACCCGTCCATTATTTGCTACAGAATCCTTTCGAATATTCTTTATGACATGGGCGTTTCCTACTTGAGTATGTTGGACTAGGAAATACTTCGCCAAACGAACCGCTTGGAAGATGATCAATGAGGCATAGCCGGAGAATCCCAGCATGAACATGATTTCAGTGGAGCTTTTTGTGATTATCTCAGCAATTACAGTTCACAGTGCTTTCAAATTCCACCTAGGCAGGAAGTTGCTGTGGGTTTCTCCGATTTGAAATGTATTGAGATCATATGCCACACTTTCCGAGTGGTGCATGGGGCCAGGGCCTCCATCATCCCACTCTTGACACAGCATTGTTGGTGGAGGTGTGGAATTCCCACGTCCGTGCCAAGTTGTCGATGCAACCGTTTCTTTCTGGCACAACTTTTCTATTGCTTCATCAGCTGGAGTCTTTTGATTGTTTGAGAGGTATGCAGGAAAAAAACTGGTATGCTTTCATGCTATTTGGGGTCTATGCTGGTATGATTTTATATATACACACAATGCACGAAGTATTTGTTTTCATGTTCAATTTTCTGCGAAAGCATACTGTGTGTGCAGTGTGGGTAATATATGGATGGGGGACGATGTGGTTGAACTGAGCAGTTGACACCATTGCATTTGCATCGACCCAGCTGGCGAACACTTTGCGCGTTCCAGGCGCAGGCTTTGGTGGCAGAGATGAGGCTCCAGCTAGCAAAGTCATGAGCACTGCAATCGGATGAAAGCTGTTGAGTAAAGGGACACAAACTGGCAATCTGCGTCAAAACTACTTGGCCTTGACGGGCATTTTTGATCAGTTTTGACTTGTCACAGAAACTTCAATCTTTGCTTCTATTGGCTATAGCTACTACAGTTACTGGTAGTCAAAAGGCCACATTGAAGGCCAAACATGTAAAAGAAAGAAAGAGGGTATCATGTGCAGAAAGCCAGAATGAGCGACCAATTTGTCGTCGTCCCAATGTTTATGACCTTTGAACTTATTCCATTGAGCTGCACTGACTGCAATGAGTTGGCTGACCGGCTGTTTCTCTCTCTCTCTGTCTCTCTCTCTCTCTATGAATAGAAAACAGACTCTTGAGCAGTGTTAGAAATCCTGGTTGTTTGGACATAGAGAGTTATACTTACTACCGGACTACCCTTTTAAACAGGTATTATGAGACATAAGGATCTTATAAGGATTTTTGTTCACCAGTCAGTATGATGGAATGTAACAAGTTGTTTTTCGCACTGCTCGCTTCTCACTTGTTGCAGTTGTTGACATGTGGGACTTCTGCGTTCAACACCTTTTTGAGACCTTCGAGCTGAAACAGTTGGTTGCAGTCGCAGACGAAGTTTTTAGCGGGCTCCGTCGATTGGTTGTTACCATTCGACTCAAGTTTTTATTTGCCTGCGCAACGAGTGTCCTGTGACAGGAAATTTTCAGAGCAAGGCTCAAATAGTGCAGTCGAGCACTGCGCATCATCTTGCGCCACGACATTCGAACAGGCTAGCAGTCTGAGATGCGGGCAGCCTGTCGATGTTGAACACTTTAGAGGCGGCATTTGGTGCAAAATAATTACTGAGCTGTAAACTGAGCGAGCACCTGGCAAGACATAGAACCACTGAGCAATCACAAACCTTGAAACATTTTGAAACCCCCTTGATGATATACCTTGCATGAACCCCGAGTTGGTGAGAGCCTTTGCAGGATTCGTTATTCCTCAGAGATCCAGAACAGTTCTTTCATCCAAGGCAATGGACACTTCACCAGAACTTTGCTTAATCTGAAAGACGAGGCGCAATTTTTTGGATCTGAACGAAGGGAGGAAAGACCACAAATGGATACTGTGCAGATACAAATGGATACAAATTGCTTGGTCCCAAGCATTCGAATCCGATTCGAATCCTTTGTTGTTCCCACCTATCCTTGATTCGTTGATGCCACCATCAAGCTGAGCCAGAAAGACGGGCTGGGCCGTTGAGGCAGTTCGAGCATAGCAATGATATCCCCATGGACTGGCAACACTTGTCCTACAGAGAAGTTCCGAACTCGGTCCAAACATCTCTCATGACTTGCAGTCTACCAAATTTGCATCTCTCCTTGGTTGTGTTTCAAGCAACATTCGAACAAATGGATGTTTAGAGTCATGGGCAACACATGCGCGAAGTGTCACACAGTCCAACCCTTTCCCACTTTCTTCAGTTTAAGGCGTAACAGTGAGTGCAGATGGCCGGCAAAAGGAGTTGGAACGAATAAACACAGATGACGACAATGAAATCGACATGCCTCAGAGAGCTGTTCCACGAAATGTTCGAATGGTGTGACATCGCGGCAAAGAGAAACAAAGCGGTGGCGGATACTCAATGATACGATCGGTAGCCCAGGGACACATTTGTTTTAAGAGTTTATAGCATACTGCAGATCGCTGCAAGGAAAACAAACCCCTTTGTCTGCCATGAAATTAAAAAACATGAATTCCTCCTACTTAAACGAATGATAAGGGGATAGAGACATGAGTTCAGCTGCGTGGGCACAGATTTGCTCTCGATGGACCGTTGTGGTGGCTCCGTGGATCCTGGTGCTGCTTCAAGTCTACCGACGTCGAAGTTTATGCCCAGTACAACTGTGGAAGGGGAATTTGAGAACCGAAGATTCCTTAAACTTTCTGCAAGTCCTTCCGAAAGCGGTTGATTGCATCCTAGAGACAGTGATCCGCAGTGGTGAAGAAAGAAGATCTTGTGTTAGAACAGTTTCAAGTAGGAAAAACTGCTTCTTGACTACATCGTTACATCACTTTACATCACTTTATTGTAGAGTATCTTTGACTACATTACTACATCACTCTATTGTAGAACGTTGCCATGGAAGATGCATTGGAGCTCCTCGAGCGCGAATCGGGACGTTTGACGAAACATCTTCGAGCCTTCGAGTTGCAACGCCTGGCACAGAGCAGCAGCTCCTGGCGGAGACAGGTCCAAGAGGCGAAAGGTGCCTGAAGCAGCAAAAACAGCAAAAACAAAATTGACACAACGATATGACACAAAGACTAAAAATGGTGTTTTGCCGCGTGTTTTTTTGAAATTGAAAACATCAGATGTCTGCAGCTTTCAGGTGCCTGGGAGGCTTTGGCCCGCTGGCGCTTCGGAGAGCCGACGGAGCGCTTGACGGGTCCATGGCCTCAACTTTGGGCTTCGAAGCTCAGACAGGACGAGAAATTTTCGACAGAAAAAAACGTCACGTCAGTGTACATCAGTCAAGTGGGTCAAGTCGTTAAAAAGTCGTAGAACTTGGATTTTTTTTGACTGGAAAAAAAACCGTGAGTGAAAAATCAGTTAAATTGAGATGATTTTTTTGAATATTATGTTAACTCATCCGATCCTTTTCAGATATTTGTTGTGTTGAACTTTGTGTTCAAGCTTTGGCAGGAGGAAGATACACTGAAATGCTTTGAAGCTGGAGCTTTGAACTCCGAGAAGGCGGATGGAAGCTTATTTCTGTTGGGAAGTAGGTGCTACAATTAATGGTTCAGGCTAATCAGGAGAAGCATCTGGAATGATGGCTACTAGGATGAATGTGGTGTAGCTTGAAGTCTTTTTCATCCAGGAGTCAATAGTCAATACTGTCATTTGTTAAGTTCGCAGCACACCTTCTTAGTCAGCCGCCGTTTGTGCCGAGAATGGGAGGTGCTGGCTTTCACCAGCTTTGTTCGTTGCTGGGTCAGCGACGAGCACATGTTGGTGGCGGGCCTTTACAACGGCGCACTGCAAGCTGTTCACTGGAAGACCGGCAAGAAGGAGAACTTGCCCAAAACCCGGATGAGACATGATGAGACCTGTTTTGCAGCTACTTTGATGTGCACATTTCTTTTTTAAATGTATAAATATATGTTTTATTATTACACACGATGATATGTGCAGTGATGTCGTGTGTTTAGTGCAGTTCAGTTTTTCATTTCCGATAAATTTTTGACGCAGGAGCTCCTGGGTGGCCGCCATGAGGATGAAGTCATCGCCGTGGACCTGAACGAGGAGCACGTGTTGTCCGGCAGCGGCGATCCGGGCTACTATGCCCGTCGACCACTGGATGCCTCGGTGCGGCTGTGGCGTCGCTCCGATGGCGCAGCACTGGGATGCTTCGAAGGTCATGCGGACTCGGTACGTTGCGTGGCACTTTTCAAAACACAAGGCTTAATGCAATTTGCTTTGTCGGGAAGTTTGGATTGTCACATGATTCTTTGGGCCCTGAAAAATGGCTCAGTGGAATCTGCCTCGCATTTATGCGGGCCATGCCGTTGCATGAGTATCCTCTGTGAAGATGTGGATGCCTTTGGCACAGCTCGGGCTCGTATTTTAGCAGGTTCCGGTGAAGGTGTTGCAGAGCTAGCTCTCACAGTTCGACAGGGTGTGGCGACTGTGACGCAACTGAAGTTTGTCTCTGCCTATGTTGACGTGTCGTCCTTGAGTTACTTTCTTGGCCCAATATGGCGCCAGGAGATTGAACAAGGTTCTTGGCCCAAAAGTTTTCTTGGCGCTTCTCTGAAGGTGGCCGTTGGCAGCGTCGATGGACAGTTTGCTTTGTTGCAAGGTGGCACGTGCCGAGCAGTTCACGAGCTCTTTAAATCTCGCCATGGCAATCACGATGTCGTCTCCATTGCCACTTGGTTGCAAGGATTCATGGCTGTGTCAGGAGCTTCACAAATCCAATTAGCACTCTTTGCGCCAGTTTTTTTTTTCCAATTCCATAAAATCTTACATTGCTTCTACTCCGTCTTAGGGATTAGAGCATTTTGGCAAAGATTTGCTGATCAGCCGTGGAGGTCATGATCAGCGAGCGCCGCATTCTGCTGGTGAGCCGAGCTGGAATACTTACTTTGTTGGTCGCTGTGATGCACCAAAAAAACAGACGAAACACAAACGCATGACACGCATGACATCTCAGCGACGAGCTGTAGGAGCTGTAGGAACGATGTCTCAACTTGGGCTCGAGGCATGGGATGGACTCCTAGCATCTGAGCCATGTCGACAAGTTTGGTCAAAGTCAGGCCCAAACGAATCCAGAGGGATAAGGTGGGATTTCTCCAAATGGAACCTTTCTAAACGCGGAAGAGCTGAAACTTATTTGGAAGAGGCTGTGCTGTTGTAGGTTCACTCTCCCTGCCTTTCTTGAAGCCAGACTCAGACATTTGTTTTTTGGCTTTTCGGGGATCAAGTATAAATTAAACCACCCCTGCTCATATGTAACATTCTCGTGCCAAACCATTTCAACTCATAGTTTTTGGTGGAACAGGATGGCGAATGTACGTCTCCACCATCGGTCTCTGGGGCCCTCGCCGATTGATTTCCGATGGCTTTGACAACGTCATACGCGTCTTCACCTTGGAGAGCAACTTAGTCGAAACCGGTCACGGCCCGAGGAGACGGTAACATAAGGTAACCGTTAAATACCGATAACCCATTTCATCACTTTTCTCACCTTTGCTGTCCTTAAGCAAATTGTTTCAAGTCTTTGGAAGCGTGTTAGATAAAACAAATCCCTTCAAATGATTGTGTAGTCTGCTTTGGAATGCAGTTTGCTTTTGCTCTTCAGCCGAACGACTAGATTAATTTGTGCTGATGAGGAAAGACTTACTTCGACGAGATGATGGAGTCCGACGACGATGAAGTCTCCAGCGAGTGAAAACAATGCATTTCACGCTGCTGACTGTTTGGACTCTGCTTGGTAGTTCAGAGAGATAGATACATGAAAGATCATGAAGAAGAGATTTGAATTTTCTTGCTGCCTACGTGTGTCTTGTACGTGACAGGTTTAGATACTGAGCTGTATCGTGATAAACCTTGCTCACCCAACAATCATATGTTTTTGACGGAGCATACAAGATAAATCAATTGTATATGATGATACATGCATGTAGTCTATGTATTAAGTATTAACATTGAAAAGACATGTAGTCGATGAGTCGATTTCTGTTTGTATCTGTCGACGCAGCCGGATTCCTTGGCTCAGACTGGCCGCCTGCCGTTCCTACGAGTATCGTCTCGTCGCTGGCAGCATCCTCGGGCGACACTGAAATCATGGTATCCTGTAGATGGAAGAACTCGTGCACCGGTCCAATGCATGTCAAAGATGATATAATAATATATATTATATTATATATATATATTAATATTTTTCAAAATGTTGCATCACTTTTTGACACTATGGTTACATGATGTTACATGATTTAATGGTAAGATAAGTATCTCAAGATGGGCTTAGCTGTTTTTTTAGCTCGAGGTCTTTTGAGTCATGGCCGGTCTGCTGCGTCGTGCTGCAAGGCCCGGGGGTGCCGGGCTGAAAGTCAGATCAAATGCTCCACGCTTCTGCCGCGCAGGAAAGACTTCAATCGTTTTGGTCATGTCAGATTTATGGTCAATTTGATAATTTGATGTGTGATTTCCTTGCTTTCAAAATGATTTTCAAATGTTTCGGCAATTTGTCCTATGAATTTGTTCGGCTTATTGTTGAATTTCTTCATGTCTCCATATGCAACGCAACCAAGAGGACTGCCGCAAGTGCCCCGCTTCGTGGTGCTGTGGCGAAGGGCCCCATCAAACCTATTGGTCCAGACTTCCCCAGGGTCCATACTAAGGCCTGATAACTGGAGGTGTCACTTGTGGGATGCCAATTTGACTCCAAGATGTATGTTTTTCCTTCAAAATTAAGTGCAACATTTTGAATGTCATGATTTCATGGCTTTCATTGGTTTCATAGCATGCTTTTTTACGGATCTCTCTCATGCCAGTACCTGGGCCCCAACGGATTCATGCATCTTGGCACAGCTTAGCTTGGCACAATGTGATTGGAAAGGCTGATGTGCAATAGAGTCTGCTTTCTGTGGTATTGGCTTTATGAAAACCGCCAGGATACAGACTCCCGCAACTTCACAACATAGTAAAAATGATAGCAATTGCATTGATTGCATTTTGCCGTGATTCTGAGAAATTCATTACCAACCTGTGGCTGAGGGAGTCGAATTACACTTTTTGGAGCTTGTCGAACCCGATCAGGCTGTAGCAAAGTTTGCACTTTTCTTAGAGAGGTGAGCGGTGAAGACGGTGAAAAGATCAACAAAAACGCAGTTTCAGCTTTCACATCCAGCTCTGCCAGGGGAACAATCTACTCCTCTCCTTGGTGTGAAGGTGGTATTCACAATCCAAAGATTGACCCCATCCAGCACTTCAACACACAGGACGAGGGTGCACCAAAGAGCAGAATGGTTTTGCCAGTTGTGAAAGCACCGATTTGTAATTTCAAGCTGTTTTTGCATTTGGAGATACAGATTCGAATTGAACTGTTAAGCCCATCCCGCGTCGAAGTATATTTTGCTGGCATGAGAAATTGACATACTGAGTTGGTCTGGAAGCCTTGTTAGGTGCCAACAAAACGAGGAAGAACTTAGAACCTGGTGAGACAGTGAGACCTTAATGTGTTTGCGAGGACCGATTCCAAACTGTTCCTTGGCTCTGGATGTATTTATACAAATGCTTGAACGAATACTGTTTGAGATTTAAAGGTGTGGTTGTGGCTTGCACTTTTCTATCAGAAGGAAATATGTTTTGTGAACTCCTGGAAACTTATTCCCAGTGCAGTTAAATCATTGGCCATTTGGCTACTTTTCTCTTTGAGGGTATATTTTGTGTGCTACAGGGAAAGTCTGAAAGTTGTTTTCCATAAGATATTGTGGAGCAGTATCCTATGTGCCAGTGACACCCTTCCCATGAAAAATTGGAAGCCTTATGGCTGCTGAGATGTCCGCGGCGGAGTTTGTGAAGTGCTTCTTCTACAACTTGATTCCGTTGCGTTCCTTGCCATCAGTAGCACCCAGAGCATGGCTTTTTCTCGAATAATGCCTCAAGAACGTGCTGCGAAGGGGTTGATCAGTGTTCTTGTCCGACCCAGCCAGTATTCATGTCCTTTTTAAACATGTATACCTTCGCTTTTTTTGAAATCTGAGGGCTTTTATGAAAATTTTCACAGAACGGATCGCACAGGTTGCTTCCTTACAATGGTGGGTGTAGGGAAGCCAAGACCGTTGGTTCCAGATCGCTTATATCTCTAGTGTTGAAACTGTCTGGCAATTGCATGAGACTCAACAAGTAGCATTAGTAGCATTATTATGCTTGAGAATGTTCAAACAGAATCTGAAATACCTTTCTTTTCAAGTAGTTGCAGGGTCACCAATTCACCGAGGGCCCTGTAGTCGTGACCTTCTTCTGGACCTGGTTGGAGCACAGGCAGGTGCTGCCAGGTGGATCTTGGAAACCTAGCATCTGCCAGGGTGTCCCAATGTGCCAACGCCAATTTTTTTCTCGTAGGTCAGTGGATAGATAGTATTCTAGTGTACCAAAATGCGAAGTGCTACTTGAATTGCGTTGCTTTGAAGTTAGCGACCATTTCAAAGACTCCGATGAACTTTTGCCTTCTCGCCGAAAGGGTCATTGAATGAGAAGAGCAAGTTTGTTTTGGTTGACAGAGTTCGGGAAGCTCTGCAAATACACGAAATCACCGTTGTTTAATGAAACAAGTCTCATCCCAATCTGAATATCTTGATGTAGGACTAAAAAAACACACCGCAGGCGTGAGCCCAATGAGATCTTCATGGACAGGGAGGAGTATTGGAAGCACTTCCTTGACTACTACTATGGTGGGGTGTCATAGACTTCCTTGTGAATTGGTCCTTGGAATGATTGATTTCTTTGGACACTTCTTATGTCAGAAACTGCTGTTGCTGTTCGACATAGATGTTAGATGCTTGGGGATGCTGCGAATCCTGTTTGGTGCCGATGTTCCTAGTGACACTTTTAGCTCTGCCAGAAGTTACCGACCTTAACCGTCGTCAAGGACAGTTTGGAATCTTTATGTTTCGCCTTTTTTTGGACCAATGTCCGGCTGCAGGTGTCTACTTTGATCACCACCGCTACTCCCACATGATGTGTCAGCGCCGTGCACACAAGTGGGGCTATGCTGGACTGGACATTACTTTGGAGGCGAGAAGTACACGGAGGAATCATGGAGGACGATTTTTTCTAGGTTCAGTCAAGTCTGTGCTGCAACTCTTCAAAATGGTTATTTTCGCCCCCAAATCATCAACTCTGTATTTGTCTATCCTCTATTGAATGTCCTTTGCTACAGACTCTCAACATGAAGGGGGCACATTTCATGTTGGAATATTTTGATTGAAGCAAGCCACTCGCTGTCAGCAGTCTTGCCCGCAGCCTTGCAAGCAGTTTTGGACCTGCAGGGTGGCCACCATCACTGAGAGGGGCGCGACAGTAGCAGCATCAAGCAGCACGCTCGTGCGTGACAGCGTTGACTTGCCGGGCCTGTTCAAACCTGCAGGTTGCTTCGAGTTGAAGTGATAGAATCCATTTAATGAAATTAGAATCTGAGTTTTTTGGCCACGGCAATCACGCAATCGAAGCTGTTCTGAGTTTTTTGAGCAGAGCTGCCCATGAACGCTGAATGATATTTCCAGCTTTGTGGAAAAGATCTAAAGTTTCCCAACAAAAATGGCCTTGACGTATTGCAGCTCAGCGCAGAGGTTGAGCCAGTTGAACTCTTCGAAGATAAATGGCACGTCAACGGCAAAAAAAAGTCCAGATCAACTCACTTGTGCCTGCAACCCTGCAACCCTGCAACCACTTGTCCAGTACACACAAACACACACTTCGTGAAATCTGCTTAAAAGGCTTAAATCACTAAATGTGGCTTGTATGCAGAGTTGAGTGTCTTTAAACTGGAGCTGCTGAACTGACTGTAGATGCCATTCGTATGGAATTGAAATGTGCCTTGACCGACCTTTGACGTTTCATTTCACCTGTCAACTGCAGCTTGAGCTGTGCGTCGCCCAGGCCCGAATCTCAAGGGTCAACGCAAATTCACGGTGCGTGTCTTTGGTCAAATCTTTGAGGCGAGTTGAGCCCATGGCACATGGACGGATCCAAAGTCCGTCTGGTACCTGGCAGGGCAAGGCCGCAAAAGGCCGCAAGGCCTTTGACATGGCCTTTGACATATATATTTTTTCCAATTCATTTCACATGTAAGGCCCAGCTTGGGCGAGCCTTTGGTAAGCCTCAGAAGCTCCAGTTTGTTCGGGTCACCAAGTGGAGTGTCAAGTGTCGAGCCAAGGTCAAGGAGGAAGGTTTTTTCAGGTTTTTTTTTCTATTTTCTTCCTGTCTAGGCTGTCTAGGTGTCATTCTTCACAGTTACAGTTTTTACGCCAGGGATGAGAATTGAGCTTTCACAAACTGGCATTGCTGGACAATGTGATCAGATCTGGATTCAGTAACACTTGTTACAAGAGAAATGCATACTTTAAGAGGATGAAAACCACCCAGCCAAATAAATCCATTAGAACTTATAGAACTCATAGAACTGGTGGCAATTCTGCTTCGCTATGCGTTAATTTGGCTGAGGCAAAGTGTGGTGAGTTGGCTTCACAGTGTCCATCGGCTCAGACGTGAAAAGCAAAAATGCTTCCACTCAGAGCTTGGGCATCAAAGCAACTGTTGCTGAGGTGGTGCGAGCTTTCGCGTCCAACTTGGAGGTGGCTTTGAAGTCCTTGTTCTCACAGTGTTTCCCAAAAACATTGGATAAAATGTGATTATTCTTTCTACTTTTTTAATTTTGATTTTTGCATGCTTTTGCCATTTGCAGATCCAAGGTATCTCCAGCTTCACTTTTATTGTCATTTGTCACACCGATACTGTTGGCATGCTGGTAGACATTGGACCCTGCCCCCGCCCAGTAAGAGTCGAAAAATGGTTGCAATATATAACTGAATCCCCAAAAGGACCACCAGAACTATTGACCTCAAATCAAGCCTGATCACCCAGCTCCATCTTCAAATCTGTCTTCATACCAGGCCTTTCTCGTGCTCCTTTTGGTGCTCTAGTTGTGCTTTTTTGTACTTTTTTGTGCTTTTTCTCGTGCTCTTTCTCGTGCTTTTTCTCGTGCTCTTTCTCGTGCTTTTTCTCGTGCTCTTTCTCGTGCTCTTTCTCGTGCTCTTTCTCGTGCTTTTTCTCGTGCTCTTTCTCGTGCTTTTTCTCGTGCTCTTTCTCGTGCTCTTTCTCGTGCTTTTTCTGGTGCTCTTTCTCGTGCTTTTTCTCGTGCTCTTTCTCGTGCTTTTTCTCGTGCTCTTTCTCGTGCTTTTTCTGGTGCTCCTTTTGGCGCGCTAGTTTGCCATTCCTCGTGGGAATGGAGTTTCAGATTTGAAAACATCTAATGTGGGTCAAAAGTTCTCGTGGTCATTCTCGTGGTTTAGATTGTGGTCACTCTTACAGGGCCGGGGCAGGGCCCAAGGCATATATATTTATTTATGTAATTATATTATATGTATATATTTGTATGTACACCTCGCGTCATACTGTTTTGCATGGACTTGCTGCTACATATATATATATATATATATATGTGTCATATGTACAGGAGAATGCTCCTGGCAATTCTAGCCTTGCCATTTGCAGCAGGAAACAGCTGGAAACTATCTGCAATATTGATTTGAGAGTGCCCGCAAATGTGAATATAGGAATCAACAGTTTCTTGAAATCTGTTTTTTAAATCTATATAGCTTTCACGCCATGAAATTCGGTGTGGTGTAGGTCTGTTTCTGTACTTTCTTAACACTGTAAATCACCATTCAAATATGAAAACGGGGAATGCATACCATGATTCACCATGCTCGCATGACCAATACTTGGCATCATTTCCAGCCTTCCACATTTGAACGAAAAGGTGTCAGCAGGGTGTTCGATTTCCCGTCCCATTTGACCTGACCCTCGCCCAATGGCCGGTATGGGTACGAAGAGGGAACAAACAAAGGAGCTGGGGATGCTCCTATTTGTTTCGTGTGGAACTACTTTTGCCTCCTTAGAATCTTCAAAAATTCACTCAGGTAAATCAAGAATATTTATAATTTCCAGAACTAGAATGTTACAATAATCTGGCTGGCCCTTAGTAGGGAATGAGAGAATGACTCCTCTTGATAACCATTTATGGTTTCATTCCCTCATTCCCTACTAAGGCCCACCCAGACTGGCCCTCCCCACAGATCCAACTCCTTCAGCTAGAGGCTTCAGCAGGTGATCGTGCCCATGCAGTTGGGCCGCGATGTTTAGACGATGCCTGGAGTGGTCATATTGATTTTGACCTAGGCTGGGTGGCAGAATTACCAAGTTCCGGTTGGTTCAAGGGCTGATTACTTATATATAGTTCTGTTGTATTCTAATTGGCTTTACATACACACTTTTTGAGGATGAAACTATGAGGAGAATACCAGAAAAACATCACCAAAACTTTGTAGAAGTTAAGTTAAGAGGGGTTACCTGATCCAATACATCATCCCATTCTATCCAATTTTAGACTTGAATCTATGGTCGTATTACCAAAGTTCGAGCGATATTAAAAGTGTTCGGAGCATGCACAGCCTTAAACAGGCTTGAAGTTCTCTGTATGCAAATCTGAATTCAAAAACCAAAGGCCAAAAACGAATTCAGCAAAACAAAGATCCGTAAAACATAGGTGTTTTTTGCTGTATCTTGCTTGGCTAAAAAGATTTCCCTTCCAACACTCTCGAGTCTACGGCCAAAAGAGGTGAAACCTTTTGGCAAGATCTTTGCACCTCTGACTCCATTGAGGGACGTGCCAGTACCAGGGCCCCAAGTGGAGTTGAAATGCATTGGGGGTTGGGTTTTTGGTGACCACCGCTGACGGGTATAAGATACAAGTTGGAGGATGAGAAGGTCAAGGTTGTTGTTTAGGATGGAAAGATTGACTGGACTGGCCCTTTGATGTTAGCGATCGTATCGCAATGCCAATTGTCAGAATACGTATTAAATATATATACATGTATAAGATAACTTTTGTATACACATGAAACGATTGTCCTGTATTTTTCTGTTTTGCATACACTTATATGTATGAATCTATTTCTACTACATGATAAAACTCAATCATCTTCCATCAAAACCATCCCAAACTCCGAAAAAAGCGAAAGGTGATGAGACTGGCTTTGATGGCCACATGTCTAGCTTTGATATTTCTGCGCTTCCACCAGGCCGGCAAAGGGTAAGATGACTTTCCTTTTTTAGGTGGGGCAATTTCAGACCTCGCTTGATAAAGGAAACAGAGAGTTAGTTCCAAGACATGATTTTGGATCATTTTTTGGCGCAAAAAAAAGGTGTTTGGAGAGTGCTTTTGTCGCCCCATGTGATGCGTTCACATGCCAAGTGGCTCGAATATCAGACGAGACCAGCGCTGTACAGCATCATTTCATCATTTCCAATAAACATCGCTGTGGCCCGTCTCTTAGAGACATGTAGAGACTAAGTGTATGTTCATTTTCTTCCACGCCAAATACACCAGTTCATGATAGTTCATGATGTTTCAAAGGAAGAATCTAAAAGCTTTTCAAAGCAAAGAATCCACGTGTTTCAGCCTACCCAACTTCTAAGCATATCGAAAGTTGCTGCCATGGTGACTGGCCTGAGTGTTACTTGAGAGATGTGCACAAAATGTCGACTGAAGTCACGTGGCGGTGACATTTGGCGCGGGGTAATTGATGTGGTACATGATTTGTCATTATGTCACTACCATAAAGAGATGCCGAGTGCAGAAATCTGATCAAATGATCAGAAGGGCCGGTCACTTCGGTCACTTCGGTCTTCATGCGATGGATATCCTGGTACGGTTTTGAGTGATGGATTTTGATATGCTCATGTAATTTTTCCAGGTTGTCTGAAGATTCCCTTAAAATGAAAGTTGACAAGATATTCATACACGCACAAACACAGGTCACGTATATCAGAGATGGCACTTGGTTGTACTAGACTGAAGAGTCTTGTGCCCACAGCTTTGATCTCAGAGATTTGGGACCCTCAAAATGGATTTTCCCAGAGATGTGATATTAAACTAGAACTGGTTTCGTGTACCTATTAGGTTATACAGTTATACATACCTGAGAACATTTATATCATCATAAGAGACTCCTGGCACTAATTGTTTGTCACAGCTGAGTGAATTCCTGTTTCCTTTCAAGCTATTTCGAAGTCATTGATGTTGGCTTTCCAGGAAACCGACCATGCCCACCTGGTGGAAGCGGTGAAATGCCAACAGCGCAGTAGCGAGATCGCGCGCGAAGGCTGGCGGCATTACTGTGGTGCATTGGCCGATGGTGTGCGCGATCCACAGATCCTTGAAGTTTTCCATGGGAAGGGTGGCATTCTGTGGG
>DF239469.1:133568-148568 GCA_000507305.1 Breviolum minutum Mf 1.05b.01 | reverse complement strand
GATTATATCTAAGAAGTTATAGTCATGGTACCTTCCATGAAACTAACATAGCACCTGAAGATAGACCCCCCTGGAAAAGAAAATTCCCATTGGGGTTTCCATCATTTTTAGGGGCTAACTTGCTGTTAGTTTCAGGGAGGGTATTCCATTGAAGGTTGCGTATCGATATACAAATATCCATCCATGTGGTCGGTCGGGGGAACCTCTGCCTGCAGATTTTGCATCGAAACCTTGGAGCTGCTGTGGAAACCCAACGTGCCACCTTGTTGAATCTCGCGGTGGCTGAAGGCCAGGCTGGCCCACCCGTTGGTTGGTCGTTCAAAAAAAGGGGGGGTTGGGGTGAAAAACCATAGACTTGACACATGTTTATTGTTATTTCATTGGTTATTGTAACGTATTTTCAACAAAATCATAGGATATAATTGTCATTATATATATACATAGTTATGATTCAAGAATTATAGTTTTTTTCACCATGATATTATACTTATTTGATATTACTTTTGTTCCTAGGCCTTGGAACATTGGATCACCACCACGTTTCGTTGTTCTTCGTCTTTAAACGGCACCCTGTCAGGAGATGAAACCAGAGATCTCTTTGCACATCGAGGTTCGGGGGTATCAAACCACCCTGGAAGATGAACGGTTGGAACCTACAGCCATCGGTCCATTGAGAAAGAAAGGAAAAGTTGATCTGAACCAAACCTCCATTATTGAATTATTGATCTGAACCAAACTCCTCCATTATCGTGTTCCATGTTAATCTTCCGGGGTGTATTTACAGGGTAGGAAGTAGAAGTGTGCAGTATGGTTTTAGATTCCATATTTGGAGAATTTCAAAAAAGACATCATTTGCTACATTGTTGCAGGCACCAACAATCCATCGCGTCTGTTCTTCGCTTCCCTCTTTGACACCCGCAGTCATGCAGATGATCCCATCTCTGTGCAATGCGTAGCCTTGCAGGTGGAAATCAAACAAAAACTTCTTGGGTTTGGGATGGTAACTACTGCGCGGAGTATGGCGGGGCGGTCAGCAGCCCATTCAAGCAAGTGAGCTAATTACTTCGATTCAATTTTGCGTGAGCTGGGATATATAGCAACATATAATTGGCATACTTCCAGGGGGTGGCGCCCAGCTGGAGGTATCAAGCATTGAAACATGGCATGGGTTGAAGATATCTGAAATCTTTCCATATTCATCATACTTCATCCCAAAGTGTTGAACAGAGGATATGAATTATCACTCAACATCACTTAACCATTTTTATCATCTTCTTTACTTCCTACAACCAAATGCAGTCATATTTCTAGGACTACATTTGCCAAGTCTTTGGGAAAGACCTTATGATTTTAAATCCCAGGTCACTCAGGTTTCCATGTTTCCAGGGAAATGGCCCCCAAAAAATCTGGGATGATGGAAGAAATCTGACTGACGATGCCAAAAAATGCTCCCATTCTTACATCAGAATTGGTGGGTACATAAAAGGTACCTTTTCGGGGGCACCACTTCTCAAAGACTGGAGAATGAAATTTCCGACATTTTTCAGCTTGCCACAACACCTTTACTTGGGAGTATCTCAGCAAAATAAACACCGTGAAACAGTTTTCAACCACACATCCTGGTGGCATTGGCAGGATCTGATCTTTAAATACGACCCCAGCGTGGTGAAGATCGATGCTGAGGGTGCTGAACGCTTCCTGCTTGGTGTGGAGGATTTCAAATCCGTGCGACGTTTGGTAGTAGAATGGGATTGGACTCACAACAAAGAGCAGAAGTGTTGGGATGAGGCTGGGAGTGGCCAGAGTGCCTACTTGTCCGTCATTTGTTTTGTTGAGTTGCTTTTTGGAATTTTAATGGCTATCTCATAAGCCAGGGCTGTATGACCATTCCCCAAGCCGAGCTCTTGTGCTTTTCATGGCTTCCCACCACCACCACCACCACCACCACCACCACCACCACCACCACCACCACCACCACCACCACCACCACCACCACCACAACAACCACAGCCTCCAACCCAACAAAATCCCAAGAGGTGAGAACACACTTGGAGCATCATGATTTCAAGTTACGCCTTCGTCAAGCTCTGCCCACCTTCGATGCTTCGGGCTACGTGGAGCTGACGGATCCCAGGGGACGCAAGCGGGGCTCCACGGGGATGATCTTCGTGGCCACCCGGAAGGTGAAGGCCGAAAGAGCCGAGGAAACCTGGCCGACCTTAAAGCGGCCCAAAAGGAAGGGGAAGTCTCTAGAGACAGGTGGAGGATTTTTGGGGAAAGCAAACAACGCTTAAAAAGGCGGACCTGTAGTGACCCGTTTTTCGATTTGGAGCAACTTGGATAAAGTGAAACAATCTGATCCTAAGAATGCAAGGTTTACTGAGTTTACTGTTTTTTTTCTTTGGGAAGTTGTCCAAAGTTGGCCCTTGCAAGTACCCAGGTGATGGTTTTCTTCGCCTGTGTTTTCACCTCTTGGCGAAAATGCTCCCAACTGCCTACTGCAAGTACCAATGACCCTAAATCCCACGCAGTAATTTTAACTGAGGATTTCCCTTTCTCTAAGGATTTCTCAGGGTTGTGATTGCCAAATAACATGATCTAACCACGGTTTTTAGTGTTTGGAAGAAGCAACAAGCCTTTGATCAAAGGACCCATCCAAAAATCTGAAAAACCGACTCAGGAGCTGGGACCCTCAGCACCAGAGACGAAACTCGCTCGAAAAGAGTCAGAATCAGAGACTTGGCTGGAAAATGGCACAAAAATACTCACTTAGACTTGTAGTAGTTCTATACCTGAGGCTGTTGTTGGAAGTGAATAAAATCTACTGTTTTTCACGAATTTGCTCTTTCTTAATTTGTTTTTGGGGGTTGCACAAAAAACAATGGGGGGATTCCACATGTCCATTGACATGCGGCTAGCCCTTTGAAGCCACATGGAAGTATCGAGTAGAAGTTGAAAGATTACCCTCTAGGGAGCTAACACATCCCACCTTTGGAAAAGGTAGTTCTCAGGAGGGTACCATTCCCCCCCCCAAAGAGATGCCCAGGAGACATATTTGTCTGGTGCATCTGTACAGCCATCCCTAGAGTTGCAACTGCATGCACTATCAATGGAACAACTGGAAGCACGTTTGAGGTGCGGTGATCCACGGGTTTTGTTGAAAGGTGGATGACTTCTTCAGGTGTAATTGCATCATTTCACGAAACTCCCACAACATGAACTTTTCATGGATTTTTCCTACTGCAGGGGGTTTTCCAAAATGAAAAAGTAGATGGATGAAGTGTCACCTATCAACATTGAACACAAGGATGCCTTTATTGACATGCTTTATAACTCCAGGAGAGTGCTAGTTGTTGCTCTTTTTACGACTTAAGAGAAGGATTCCAATTGTAGCACCAGATTTTGTTTCAGCGAATATGCTGTCAGTTGCACACCAAAAATCATCAACGTTCCTTCACCTTGGTCGCTTCTGCCATTTACCCAGCGCCGCTGAGATACTTTGGCGAAGTTGTCCGAGAGGTTCGTGCGGAGGAGTTCTTCCGCATTGGTTTCAAGGTCCACATGGGTTGCGAAGTGGACGGTGAATGGGATAAAGAGCCACTATGTTGTAATAGAGTAGTCAATCCTTCTGATGTAGTTAGACATTGGGATGGATGCAGTATGAATATACTTATACAGATCATGTAATGCAAGGTGATATAATATCTGATTTTGCTACTCCAGGTCACTACTGCAGAAATTATCATGTGAACTCTTGGAATTTGACAGGAACCCACCATCTATGAATCGCCTTCAAGAAAGTTCTTTCTACTAAGATAGCAAGCCGACACTTTGAAGCGCCAACTACTTCTAATGATTGGAAATGTAGTAGTAGAATCTTCCTATCGCTATGCACGGAGTTGCCAGGAGAAACGAAGGGCCGAGTTGGTGCATTCCCTATTGGCCATGTACCACCACGGTGCCCGGTGCCGTGTCTATGAACGGTCCACGGAGGAGACGCTGTTACCGATGGAAGGGGTGCAGCAATTGTTGGAAGTCCTTCGGAAGGTGAATTTTGAGGAAAACCTGCGGCCAACTGTGCACGCTTCAGGAGTTTCCGGGGCGGAGTTGAGGAGAAAGCCAAAGTGATGAAGATATGATGGATGTAGGATGAAATTAAGCTAATTGATAATGACAGAGATATTCTGGGATATGATATGATTAATATGATTTGTATAAGGTGTTTTTTTCTATGATGGACATGATAAATGCTTGGTAGATTTGATTCAGGCTGGGTTCGAACACAACCAAAACTCCAAAGATCGGCGGACAAAAATCAGTGGGCTCGGCTCAAGGTCTGCGGAGTCCTAGAGATCGCAACAATCAGAAAACAAACATATGACAGTGATGAACAAACATGCAACCCGTATTTGAGAAACCGGTTGGCTGATTTGGGATGGTTTTTTTGGTTGATGGTTCAAGTTTTTTCTTGATCTGTGTTAGATTATTTTGGGACCTTGGATATCTATGAGAGATGGCTTTTCAAAAGCCCACCTTTTCTTCTATTTTTTTAATCCTGCAGCTCTTCCAGTCGGTCCGGGTCGGTTTGAAATTTTTGGAAGCCAACTCCAACTCCAACCCTATGAATTTCGGAGATTCACTTCCACCGTGGGGGAAATTTGTTGTCGTTAAAACCAACATGGTTTCTCGTTCTGCAACTTCGGGTCATGGCCAATGGGATCCTTTGCTGTAGATGAAACCTTCAGTTTAGTTTTGTAGGTTATTACCGCTGCATAGTGGGTACAATCAAAGTCAAACAAAAACGGGTAATTTCCTGTGATTTCTTACGAGAAGTGTTGGTGAAATGGTTTGTATCTTGAACTTGTCCAGGTAAAGAATGGACATGTGATATAATATGAAGGGCCATTTTTTTCCTGATGTCTTGCCGTTGTTTTGCATGGAATGAGCGTGAGGATACCTGGTTCTAAAAGCAGCACAAGCAGTGAAGTTCGCGGAAAGTTGGGGTGAAGAACGAGTGCTTGGACACTTGTGGCAGGTCGGGGCCGGGGAGGCAATCCCGTGGATAATTTCCATCCGACATGGGCAATGGAAAAACCCTGGTTGTTGAGGTTATAGTGGATGAAAAACCACCCAGTTATACAGGGATTATAATAAACCATGATAAGGGTCCCTATTAACAAACCAGTATAATAATGGAAAGGAGGTTTTGTTTCGTAGCTCACATGAACACCCCAACTATGTCAGGCAACGATCTGGTATTTACGCTCCTCAGGGAATGCCAGTGCAAAGTTTTAAAGACAACATAGATTTTGTCAAAAAAGCGTGATGATCCTGAGGTGGTGATTCTTACTCTGATGAGTAGTCCCAAATTATGACCCCGTGATTCAGCATTTGATTTTGACAGTCACGATAATTCAAGACTTAAGAACAGGTAGCCGAAGAGCTGTTGCGAGGGGCTTCGACGAAAGCAGCCGCGTTCCACTTTACGGCCATGGTTGCTTGGTGCAAAAAGCTCAAGGGTTGTTGGACTGTGACTGTGACTCTCGCTTTCAAGATTTGGTGTGAAGCGAACGCGTAGGATTGAATTTAGAATTGAGATGTTGTCCTTGAATTGGACTGGATTGATGGATGAATGCATGTACAGGCACATGGATGTATGAATGCGACTGGTTGGCCGGTTATTTGGATGTGTCGCTTGATGAATTCTTTATTCATTATATAATTGATTCGTCACTTTATTTTGATTTTTGTTCAGTTGATTGTTTGGTTGACAATCGATTGATTGATTGATTGATTGGTTGATTGATTTATTGACTGATTGATTAATTGATTAATTGATTGACTGATTGACTAATTGACTGATGCATTGCTGGATTGATTGATGGTTTATGTTCTTTTTGTAGCCTGTTTGCTTGGTTTGTTCTGTTCCGTGGTTCGCTGCTTGGTTGGTTGGTATGCTCAACGAAAATTCTTCAGATGGTTTTGTTGGCAGAGAGTCGTCAAAAATGCATTGAACCTTCTCAGTGCTTTTGTTTCTATTTTCAAATACAGTACCTCCAAATGTATCCAAACGTGATTTCTGTTTTCTTTAGGGCCAGGTGCACTACAAAAACCTTCCGATTTTTTAAGCATTTTTACACAGACTGAGGCGGTGACCAAGAACTTTCGAGGAAGTCCTCACATTGACCAAAACGATTTCTCGGTGCAGTATGCCTTGTCTGTTGGTGACTTCGATGAAGGAGGCGAACTCTGCGTGGAGGAGGGGCACCAGCTGGAGGAAATAGGGACATTTAGGATGTGGAAGGGTATGGTCGTTTTTTTTTTCGTATGGTACACGTATGGTACGTTCAAGTCATTTAAATACCATGTGTTTTCTCCATCTTTGATGTTTTCAATCTCCCTTTGGGCACTATGAGGATGAAAGACGGAAGTTTTCACTTGGACCGGTCACTGGCAACATGCACCTAACTTTTCCATCATCTTTCTTCCTTCAGACATCATCAAAAAACCCTTCAACAAATCCTTCAAAACCTCCTGCAAAAAAACGTACTACGTATATATATATATAATAGTAATATATATATATATAATAGTAATATAATACATAATATATAATATATATACATACATGAATCTCAAGCAGACCCAAAAAACCATCCTCGCAAAACAACCTCCGGGTGGCTACTATATAAGTAGCCAACCAAACCATCCGATCTCATCGCCAGCAGGAGACTCCTGAGTTGGTGAAGGTGCTGAAGACGCATAATCGCCTGGTTTGCATTGATGGACGTTTTCCTCACTGGGTCTCCGGAGACTTGGGTTTTGGAGTTAACTGCCAGGTGGTGTAGATTTTAGGGGAAGTTCTACTCCTGCTGAAAACCCTTCTAAGATCAGCAAATCTTCCTAGAAAGTGGAGAAAAAAGGTGCCTTCCAAGAGTCCAAGAGCAAGATTAGTAGATTAATGGATTCTATGAATTAGAATGAATTATATACATACATAATTCATAATACAATACTCATGTGAAGCATATATTTCATATATAGAGTTTTTTTTTCCAGCGGTTATCTTTCCATGATTCTGGGAAGCAAAATTTTCAGCCAGTTACCAATCAGCGGCTCTCCTCAGGTTGTTGAAATGTCATGGAGGTTGAAGGTTGATAGCAATCTTTGCAGAGAGAAATTCATATGGGGTTTCCTAAAATAGTGGTACCCAACAACCATGGGTTTTCCCACTAAAAATGTTCATTTTGGGGTGTTTTGGGGGTACCACCATTTAAGGAAACACCCATATACATCAGAATTGAATTATGATTGATACAATTTAACGTATTCCCAAAAAATACCATTTAAAAAATATGGAAGTCCACGTTATGCACTTTTTTCATACTTCGAGCACGCGTCAGGATACAGTGGCGAGAGATACTCCATCATCTTCTATCGAACTGCAGGTGAGTGGGACCCACCATACCAAGCAGTCCATCCGATCTAAACATCTGGCACCTACTTCCATACCAGTCTCTTCGCAAGCAAACCTCTGCCAACATTGAGAAGCGCTTCCTTCTTCACCGAAGTGGTTCTCAGCCGGTTGTCATGAACCGAGTCAGCCATGCAGGAACAGAAGTGGATCTTCTCCATGGCAAAGGACGCTATTTGTAGAGAATGTAACGAGAAGCTGATGTTGGTTGATCAACATGAGGGCCAGGTGACTGTGCCTCAAAGGTGTCAGATCTGAATAGTTTGCAGCCGGAGTTTCTTTTGTGTCTGGACACCCCGGTCTATTTCTCACACAAGTTTTGGAAAGATGGAAACCCACAGGTCCACAGATATTTCTATGTAGCTGTTGCAAACGTTGCAAAACAGTGCGTACTGCGGCCATGATGTCCCAGCCAGCTCAGGGCAGAAAGATGCGTTTGTTTAAGGAGGCTATCCCTAACAACATGCATCACTTCAGGACTTGTGGATTAATGATAGTGGTCTTGAGCAGTTTTTCTTTACAGCTTCGTATGAATGGTTTGAAACAAGCAATAAGTGGAGTTGATAGAAGCTCAAGAGGTTTCCTAGTGGCTTGGGATCCTGGATCCCATATACTTCCACTGACCTTACCAAAGCTTGTATTGATTTCTGCCAGTTCAACTGTAGAATTGACAGACTTCCACAAACAGTCTGTAGGTGTTTGTAGATTTTTTGTTGGTGACATACGCATGCCTTTCGAGCAGTTATATATAACATAAGATGTATATTCATATCAATATCTTGATTTGGTGATCGTATACATTGTTGACTTGTATGTTGAAGCCCAGTACTACAATCAACATCTTTTCGTTGACAAACTCGCCAGGCGCTGTGAGCCTTTGGCAGCGACCTGGGGCGGTGGTCATGCTTCGCGCAGGCGGCATTTTCGTCGGTTTTTTTATCCCATTCCTATCCACCTCTACAAACCAAACGAAAAAGGACCTTCGTAGTTTTTTTTTTGAGAGGCAAACTTCCAAAACTCCAAAAACCATCCGAAAACTGATACATATGATTCATATGATACATATGTATATAAGTTGAATACCCACACAATTATGGTTGTATGCACTTATGTGTTGTTGGTTGTGCTTAATTCCAGGTCCGATGATTTTCCAAAAATGCTTTGGTCAACTGCCTAGAGTCCTCGAATTCAGGTCGTGAAGTGTCTGAGATGTTATTGGAATTGTATATTGTGTTTCGGTGTCATAGGAGCTTGGACATTTGCAAATATGATTTATACATATTTATACAAATTATATTCATTATTCTGAATTATTCTGAATTATGAAAATACCAATACTATGTCTTTGCAGTGCAATAGCAAGTCGTTTTTGGTACCCCAACATACATATAATCATGTATATATATACACATATACATACATATATCTACATATCCGTTTTTTCAGACATATGAAAGCAACACATTTTGGTGACGTTTCATCAAGATGTGTCATGGCCCTCCCCAAAAAGTTGCCGTCCCTTTCGCAACAACAAATGGACAAATCCATTCCATTCAAATTTGGAAGGGGTCTGAGACTTTGTTCTTAACCACGCAATCTCCCCCACCATTCTCACCGGAGGTCAGCTGTTTCTAGCACCTCCGGTAGCGCCGCATGCTTGGGTACCACAAGGTGGAACACAGCAAAACCGTCCCGGAAGTCGTAAGTTTTTCGTAGGAATCCAATGGTTTTGTGTGAATTTTGGAAGGTTTGAGTCACATCTATATACATCTGTTGAAGTTTGCAACACATCCCATGTTGCCTACCATTTTTGGGGGATTCCAGAATCACACAGCAAGTGGTTATCAAGAAGGGATTCAGTGATCTAATCTTGGACTCTCCCCGGCGTGGAATTAGGTGGACTCTCCCCCGCAGATGTAGGATGATCCTATGGCATTAGATCGTTCTACAGCGGTCCATGCGGCATAGTCTTTTCTATCTTTTCTATGTTTGGTGGATTCTGAAGTGTGGCCATTTGAAATGTATATAATTCAGTAAATGTTGCCCTCTCGGATTTCCTATGTCTTTGACTTCGTAAGAAGATGTACGAAGATATGTTTTGCTGCGAATTTGAATTTGTAGATTCACAAATGGCAAATTCCAGAAGGGTGGACCTCGGACAAGCACTTTGTAGGTCAGTTTTTGGCCCGTGGAAACCCGAAATCACCCAAAAAAGAATAGGAAAGGAAACAGGCCTTTCCACATCAGTCTTTGAAACCGCTTGCCCGTTGCCACCAGGTTCAGAAACAAGCTCATTAATGATAATGAATGATATGAGGTCATGGCCGACCTTGCCCCAAAAGCACGCAAACAACCGCGGTTGATTACCAAAATGTATAGTTCACCTAGAACAAAGGATTCTACCGTATACTACGCATTTTGCAGGTCGGCCTGGCATGAATCGTCAACAATGAGAATATGGTGATCGGAACATCAACAAAAATCCTGTCTCATCATCAACTCACATTCAGACTCAAAGTTGATTGACCTGATTTCCCCCTGGTGTTTATGTGTAATTTTTCACCACTATCAAGCTTGTACCCACAATTGGATGCAATTTGGGTATATTTTTTTTGCAAATGAAAAAATAAATTAAAAGGAGAAGCAACCTCCTCTCCCAGCACTTTACTTCGTCGCAACTCTGCAGGGGAACGGTGCTGCAACCCAGAGATGAAAGGCTTTGGGTTTGGCTTTCTCCACCTTTATGTGGCGTCGGGACCTCGTGCGTACTGTGCCTTTGGCTTCGGTTGTGGTGGTGGGTTGGGTGGCAATCGCCTGGATTCCATGGCTTTGACATTCAAGAAGGTGGTGGTGGTGGCTGGAGTGGCTCTCCGGTTCTTCTTCTTTTGCGTGTTGTTGTTGTTGTTGTTGTTGTTGTTGTTGTTGTTGTTGTTGTTGTTGTTGTTGTTGTTGTTGTTGTTGTTGTTGTTGTCGTTGTTGTTGTTGTTGTTGTTGTTGTGGTTGTTGTTGTTGTTGTTGTTGTTGTCGTCGTCGTTGTTGTTGTTGTTGTTGTTGTTGTCGTCGTCACTTTACATGACTTGTCCTTGAAGCCTGAACCTGCAGGTCCCAGGCTCTTCCTCTTCACAACTGAAGGCGTTTGGGCTTCCACTGCCGCTGAAGTTGTGGCGCAACGCAGGGCCCGGGACCTGGTGCAATCCACTCCGCGCCGTCTTGGGGCAGCTTCCTGGCAGATGTCCGTTTCACACAAACTGGTGCTTTGGTCGTGGATTTTCCTTTTGGATTCCCAGGTCTTGGAAAAATTGGCAGGGCAGATGGAGAGGCAATGGCCATTTTTGCCCACTGTGCTTTGGTCCCCTTGGCAAGAAACCAGAGAATTTCATCTTTGTTTGAGGGAAAAGACCGACCAAGATCAACAATTGTGAACACATGCATTTGGGATGAGGATGAGAGAAATGGGCATAATTTGAGGTGATCCTCATCCCAGTACTATTGTCCACCAGGAGGCTTCCTTTTCGGTAGGGGAGGGATCACCCCAAAGTATTTGATATGATAATATGATATGTTGAGATTATATGGTATGATTATGTATGATTGGTAAATGTAAAATATGTATGTGATTATGTGTCTTTTTTTTTAGTGAGATGCCTCTTCAGAACGCCGGGATCTGAAGAGGCCAAAGCATGATAGAGCCATCTTTTATGGGTCAGTGGGTTCCAGTTATATAAGACATCATTCATCATTCATGACAACGACGACAATGATACTGAAACATATTAGGAACCATAGTCATCCCCATCGCAATCGCCATTATTATGGCTGTCATTGTTATCATTATGATGGTCAATTGTCATGGCTTTCGTTATGGTGGTTATCATGAGCAGAATCACCATCGCCATCACCATCCTCATTTTCCTCCTCCTCATCATCATTGCAAATCAGCTCTGAAAAAGGTATCACAAATGTCTAGGTAAATGAATGACGGAGCCAAGCGTCATCCTTTATTCTTTATGATTTGCCGAGGCAGACACGCATTATTCCCTTCTTGCTGCCGAGAAATGCCAAAGCGCAAAGCTCGACAAAACGGACCAAAAAAGGTTCCAATGGAGTCGACAACAGGTGTGGCAGTGCTTCGGGTTCGGTTGTTCCCTACTGGGAATTGCTGGGGTGAAGTGCTATTTGTTGTTATCTCCGGCTAAGCACATGATGTCCATTCCAATGGCCGTTGTTATGCCGAGGATGGCATCTGCTGGAATGTTGGGACTGCGCCAACTCTCAGCTCTGGTGGATTTGGTGATGGCAGGTTTTGGATGAAAATTGGCGTTTGATTAGAACGTTTTAGGAAGCAGGACCTGAAATGGGTGTTTCCAAAAATAGGGCTACCCCCAAATCATCCATTTTAATAAGGTTTTCCATTATAAACCATCCATTTTGGGTATATACCCCTATTTTTGGGGAACATAAAAAACATTGTTTTTTTTGTCAGACACCCGTCATCATTGGGAGATTCCCGCCATGATTCCGTCATGATGAACCCCCAAAGGTTGTCGGTCTTTGGCTTGCTCATCATGGAGTCAGCCAGACATATGCAAGATCATTGGGATGTCTATCAAAAGGTGGCGCGGGGCTTGCTGGGTGCAACGGAAAGAGAAGGATGGGGATGGACGCTTCCTACAAACAATGGGAGCTATGGAGAGATTCCCAGGAATTCTTGGTATAGTTCAATGATTTGAACCCCCAAGACTTGATGGTTTGAATAGCGTGAATAGACTAAACATGACCAAGCCATGTGTGGTTCTTTTGGTCCCACTACTAATTTTGAGCTGTATTATGCTGTAATTTATCCCACCAAAACCAACTTCAAACTTTTTGGAGAGCTCTGGCCAAGGCTAAGAAAGCTTGTTGGAACTTTTATTTCCTTTCGATTTGGCAGATATGGCTTTCGATATGTTTGATAGGATGGTGGCAGGGTCCTAATGATCAACTGTATTGTGATATATCACATAGATGTTTATTGAACACCGTAGTCAAAAAAGATGAAGCGAAGTGCATTGAAGGTGAGTTTATGTCTATATCTCTTTTCGGAATCTGAAGGGAACGGTGCCCTAATTTTAGGGTTCACTTTTCAAGAGATGGCGGCAAGATTTGCACGTGGTTGCAGGAACGCAAGGGTCAACAAGTCAACAATCAACTGTGAAGATTGTTTGTATTTTATTCATTTGGACATTTTTTGTTGTGATTCCAGTGGACCTCGTTATGTTTTGGGTAGGGACAAGGATTTGGATGATCAACTCACAAAATGCAGCACTTCACGGACTCCAACCTACCCGCCCGCTGTCAGGGCGCTGATCAACTCACAAAAGACCTGTTGTCACTCTTCAGCAAGGTGCCTGATAGCTTCAAGAAGCAATATCAGGCTGGCAAGTCATCCGAAAAGCTTTTGTGGCTAGGAGAGGTTGCGGGTGGTGGATTTCCAGCAATTTTGATACTTTCTGACGGAAGTGACACCTCAAGAGATGAGAAGTTTTTTTCCTTGACATTGGGTCCATACAGCGGTGAGGGATTGAGTAAATTGAGTTGCAAAGGTATGGATCAAAGCTGCCAGTGATGAACAGATATTAACGTTGAGCAAAAGAATTTCTCTTTTCAACTACTTTTCATTCTTTGTTGGCTATAGCGGCTATAGCATGGTTTGCTGAAAATACAAACAGCTCCACTTGACACCGAAATCAACGAGTCCATGCGTCCACCGTTGTGTGCAAGGAAGCCAGTGCAGATATGGTGAAGTCTGCACAGGATCTCTTCTATTCTTTGTTAGGCTGGTGGCAAAATCCCCATAGAATGACAGGTATTTTGATGTATTTTGTAAAGGAGTAAAGGATCAAACTAACGAGATTCTAAGAGATTGTTGGTGCGGGCAGGGCAAGTTGAAAGGAAAAGCTGGGATTCAAACTGAGATCTAGTCTTTCTTGGGATCTTTGTCAGACTCTCGGACGTCATGGATTTGTTGCATTTTGCATCGTTTGTAGTAGCAAAACTGTTTGGACGTAGGTTTGCAGCTGCCCATAGCAGGTGGTAGCTGTGTTGGCCTCAATCTTCTCAGTCTTGACAGGCAATATCGTCAACAATGTGAGCAGTTTGATCTTTGGAGTGACCTGATGGCACTATAAAACTAGGCACGTTTTTATTTGTGTTCTCAAGGGGCGGCCTTTGGGCCACTGGCTGAAATTTGGGGTCCTGGAAAAGAGGCCTACAGTACTGTGTCAAGTACGAGATCGATTAAGAATCATAGCCTATACTGTATATGTGAGAGTCGTGAAAACTCTTGACTTTCACGTGCTTCTGACAATGCTCTAAAATGACAGTGAAAAAGTTGCTAGCTCCTAACCAGCTCCTAACCAGCTCCTGACCAGCTCCTAACATTCTCAAAGGTGCTTCTGACAATGCTCTACACCCTTTTTTGGCTATGCAGTCCAGTGCCCATGGACCCGGGGGGTTGTGGTTGGGTCTTCCAAACAGAATGTTGCTGGTGTAGCTAGGAGGGTTTCACACGGTTTCACTGCTTGTGATGGGTTCGAAGCTTGTTTTTTGTGCTTGGTTTGCACGAGCTATCTATTGGTTCACAAATCTAGTCATCCACTCAGTGCAGACAAGGAATGGCCATGCGATGCCATGAAACCGTGTAGCAATCTTTTCCGGATTTATCCTAGGACTCTCCGACCTAGGATCGTAGACAGTGAAGCTAAACAAGGATCTTTCCCTAGCATTGTCCATCATTCCGTAGCAGCAGTGGGATGAACAAAAACCAACAAGTCACTATTACATGAGAGGAGGGGGATCATCGCGTCACCATAAGTAAACTAGGTGGTGGTTTCAAATATTTTTCATTTTCACCCCTACAAATGGGAAATGATCCAATTTGACGAATATATTCTATATTTTTCAAGTGGGTTGGTTCAACCATCTAACAAGATAAAAACATTCTCCAGGAAGGCCGAAGGAGTCCTGCCAGTAGCTGTCAGTAGCAGGACTCCTCCGTAGATGTGATGTTTCGGAAGTACATCATGTCACTGGGCCTCAGCAGCTGGCAGCTGGCAGTGATAGGGGATTTGATATGTATACCCCCGAAATTTAACATGGAACCTGACAATAAGTCCCTGGAAAAGGAAAGTTCATTTGGAAACCATTATTTTCAGGTTCCATGTTAAATTTCGAGGGTGTACATGCTAAACTACCCCGAAATTCATGAAAGACTCGTTGAAATCTAAATCATGGACGGGAATTCTGATGCCAGAACTCTCTTGAATACTTACATTTTCAAAACTGGATTCCAGTTTTTCATGAAAATTCGTACATCATTTCATTTGATCAGAATTTTTTCGCGATATTTAGATGACTTGTTGACCTTTTCATGGTGCCCTGTGCTGCTTGGAAGCCACCCTCCAAAAATCTCCATTGCCTTGGAGTTGAGTTGGGATGACATCCAAAAACACCTATACATTTTCCCACCCTTATTAGCTGACATAACA
>DF239469.1:123568-128568 GCA_000507305.1 Breviolum minutum Mf 1.05b.01 | reverse complement strand
GTAGACTGTTGAAGTTAGCAAGTCGAGGAAGAGTCCGTATCTAGAATCTAGAAAGAGGTGGAGTTTGTTGGACAGACATTGTCTTGATTTGATTTGTCTTTCCCCAGGACGAGAAATTCCTCCAGAGTCAAACATCATGAAACAAAGTATCATTCTAGACATTGGGGTATTTCAAAATGCATGATTCTCCTCAAACCCACAATCCAACACATGTGATATGTACGGGTGACACCAGTCTCCGAAACTCTCAGATCTGTGTGGATGCTACTGTTTTGGTTGTAGTACTGCAGAGTACGAAGGACCTAGGTAGTCCTAATGTTGCAAATGTCTTCCGTTCTCAAGCAGCATCGCAACTCAAGGACACTAGTATACAAACATTGTGGCAGATTCAGACGCAGCGCTTCAAAAAACATGCGAGTCTGTGTTATCTGAATACTGATGAATACTGCACATTGCTTTAGGTCTAAAACTCAATATGGTTGGTGGACACAATCCTGCACCTGGCATAGTTCCTGCCATTAATGGAATATTTTCTAAACTGTTCCCTGGTATCAGCTGCAATCTCCCTGAGCAATCTCCAACTTCGAGGCCTTCGAGTTATCGAGATCCCATCCTAGTGATTCTTGAAGGTGATCGTAGTGCACCACAAAAGCATGGTCTCAAGGCACCGAAACGTGATTGTTGGTTTTGATGAGCCATGGTAAGATCAGAAGGGGCAAGGGTTATACTGTCACGGCTTCGTTTCCATGGATCGCCCTTCCCTATGAACATGGATCGCCCTTCCTCATGCTGCCAGGCATCTTCCAAGTGCAGAACTCAGTGATATACAGGGCCGGTGGTCGGTATAGTAGTGTTCAAATGATGGGAAATGCCAAAACGAAGTCAGGGATCTGAAACCATGCCCCGAAGTTTCAGAGACATTTTTAGATTGGGCATGAATCACCATGCCGATGGGAAAACAGACCCACTTTTATCACTGCAAAGTCCACTGTGCAATGGCCCTGCCATTGCAAAACTGACTTCTGAGAAGGAAAAATCCAGGTGTCAAAATTTGATCATTTTTTTTGAACATTGTTAAAAGCCTACGGTTTGGAACCCTTTGTTCGTAACGTCTGTGTTTGTACCTTAGATGTTTGGAGTCTCAATTCCATTGAGGAGTATGAACACCAATTGTCGTTCCTATGGGGTTTACAGCAGTAACACATTTTTTTTCAAATCGTGGGAATTATATATAGTACCGAAATGAGCATGTTCATCATTACCATGGCCAGCATCATGACAATAGTAATAGTAACAATAATAATAATGATAATGATAATGATAACAACATCATCACCATCATCAAAACGAAAAGCAAGTGTGCAACTGCTGATTTCAGCATTGCGGAAGGAAACCTAACCTGGAGAGATTCCTCCGAACATCGTTTGTGAAAGCATCAACGATGTGTACCACAACAAGGAACGTTACTTCAACATCGATTCCTTGCGCAGCAGTGGCCATGTGAAAACACAAACTATGTGTACTACTACAAGATTCTACGTTAGGACGTTGTCATCACCCCACCGCCTCGGTTTCTTGCATTTTCTCCTGTGTGAATTTGTGTTGAATTTGTCAGAATTTTACATCTATTATATACATAGGAATTTTATTTCGTTGATCCTTTGCTCCAACAGAGACCAACGGATCCCCCAAAACACACAACATACCCGTACCAGGCGTATGAATCGTGGAGCCGTACCTGGTGGCTGAAAGGGGCAGAGTTGCAGTTGCAGCTTGGAGGGTAGTTCCCCGAGTGCGGGAAGATTGATCAGTTAGGAAGGCTTCCCAAGGACTAGCCTACGTGTTTGTGAAATGGTAAGTCTACGTGTTTGTTCTTTCAAATTCCTTGTTGGCTTATTTGCCAGCAAGAAGCATGAAGAACTATGAAACATGGAGGAAACAAACTAAATAGAATGTCAAATGCAATCAAGGTTGTGAAACAAAGGCATGTACATACACTTCCACTGTTGATAATAGACAATTTCCAATTATGAAATTGATTATGAAATTATATGTCATATCCGTTTGTGAATTTAATTATATGTCATATCCTTTGAGGAATTGAACTCTTTGGATATCTTTGGCCAATGGTATTTGTTGCTTTTTTTTCTTGACTAGGATTGTCCCAAAAGAAGTAACTCAGATTCAGTTACGCAGATTTTATTCATCAACTCATGTGTGACAGCGTCACGATGTCAAGGCTGCAAAGTCAGCTTGATTCAAGTGCACAAAGATGCGCCTTTCGAACACAGCTTTCGAATCCCAGTTAAAAAAAAGGGCCTAAAAGATGGAACGAGTGTGAATTTTCTTGCCCCTTATGTCATTTTTTTGTGTCAATGCATCGTTTTGTTTCGTTTTGTTGTGTTTGTTTGTGGTCGGTGGTGCCATGGCGTTTTTTTGAAAAAAAAATCGCACCTCTCAAGATGGGACCCTTCTCCGTTGCTTCCCGCTTCCACCGGAAAACCTGGACTTCTGTTTTTTTTTTTGGGACGATTCAAACTGTCGTGAGGTTTTTTTTGGTGAAAAAAAATTCATTTCGGGGTTTTTCACCTCCGAAAATTAATATGGAAGCCAAAAATGAAGGTTTTGAAGATGCTTTTCCTTTCCAAATGGGATGATTTTCAGGTTCCATCTTAATTTTTTGGGATGTATATACTGGGTACCAGTGTTGGCAGAACGAATAGTGTGGAGACTAATTAGAGCTGCTTTTTTTGAGTCACTCAGGACGGGAAAAGACTTTCCAAACTCTCGAACCTTGCAGCACGAGTTTTTATATACATACATATAGAATCATGTATGACATACTGTTGATGGAAGAAATCCTGCACCAGTTGATGTAAATTAGTAGATATCTCAACTGGCGACTTTGCTGTCTGTGAAGCAAGATGTTGTGAAGTCATTTCACTTGGCAGGGGCCAAGCAGAAGTGACTTTCAGCATGAAAAGTTATTTCACATGGCAGGGCCCAAGCAGAAGTGACTTTGCTGTCTGTGAGGCAAGATATTCTGAACAGCATGGAAAGTCGTTTCACTTGGCAGGGGCCAAGCAGAAGTGACTTTGCTATCTGTGAGGCAAGATGTTGTGACAAGCATGGAAAGTCATATCACTTGGGAGGGCCCAAGCAGAAGTGACTTTGCTGTCTGTGAAGCAAGATGTTGTGAAAAGCATGGAAAGTCATATCACTTGGGAGGGCCCAAGCAGAAGTGACTTTGCTGTCTGTGAAGCAAGATGTTGTGAAAAGCATGGAAAGTCATATCACTTGGGAGGGCCCAAGCAGAAGTGACTTTGCTGTCTGTGAAGCAAGATGTTGTGAAAAGCATGGAAAGTCATATCACTTGGGAGGGCCCAAGCAGAAGTGACTTTGCTGTCTGTGAAGCAAGATGTTGTGAAAAGCATGGAAAGTCATATCACTTGGGAGGGCCCAAGCAGAAGTGACTTTGCTGTCTGTGAAGCAAGATGTTGTGAAAAGCATGGAAAGTCATATCACTTGGGAGGGCCCAAGCAGAAGTGACTTTGCTGTCTGTGAAGCAAGATGTTGTGAAAAGCATGGAAAGTCATATCACTTGGGAGGGCCCAAGCAGAAGTGACTTTGCTGTCTGTGAAGCAAGATGTTGTGAAAAGCATGGAAAGTCATATCACTTGGGAGGGCCCAAGCAGAAGTGACTTTGCTGTCTGTGAAGCAAGATGTTGTGAAAAGCATGGAAAGTCATATCACTTGGGAGGGCCCAAGCAGAAGTGACTTTGCTGTCTGTGAAGCAAGATGTTGTGAAAAGCATGGAAAGTCATATCACTTGGGAGGGCCCAAGCAGAAGTGACTTTGCTGTCTGTGAAGCAAGATGTTGTGAAAAGCATGGAAAGTCATATCACTTGGGAGGGCCCAAGCAGAAGTGACTTTGCTGTCTGTGAAGCAAGATGTTGTGAAAAGCATGGAAAGTCATATCACTTGGGAGGGCCCAAGCAGAAGTGACTTTGCTGTCTGTGAAGCAAGATGTTGTGAAAAGCATGGAAAGTCATATCACTTGGGAGGGCCCAAGCAGAAGTGACTTTGCTGTCTGTGAAGCAAGATGTTGTGAAAAGCATGGAAAGTCATATCACTTGGGAGGGCCCAAGCAGAAGTGACTTTGCTGTCTGTGAAGCAAGATGTTGTGAAAAGCATGGAAAGTCATATCACTTGGGAGGGCCCAAGCAGAAGTGACTTTGCTGTCTGTGAAGCAAGATGTTGTGAAAAGCATGGAAAGTCATATCACTTGGGAGGGCCCAAGCAGAAGTGACTTTGCTGTCTGTGAGGCAATTGGCCGTTGGCAAGTGAAATGCCTTGTCACACAGACAGGAAAGTCACTGCTGCTTGGCCTCTGCCAAGTGTCTTCATCTTCCTCCCCTAGCACATATAAGTTTGTTTGGGGCCTGGCCAGACAAAGGTGTTAGGGGAGTAGCAAAACCAGGTTACGTTTTTTTAACCTTCTTGTCTTTCCTTTCTTACCTTTTTTCGTTCTTTTGTTAGTCTTTTCGTTTCTTGCTGGATTTTTCTTCTTCTTCTTCGCCTTCTTCTCTTTCTTCTCTTCTTCGTCTTGTGTGTGCATGTCTTTCGACGTCGGGTCGTTTCGTTTGTTTCGTCTTGCCGTTTTAATTTCATTTTCCATCTGGTGCCGTTTGGCTTCAGTGAATGTGAGTGAACGTGAGTTACCTACAGCAATAGGAATAGCAGCAGTCACAGCAGTAGGACTAGCAGTATTTTTAACTGTAGTAGGACTAGTAGCACCACCTGCCACAACAACAACGACGACAACAAGAACAACAACAGCAACAACAACAACAACAACAACAACAACAACAACAGCAACAACAACAGCAACAACAACAACAACAACAACAGCAACAACAACAGCAACAACAACAACAACAACAACAACAACAACAACAACAACAACAACAACAACAACAACAACAACAACAACACCAACA
>DF239469.1:60815-122965 GCA_000507305.1 Breviolum minutum Mf 1.05b.01 | reverse complement strand
CCGCAACGATACCAAAACGATACCCATATCAGACCCTTTTTGTGTTAGCAAGACCGTAACCCACGTGTACCGGGTGCAACATAGGGTCTTTTTTTGATGTTTCCCACAGGTACCTCGTAAAAGTACCCCCTTGTCGAAGTTGTTTTCCCTTTAAAAACCATTTGGGGCAGAAGTTATTTTCGTAGAAGCTATTCTCAAAAGGATTCGACCACTACCCTAACATACCATGACCAAAGAACCTTACTTTCGTCCAAACCCTCAAGAACGCTTAATGTCCTTTCAGTGTACTAGAGGTTTTGACCGCCGCTCACATGAATTCCACCCCCTGCCACTATGATGGTACCCCCGGGACTGGACATCCAAAGATCCTTTGTCAGGACTCACCAAGGACCTCGCGTGGCTGACGAGCACCTTGGTGGGAAGGATGGATAAAGAGGAGGGTGTTCAGTAGCGAAACCAAGGCCAGATGACACGGCCGACAAAAGATCGGACAGCGTCGCCGACAAGATGGTGCAGGATTTCTTCCATCAACAGTATGTAAATCAAATACATTTACATGAATATATACATGAATGAATATTTACATGAATGAACTTGTATATATATATATACATGAATGAATACGTATATATATATATATATATGAATGAATATTTTATAATGATTATATAATCTAACACGGACAATTCCATAGATTTCGATGGCTGATATGTAAAGAAAAACCCAGGAGTCACCCAGTCATGGGCACCACTATCCTTGTCGTGTCGACAGGTGGAGCAAGACCGAATCTTGGGCATTTTGAATAGGCCCGCGGGGTGCGGGTGCTGAACGCAATTCTCGGAGCATGCTCGGAAGACTAGCTCAAGATAGCCGGCCAGGGGAAGTTCATTGGAAGTGCTTATAGTGTGCAGCTGGTGGTATGTAGAATACTGCTGAAGGGTAGGATAAAAACTGCCCATACTTTGTTGTGGATGAAGCAAGATTCTAAGAATCTGAAATCCACGGTACCAAGCGATTTGCCCTCAGATCCGTCTCCAATCACAACACCAATCATAGAATGAGATTCGTTCAACCAAGACTCAACCTTCAAACTGTTCGAGGGCCCCCGGTTTAGTTTGGTCACTTGAGCTGAACATGATAAATGTTTTCAATTAAGACATCAGGTTGCGGTGATGACTGTGGCTGCTTGCTGTTAACAATGACTACAATGGACATGAACGGCACAATGATGACGACTGTACAATACTATCCAAACTTCATGTTTGTCATGGCTACATACGAAAAGCTTCCAAAAAGCAAAGTAAGTTGAAAGCTTCAGCTATGACAGCAACACATGTTCTGTTTATAGTAGTTTTTTCCATCTCGTACACATGAAAATCGGCTTTGCTGAGAGTCGTGGCTCTGTTTCTTTCCGAATTAAACGACCATCACCAGTCACCATCAACTCCCAGGCATCCTGTGGAACGAACGAATTTCTTGAAGTTGGTAGAGGCCCCGAAGGGCCCAAGGTGGCGACGGAGGCTGTTTCTGAATTTTTCACCCATGTCAGAACAAATCAACCGTTGAAACCTTTGAAACCAAAAGAGATATCGGAACATATATGATTGGTGGCTGTTTCCTAACATGTCAAGTCTGTTTTTTTGTTTGTGATTAATTAGATTAATTACTACTTCAATTCTCAATTTATCCCAAAAGGAATCACTCACATTTAAGTTGGAACCATTTTCAGCAAATAAGGGGCATAGCCTAGTAATTGCGCGTTTACGGACCCATGGGTAGTCTTGGAAAATTGTTGGTTGATGAACTCAGCAGGCCAAAGTGCCCATCTAGATTCAATATCAATTTGCTAGGGAGCTGAATTTCAAGGTCTGGTAGTAGAAAGATAATGATCTCCCTAGTTTAGCCCAGTCGAAAGTCGCTTAGTTTTGCTTGATGAAGAGTCTTATGAACAGACATTGGGTGTGGAAAAAGAGAGTGGTAAGAGAGAACATATCTTTTTGGTAGAGAGAACATATCTGATACTGGTAGAACATGCAACGGATTCTAATTGCATGGTCCTAATTACCATATTATTTTGGTCTTCTAGTAGAGCAACCAGAACATATCAGATAGTGAGTAGGAAGGTTTCAACCCATCACCTGACAACAAGACTTCCATGCCTACTATATTGGAATGATCCAATAGTCCAATGTCACCCGCAAAACAGGGATGGTTGCCATTCCACAGTGAATGCGTTGCCAGGAGCACTTGGACAAGTTGGCTGCTCCACGTGTCATCCACCATAAGGCCTGCAAGGATCACGGTCTATATGAGTAGCTCTCGAGGATCTCTATAGTCAGTATGTATAAGTGTATGATAGTGTATTTGTACACGATTATGGGGGGATTTTGGAAATGATGGACAAAACAAGATATGACACACCACATAACATCTGTTTTGATGGCAAAAGTTGGGGCGATAGAATGAGGAAGCTGTCATATGATGCCCCAGATTGTTACAATCTGTTGTTGCAACATCCATATCTCCTCAGCATTGAGGGGTTCGGGTCTTAAGCCCTTGACGTCCAAAATGATCCCAGTAATGTTTGATCCCAAACCCAATTCGGCCCATTCGAGCAACATCAAAAAACGCAAGAAATGAGTTCACTGTTCAGGGGCAAGATTTGGTATCATGTTTTTTTCCAGGTATTTAGTATTTTTGTCTCATTTTTTTCCTGCAAAATCATCGGCAACCTCTTCACCTCATTTCTGATCCATCACGAAATGGCTTCCCGAATCTTTCCCCCGGTAAACCAACCAAACCACCACTGGTGAGTCCTCCGAACGAATCACGAACCGCCAGCTCTTCTCGGATTTTAGCGCGCAATTCCGTACCCTGATTGGCGTCAACTGTGAGAGGCCTGGAGACTTTGGGAAGAAACACTGGCTGTTGTGGTGTTGGTTTTAATGATGTTTTTTGAGTGGCCATATGGGTGTTTCCGAAAATAGTGGTACCCCCAAATCATCAATTTTAATAGGGTTTTCCATTAGAAATTATACATCATCCATTTTGGGGTATCCCTATTTTAGGAAGCCCCCATATGATATAGTCATATATTCAAAGTCACGGATAAAAAAGTCATGGTCCATGACTCACATTTGCATGTGTAAATACTACCTACATACCATAGTATCAGCTGCCCTTAAGTGCCATGGAACATGTTTCGTGAACAAATCCGTCATCAAGTCATGATGGTTCCTGGGGTTGGTTGATATAATGCACTACACAAAACACTCATATATACAAACATGCCATACGACATGTTGGCAAAACATTTCTTATATTTCTTGACCTTAACTGGGTAGGTTATGCAGGTAATACCTCAAGATTTTTGCACGGAGGCGTCTCTACTTTCCCCGTGAGACCATTGTGCGAGAAGGGACCACCGGCCCGAGACTGAGCAGAAGCTGAGATTGGAGTGTTTTGTTTGTCTATGAACTCAAGGATTCCTCTAATTATCATTATACCATGTTGTGTTCAACTAAGTTAAACACTGATGATTAGCAGTTGCGTGGAATTGCTCCAATTCCGTTGTCCTTAGGCCGCAACAATCACAGCTAAACATGTCGGATGGGCCGAAACCGAACTATCATAAAACCAACACCCTGACGGAAGTTAAGCTTCGCCCGGTGAAAAACCCACATCCATTCATGGCTATTGGTAGAGAAAAAGGTTGAAAAAAGGGATCCTTCATCATCTAGGTGGTGGTTTCAAATGTTTTTTATTTTCACACCTATTTGGGGAAGATTCCCATTTTGACGATAATATTTTTCAAAGGGGTTGAAGCCACCAACTAGCCTAGTTATTATTATACCATGTTGTCTTCAACTCAGACACTGATGATTAGCAGTTGCGTGGAGTAATCGGAATTCCCATTAATACTATTGATGGACAAAATCCTGCACCAATTGATAGGAGGTGGGTCATTCCATTATGTACAGGGTTTGATACATCCCAGGTGGTTGTTTGGGATTTCTGAACCATCAACAGTAGTGCATTGTTTGGGTGGGTTGATACAATGACCCCTGACCTATTCTGGGTGGTGGATTCAAAGATTTTTTATTTTCACCCCTATTTGGGGAAGATTCCCATGTTGAGTAATATTTTTCAAATGGGATGGTTCAACCACCAACTAGTATTCCATGTTTATTCCAATGCAACCTGAGGTGATCGCATGTACATCATGAATCTGGGCAGTGCCAGTGTAAAGGTCACGAAACACAACGTGATGCAGATCCGCGGAGGGTTGGGGCACTGAGAAAAAGAGTCGTTGAAAATCTTCAAAATCGGCATCTACAAAATACTAGCTGGTGGTTTCAAGGATTTTTTTATGTTCACCCCAACCTGGGGAAATGATCCAATTTGACGTGCATATTTTTCAGATGGGTTGAAACCACCAACTAGAATAGTTTGGAAATGATGGTTGGATAGAATTGGCGGGTGATATTTTTGTGCTATTTGCAGTCTTTTTTTGCAAAGAGTCTCACACTGCAGCATTTCAGGATATCCCAGGACTCAAAACTTGTCAATTTGTGTCTCGAAGCCAGAGCCAGTTTTTTGATTACAAAGATCATCAATGAGTCACTGCAGGAGCTTCATTTGTATGACATGTATACATGCAACATGACTTCTGTGATTCTTCAAGGTCTCACTTTGGATTCAACATGATTTGCTCTGACAAGGATGGTCTGAGGGCGGGCCGAGACTTGGAAGATGAAGGTGTTCTAAGGATTCTAAGGGTGAACAGAAGGGGGTTCACATTACGTCCTTAGTCCGCAGGCAGAAGGGTGTTCACATTGGGTACCAGTTTCGGAATTCTGCTGCATCTGTTTCAACGCCTAAATTGGCCCGTGAAATAGCACGCGACAGGAGCGGTACTCCATGACCATCACAACCGACACGATGCGGGGGTCACCTGGGAGTTTCTGGTACAGTCGTCCCAAAAGCATCATAGTTGTGAATTTGAAGGAAATGTGATCTGTTTATTCTGTTTGGGGTGTATCCTCGCTGGTCCATGGCTGTTCGTATTGAGGCTTTCAGATTATGCAAGCAGTGTAAGACGTAAGACGTGCCAGAAGTTGTGAGATGTCATGAAGATCATGAAGCTCAAACCATGCCCAACAACGATACGACAGCCAGTCGTTTCGTTGCTTCTTGGGTCGCCACTTGGGGCCAAGGTGCCAAGTGTTGATCATCACGAGGTGCCATTGGTGGGCCATATATGGACAGATACAACGATGAATTTTGTATAGGTGAATGCAATGATACAAACATGTCGAAAAATTATACAAAATTATACACCAATCACCTTTGAACATAAGATTCCTGTTTGGAAAAAAGGACCTTTTTTTGAATGGTGTCATCATTCTGCAGCCTTCATTGCTTTATCAATTTCCAGCTCCAGTTTCATCGAATTTGTCAGGTTAAATTGCAACCAGTTGATAAAGCAGGATATTCTCGGCCATATAAGTTGTGGAAAATTGTATCCTCAATTGTTTTTAAAGATACCACAGAGATACATGTCTTTGACATTCTTTAACTAACATGGTGTCAGATTCCATATGAACAAAATCAAATATATGATGCCTGCATTTCACCCACCCAATCGGATGACTGACTTTCTTCGTTGATTTTTTATGGTCCATCCCTTCCAGGTCCAGTTACCAGCATGCGCTCACAAAGTATCCTGAGATGAAGGAGGTCGCCCAACACTTGGAGGTCACGGCCCAGAAAGTCGCCGGCAAAAGTTGAGAACAGCGAAAAAATCACAGACGGGTTTTATTTTACAGCGAGTATAGGTGTACCATGGGTGTACATGTATATCTGAAAACACTAGTTGTTGTGTTGTATTTTAATTAATGCCACTCACTAGAGGATTTATATATGTACATTAATTACTTAGAGGCTTGTTTTTTTTGATGTTTTTTTTTGTATTGTCAAATGAATACGAATTCCGAATGACTATTATATACTTTTATCAATATATAACCTATACGGCATGGTCGAGCCATCCTGAAAGGCCACTGAGCGTGCGCGCGAACGGAAGCAGTTCGCAGGCTTCATGAAGCTCGTGGGGGCTTCCCGGTAAAAACGGACCTTCTTTACAGGAAATGCCAAATGAAGCCTGCATACTGTTGATGGACAAAATTCCAAACAACCACCTGGGATGGTTAAAACCCTATTAATAATGGGATAATCATCATCCTTGGTGGTGCAGGATTTTGTCCATCAACAGTATTTCTAGAGTCAAATTATGTCAAATTGAAGATATTAAATGGCTTCCCACTGGGAAGTTAGGTCTTCATGTCAAATACAATGACCTCAACTGTAAGGTTAGTTAGATCTTCATTGAGGGAATTCTTTGATTTCAGGGCTTTGTGTATTGTGTTGTATTGGGTTTTGGACCTTGCACTGTTCAAAGTGGGGCGAGAGAGGAGAACAAGAGTATTTGGATTTGTGTCGAAATCTCAAGTAAAGTCACTAGACGAGCAATGAATTCATCAGATTATCCATTGCTTCTTGAACCATTGTCTATACATGTCTATACTATGTCTATGTTGAAGCAATCGCATTTCCTTTAAAAGAGGTTTAGTTTGGTATCGACTCCTGGTACTGCAGTCTTTGTTGGTCCCAAGGTGCATCGAAGAAGAGGCTTACGGTATTTGTTGGAGGCAAAGGGGGATGGATGGGAGGTGGAATCTTGGATGATAACTTTTGTGCGTTGTTGATTTTTGTCTTAAGAACCGGGTGTATTATAGAAGTGGGAAGAAAGGGATGGTATCTTAAATCCATCTAATCATTTTTTGAACAGTTTGAATATGATGATATGAAAGATGTTTGTTCAGCAAACCAACGTCTGACATGCTCTCAAATCCTTGTACCCGCTGTTTGGTAGCAGGCCATGCGGGATGGCATACTCTCAGAAGCCAAGACGAGCTCACAGGTGCCTTGAGCCAGGGCTCTGAAGATGCTTGATGAATGGAATGCATTGAGATATTCGTGATGTTGACATGCTATTGGTTACAGTATTCTCCTGTAAAGTTTTAAAGGGTATGAGGCTGAACCCGACTGCATTCTAGTCCTTGTTGGTGGTCGACATTCATAGATCTTGTATTCCATCATCCTTTGTGACAGCTTATGTCCTGCACATGTTAGGTGTAAAGTGATGATGTTCACCCACAATAACAGATTCACTGCCTATTTGAGCTTATTCCTGTACAGCTGTCCACCCAACCATAACAGTGCTGAAGCAAGCAACTCCGTTTTGAACTAGCAGAAATCTCCCCAATCCACAGATGAACGACGGCAACAAAAGCACCTTGCAGACAGTCATCAAAGGCAGGCCGTTGGTTTGCGGTTGATCCGGCTGAGTTGTGTTTAGTTTTTTTTTTCAAAATTTGACATGACTTGATACTTACATGTTTTCACATTCTGGGTGGGGTGGCAACTCATTTTTTTGTTCTTTTTCACCCCGAAAATTGGTGAAGATGAACCCATTTTGACGGTCGCATATTTTTCGAAGAGGTGGGCTGAAACCACCAACTAGCTTTCGGAAAAGTCCGAGCCCGGCAGGTTGGAAACAAGAAGTTGCCAAGTGAGGGGTCTTGGGGTTCTCAGGATGCCGGGAAAGGGCAGCATCAAAGACTTGTTGGTTTTTGCTTACAAAAGGAAGGGCTCACATCAACAAATAACGGGATTTTGATGGATTTTGCCTGGGGATGTTTTCAAATCCACAACCTACTTGTAATCCTAATATGAAATGAAATCACACCACTTGGGTTGTTTTGTTTGCTTCAATGAGTTATGCTTAAGAGGTAATCCTTGGATATGATCACTTCTGAAAGGTAAAGATGGAGATTTGCGGCCACCAAGATGACATTAGCTGACTTTCCGCTGGTTGCGGCAGTGCCGTTTCTTGTTGGCCAAGTAGAAATAGAACCTGACCTTTGAGGGGACCCAATTATGCACGTGTTACAAAAGATATTGTGTATATATGACATACTATATAATATAATATAGATTATATGTACATGTACATGATGATAGATATATTATATTATATATATCTATTTTATATGACATGTGTATAGGCTATAGATGACATATTATATACAGTAATATAGATTGTATGTACGTCACATGTACATGAACATATTATATTATATTATATATCTAATATATATATATATGTGTATATAATATGTGCATATATACACATTACACACACATATACGTATATATATAACAAATGTACACATAAATTTGGACCTGAAGCCATGCTCCAAGATTCGAGAGTGTGAAAACGAACCGTTTCGGTTCCCGGGAGCGACTTTGTAGCCATGGTAGATCTGGTTGTTGAGTGAGGAAGTTTCCCCCCAAAGATTTTTTTCTGTCAAGCTATAAATAAACTACAAAGGATACAACATCCTTTAGATCCAAGGCCTCTTTAATTAAGGGTCCACTTTGCTTCTGGTTATAAAATCGTGAAAGCCTTGACCTTTCAGCTGTCAGCGAGGTCTGCAGAATTACGGCAAGGGGACGAACAGTGATTTGGACGGCAAGGGGATGGGACAAGGAAGTGTCACTTCAACTTGTTGTTTCCTTTCTGGCACCTAGTTGGGTGTTGCTGGTGTTTTAATTTGGTTGCAACTTTCCTACGTCAACAAACATGGGATGGATCAACAGTTCATTTGATAAAAAAAGACTGGAAAGAATGGTGTTTATTCGCAGAATTGACCACAAAAAACATAGAAAAACCCATGGTTTCCGGTTATGACCACACCTCCAGTTGTTGGGTACCATAAGTTTCAGTTTCAGCAAACTACGGATAAAATTCCATGATCCAAGGTTGCGGCAATTCAATGACGCCCAGATCTACAACTGGTTGCAGAAAAGGACCGGCAAAGGGTCCAAGGTGACGGTAGCGAAGCATAGGGAATCATACGGAAAGATGAGCTTTCGATGTTTCTTCATATATGCTTTCACCTGTTGTTGGATGTTGTTGGTATGATTCTCAGAAATAGGAGCCTGCTCAAAAGGGAATATGGACATGAACAGTGGTTTCACAAGGGATTTATGAGGCAAATCAATTTTTGAGTCTCCAATCAACCAGGCAGAGCAGCTCAATCGACTCAAGGGGTAGAACACTTCCCTCCAATGAGTTTGGGGAAAAACCCGCAATAAAGATTCGTTGTGGTAACTCCGGTAGTGAATAAGTAGTATATCTTTTTGATGCAACAAAACACATGTACAAATATATATGATCCAAATATGCGAGGATTTTGCGACAATAAAAATCATTGGCTGTTTTTTCTCCTGGAAACCATCTGTTCAAATCCATCACACAGATCGTTCGTTTCGACGACCCCCAGTCGTTTGGTGAAATTCCTCCAGGAAGTTACGCATTGAACAGGTGAAACCAGATCGCGAATTGTCCAAGTGGACCATTGACACTCTGTCCAACCGAGGTGCGGCAGTAAACCGAAGTTTTTTTTTAAAAGGCCAAGTTGAGCACAAAATTTGCCACGATTTTTTTTGAAGAATATGATGATTTTCCATATCCCGTTTTTTTTTTGATTTTTCTTGATAAACTCTTGGGAAGATTGAATATATCCCGGAATTATGCTCCAAGAGTTTTTGTCAAAGCTGCTGCGCGGCAGGTTTACTAAACGGGCAGTTTTGTTGCTGTGGAAATGATAAGACCTTTTGCACCCACCCATGTATGTTTAGATGGCATTTCTGTTGACAGAAATGGATTCATGTCAACCCTTACCCTTGGCTATTCATTTTGTGAGCGATATGATTTTTGAAAATATGACTCTATATGGGGTATATATATGATTAATTATTAGTGTTAATGTATGTATGTATATATATATATTTAAGAATATATATGTTGTATCAAAATATGAATATGCACAAATATGTGTATATATATATATATTTTTATATATAGACTGATACATACAATTGTGACTATTATATTAGTGAATCGAGCTGGCCGTGGTTGCTTCTAAAGTATTTGTGTCTGGTCGTGTCACGTTTCGGCAGGCCCTGCACGACCGAAGCCCAAGCTGGAGCCATTCAGATTTACCAGGGGTTGGTTGGTTCAGGTTTTTGTGTTGGATATATAACTAACAGCTGTTTCTGGTTCGCTTAATAGGTGGTAGGTGATATATATATATAATCACCCAATAGGCAATATATATATATAGGTGGTATGTAAGTGGTATATACTGCCAATTGGGGGATTATATATCACCTACCACCTATTAAGGGAACCAGGAAACTCCATTGATATTAGGTAGATTCCAAGAGAAATACACATGGGTCCGGGAGTATATAGATAGATATTTCCTAAGAAATGGTATATAGACAAAGATTGTCTTGTATCACTAATTGACTATTTTAACCCACCGGATTTTTTTGATGTATATGATGCTTCGGAATCACCTACAGTGATGGGAATATACCGGTACCACAGATAAACTCACAGACACATCTACTACAAATTTCACTCGCCAATGAGTACAACTTTACTTCGCGTATACATGATCAAATGAACATGGAAGCGCATATTGTTGGAGGCTTTGACTTAGTTCAAGTGATTTTATTATAGGGTGGTGAAACTCTCAAACAGTTTCCAGCCACCAAACATCAAACAGTAGGAGCAGTGCGACCTGAGAGCTTTGAATAGACTGCATGAAAACTGCATCACTTGATTGTGAAATTTGCCACAAAAGGTGTGTTTGGAGTGCATGATTCTGGGAATCCTGGATGTGAACGTACAAAAAAATCGTTGGTTTTTGATGAAGGCAATCAGATATGGCTCGGTCGCTATCAATGGAACTTGGGGGTGCTCCCTTCCCAGTAGAAGTGGCCACCAGGAGGTTCCTCAAATTTTAAAGACGGGATTCTCAAAAACACCTTCACTTGCCACTATTTCTATCTAACAACAAAACATAACAACTGTAGATCCTTCAATTGATTTGCAAAAATGAAAGTATGTGCTCCTTGGCTACCATCTCTGCTTACCAAGGTTGTAGTTTTCAATTGTCACAAGTCTGTTCTTCGGGGTCAACACAGTCGACCCTGCCAGGAGGCTCTTCCCTCAGCCACTGCGGCTGCAGCGGCGCGTATGCAGGTTGGTGGTGGGCATGTTGTGGCAACCAAGGCATAAAAGATCCCAGCATGGTGAAACCTTGCAGTCGTAGGCTTAACATAATGGCTCCAGCAATATACATAATCAGGGAACATGATCAATCATGGAGGAAAGTAATTATATATTTTGAAGGATGTTACCATAGTCAGCATGAAACACTCTATGATGGTTGGTGCAGTTAAAGAAAGTGACCCATTTGGGATCATCTATGAGCTGAATGCTGAGCTGAGCCTTTTCCACGCTGGTGCCTCCGTAGGAAATCCGAGATTGGTCGCCCTACATGCAGCCAGCTCCTGTGTGGAGGTTGGACATTTGTGTATGCGGAATGTATCAATTGGTAATTTGTAGATCTTTATAGCGTCATTCATTCTATATTCTTCGTTGTGGCTTCCAGTATCTATTCTTCATTTGTTCCACGCAATTACTGTATAATATAGATACAGATACTATCAGATACAGCACCTCTTTATACTGTATGTGATATGTGAATTGAAGATACACCCAATAGGTAGATTATTATTTGTAGATATGTGTTGCAAGATGCTTGCAATTTGCAGGGTCACACAATTAATTACAGGCATTCAAATCTGATGATTGCGCAAGTTGTTTTTTTGGCCGACATGTTTTAAACCTGGTACCAAGTATGTATTAGCAGTGTTGCAGGACAATCTTAGAGATATCAGCTTAGTCTCACTGGCCGGAGGCGCAGGCCGCAGTCGTGTGGCAGCTCAATCGGATACATGGACCAGTGGATGTGTTCCTGGAAATAAAGCAAAATCACACGTGTGCATAGAATACACATGAACACACTGTGCCCTTTATGTAGAGATACAGGATCTTGAAGTTCTTGATTGCATTATTGTTAAGAATCTATGTGTATCACGGATACCTTTCCTGAAACTAATATGCTGAACATCGATGGCTGGAAGACTATAGTGAATTCATCACCCACAATGCAGGAGGTAGATCATCTCAAATGACTTGCATGGTTGACATTTATTGAAAAGCACACAATTTCCATGCTCTTTTTGAAGAATCTGTTGAATAGTTTGACTTGAAAACTGTAGTTTTCGGCCTTGGAAGTGGGCAACTCCAAGTCGATCTGGTTGCACGGATGATTTAGACAACGGAATTAGATTGACCACTCACTGCCTTAGAACTCCCCAAATCTGGAATGTTACCAATCAAATGACAAGAGTTTGGTTTCACCTAATCTGGCAATGGAACATCCAGAAGCAAAATCCATGGAACTACATACTTTGGCATGCAAAGATTTGCACCAAACATATATTTGCACCTTTCAAATGCAAGTCAACTGATCGTGCATGAGCAAGGAGTGACCCCAGATTCACACAACCCTCATAGGTTTTAGTGTTTACCAGCTTTGCGGATAATAGATACAGAAGTTAAAAAAACACAAGTGCGATGATGTATGTATGGATTAATGTTGTTCAAGCATGTTCAGACACTGAAGGACTGGTGTTTGTTTGTTGTTTGGTTTCTAAAGTACTGATTATAGGCTGGCTCCCAGCCTAGTCTCATCATCTCATCGTTGTTTGCATGTCACCTAAGAATCATCTTTTCACATCCACCTCAACTGCACCAATTCCCCATTCTAAAACGCCAAATGGAAGTTTCGGAAGGGTGATTTTTTGGCCCTGGCCCTGGCCCTGTTTCAAGGCCCAGGAGCAATTCTCGTGGACGCCGTGGTCGCGAGGTGGGGCCCGGTCAACAAAAAGACATACACCTTGATACAACTCTTAGGATAACTCGATGCGAACGGTTAAGGGCAAAAAATCCTATCTCAAACCAGGAAGATGTTAACTTTGATATAGATATATATAGCTTATATTTACCACAAGAATTACGAGTTCAATCATTCCCTGGTAGAGTATGTGGTACGGGAAGCGCAACACTTGCTTAGGAGTTGAGAATTGTTTTTGGTACTTTTTGGAACACCTGGAAAGTAGACGGCCCAATTCTCATCAGCGCACAACACCCCCCTCTGTATGTGACATACTTGTATAAAATTCAAAATACATACTTTTGGTTTACATCATGAGTCCCTTTCAAGAAAAGTTCGCAGTTGCCTTCCTTGATCCCCTTTCCTTCAAAACATGAAAGCAGAAAATATCCCTTCTTGCAAACAAGACAATTATCTTCCAGAGGCAAAAAATATCGGCTGACATCAGGAGGCATCCCCTCGGCTGCCGCCGGTGAAGAAGTAAAGGCCGGGGCAAGTGATGGTAACCAGGGTTCGAGGTCGGAAGGCCGAAGGGCATTGTAATTTTGAAATTTGTGTCCAATACTGTTATTCTGGGTCAAAATGGTACGTCGTACGTATTACATATTATGTATGGAATCAACCCTGGCCCCACTCCACTGGTAAATATTTCAACCTTTGCTGCTGGGAGAAATCGGAGAAATCTGGTATGTTTGACCAGATTACAGTAAGGTCCAGTGAACTTGCAACAAGGAGTCCTTTTGTTGAGGTGATGCCATGCCACACTCCTTGGACTGGTAGGGAGGAGTGGGAAACAGACGGGCAGGTGCAAGCAGGGAGGCCCTGTTTGTTTTGCCGGCCCAAACACATGAAACAAGTTGGGATGAAATACATATACTGAATGTTTTTTTTGAAGAGTTAGTGTACGTATCTATCCGGGTGTTTTTTCCTTGCAATGTCAACCCCCACAGCAATACACAATCCCTCTCAGTCACCCTTGCTACCTAACTTCTTCCCCCTTTAGACAGTTACCCTCTTTGGTAATCTAACATGGAAAATATCTACGTATAGAATGCCTGGATTTTTCCATTGCCATGTTAGATTACCAGGGCCTTCCAATTGAATGTCAACCTTGAAACGCTGCCAAGCCCATGACGTCGCTGTCAATGACTTGGAGGCCCCTGAGACTGCAGCAAGCAACTGAAGTGCGGCGGTGGGTGCGTTGAGATCGTTTATCATCGTTCTTTGTTTTTGGTGATCTGCTTGGAACAGTTTTTTTTACTAAAATCCATGAAGGCTGAATCAATTGTTTCTTTTTCCAGATTCACATGAATCGAAAGAAGCAAGTATATGTTTGGTTCTTGACCTTTTTTCATGGTGAAAGCTTGCGATTTCGTCAATTCGTCCAATGCAAATCATGGCAATTGTATACCATGGTTGTCATGCCTCCATGATCCTACTGCTCCACATACAAATATAATCAAATAAACAACGCATCGACGCGGTTTTAGTCATTCACCGCGCTAGCCGTCTCGGTAGAAAAGGGATCTCAGATTATGCCCTCACGAGAACTGAGCGGCTGAAGAAGTCTGCGACCTAAATTTGTCACGGCCGAGCTATTTTTGGCGACGTTTGGCAGCCAAAGGTGCCAACACACAAAGCCACATCTATTTGGCCGCCCCAAAAAGATGATGTGGATGGTGACATGGAGGTTTCAGGACTTGTGACATGGAGGTTTTAGGTTGCAAGATTATTTTCATGTTTTCTCTTCCATTTGATGTAGGTCTTTAATGGTCTTTATATAAAGATTTGCTCCACACTTTTAGGGTCCAAGTCAATTACTGATAGTTTTCCGTCGATGGAAATTACATGAAACTATGCCCATTACTTTGTCCTAAGCTTGAAGCAGGCTTCATTTGAATGTTAGGGTTCAGCCTATCTTCCATGGACAATATTTTCAAAGCAGAGCAGTTCCAACGTTTCGGTGCTGGTTTGCGGTAATTGGCCAAGTTGGCATTGTGAGTATCCTCCAACCCTTTTGGTCGGTTTTTGTCTTCAGAAATAATCAAACTATAACAACATCACAATGTTTGGGAGAACGGTCCCGAATTAATCAATACATACCCTCGATTCCCCCCTATATTTACAGTGAAGTTTCCTTAATGTCGTTGACTTTAATAAATGATCAAACCCGAAAGATTTGTTTAAAACTTCAATTGATTGTAAGTGCACTGGTTGTTTCTCATTTAACGTATTTTGGTTGCAGTTCTTGATTCCATTTTTCCAAATCCCACTGTCATGTTTCCTTGCTATGTCCAAAAACCAAGACAAGATCCTACAAAACGGCCCGATTTTTCCGGGAATCCCAGCACGCGCGCAGATTGTTAGTTCGAGCTTGATATACCTCTTCGTTTCTTGGCTTTTCAACCTTTTGAAATGTGAGGGTTATGGGTTGACATCGGCTGATGGTATAAAGTTTGTAGTCGTTGGGCGAAGCTGCGTCAACCTATCCTGGTAACAGTTGTGCAAATGTCATTGAAATACGCCCTGTCTCTGGAATATGATCTATAAATATGCTGGGAACTTGTGGATTAATATCGTAAAGGCTTGGAAGGTTCGAACACCTGCTGAGTAACTTCGACACCTACTGGGGGGAGGGTTGTAGAGTCCAGAGTCCATGTCATGATCTGTCGGAATGGATTTTTGCAGAACGGTTTACCCGCAAACAAACAACAACACCCATCCACCTACTAGTAGATCATGCTTTCATCACACCACAATAACTTGTACCACCGAGGAAAGTGACTTGTGTGACCAGCTTCTTGGTAAATGACGAGAAGCTTCGGGGGATTCCAGGATGGCGTATGGAAATGAAATCAATTTCGATAACATTGGATGCACATGTGTTGTATATGATGCGAGTCACAATTCAGGAAGTGAAAAGCTTGGTGTTTTGTATGGTCCAACAAGGTGTGTGACATGTCCGATGATTATCCATAGTTACTGTCATAGAGTGTGTGTGTATATGGGTATGTTCCACCGTATTCGAAAGTATAATGTATTATATGATAATATTAATATGTTTATCCGCAGATTTAATCATTATATAAAAACTATATAGACAGATGACACACATCCTCATGAAACGAGAACACATCTTTGATATGGATACCGATACAGTCAAAAAACAAACGCATGCACGAGTTGGGATGGTCAAGTTTTGCAAATCACGCGAGAACTACTGTAAGCATATTCTGCTGGTTGGCAGCATATGGATGTTTCCGAAAATAGTGGTACCCCCAAATCATCCATTTTAATAGAGTTTTCCATGATAAACCATCTATTTTGGGGTACCCCTATTTTTGGAAACACCCATATCAACCTGTGAAGTTTCAGCCATCAACAGTGAGGATGAGATGGATAGATGTCGGCTAAGGTCTGGTCTTGGTTGTGCTGGGCCTGGCGCCTTTAGCGTGCTGAAGCCCGGGTGATTGAAACGCAGAATCGCTGTTAATGGTTGAGAATGCTGCGACATTTCTGTTTGACAACGTTATAGCACATCAATCTGATGTTTTGTTTCTACAAAACATTCATTGATGGTTTATCTTCGTGAAATGTTTTCCGGTCGCTGTTTATTTTCTGGTCTTGGCTGTGGCCATTGCTTTCTGCTGTGAAGAGAAGCAAAATTGGTACGCAGTCTAAGCTTTGCCCCTTCTGATTGGTTTATCTCGGTTGACCAAATGATTTGATGTGTTTCTTTATTTCTTCCATAATTCTCCTTCAGCAGGTGTTTATGGCATGCTTATGCTGCTTATAGGTATGTTTATGTATGTTCTTTTGCGATGATCTGCTCATGTGCATTTAGGGCTGCCATGGTGAAAACTTTTGTTTCGCTACAGCAGGTGTGAATTATATCCTTGTGAACAGAAGATATAGAAGTTCATATACTAATATACAAGGAAACCCTACAGTGAGGATAGGAGTACCATCTCACATACACGGACTTCCAATCATGGCACACGTGGAAATGGGGGAAGGATTTGGAGCTAACAGAAAGTTTCAAAGGATAGGGACTTGCTGGTTTCCGCAACCATGGGGAGATGGATTTTAGAAACATGGATGCTTTCCTGGAATGGTCCTTGGTGATTTTGACTTGATTCCGAAGTTGCTTCTATCAGGAACCTCTGATCTAGACTGACCTGAACAAAAAGACATACCGCACACAAGCACCAAAACCATGCATGCCACCACTCAGTCCATTCCTGCCTCCTTTTGGTGGTCAATTTCGACCCTCACCACAGCTGGGAAGCCCGGACAGTTTCTTTTCTTGTGACACAAGCAAGCACATGATGATTTGCTTCAATGATGTGTGGTTTCATCTCAGGGTTATTGTTTCCATGTTGATTCTCGGGATGTAGGAGTTGCATTTTTTAAATCCTCAAAATATTCAGAGGGATGATGATTTTTGTTTGACTGTTTTTTTGGTAGATCCCCAACAGATAGGTAATCAGGAGACTACCTACGCCATAGACCTAGCAATACCAGAGTCGACAAAAGCCACAAGCATTTTCGTGGTCCTGAAATTGCACACCATTTTTGCAGCCAAGTATTTTTTTGTTTGGAAACCGGTGACCTTGATGTAGCATATATAATTCTACTGTTTTCTAAGAATGGGGGATTTTAATTTAACCATGGAACACATTGTTTGTAGAGCTGAGAAACGATATGTGTTTTTCCAATGTTTTTTTTCTGCACACCTATGTTTTGGGAGTTCCCTTCGTGATGGATCGCTCACCCAAATGGTGAGCGCCTCGGTGGTTCATAACCATGGGAACAACGGGTGAAATGTTCCCCCGAAAAAGACATGTCACTTCAATGAAGTGTATCTCTTTGTTATCTACTGTTATATAATGAATATAATATACAGCTGTGTCAAAAAACCTGGAAGGGTGGTTTCCTCTAAGAAGGACAGAGATATTTAGGTGTTTCCAAACGTTTGGGACACCCCATGGCAAGTCCCATCCATGCGTCAACGGAGGTTGGTTATGGTGATATGGTTCCTGAAAGTCCCATGGGGAAGGCGGATCGGAAGTGCCCAGTTCTGTGGGGGAAGTGGACAGGGCTTCATGGCAAGGGAAATGTTGCCATCGATTTCCAGGAAATACATTTTACAAATGATGGGATTTTTTCTCATTGCTAGATGTTAGTGTTATATGTCGTTACTCATAACAATTTGAGGGATCAAACATTTGAAACATCTTCAAACAATGCTAACAGGTTGTTGGCATTTTTGGAGTGAATTTCCCAAAGATGCTGCGTTGTTTGGGTTTTACCATCATATCAATATGACTCATGACCCTGGGAATGAAAAAACCCACCAGTGGAAAGTTTTTGTGAATCCCACAACTCTTTTTTTTTTGGGAAAGGTCTTAGAAAAGGCAAGATCTTGGAACTACACATGATGATAGTTGATTTCTTCGGAGTCCAACTTATTTGTTTTCTTTGTAAAGATATCTCAGGGATGATGACACTTTTTTGCAGATCCAAGCTTGACATGTTTCAAGATAATCACGTCCCTTTCGAGTGTAGGTATGACTTTGTTTGTACCACGGAGATTCGGCAAGTTCTTTGATGTCCGGTTTTGAACACTATGTGACTATGTGATACAGTATTTAGATGACTTATGTGTTTTTTGCATGTGAAGATATCTCTATAAATTGTACCCATCCCCATCCCATCTCATCTCTGTTCCAAATCCTCGATGCATAACAAACTTACAGTAATCCATAGTATTCATATACGACCCAGGACTCGCAAGCCCCCCCCTCCCACCAATGGTGTGTATATATATAATATACACCCTTTCATCTTCAAAACGTCTGGCATTTCCTTAAAGCTTAGTCATTCCCTTTTTTCCCTGGCAGGTTATAGGTGCATTGACTGCGGTTGTGGGCCTTCTCGTGGTCTCCATCGCCATTTCTTTGGCCCCTCGGCCCCGAAGATTAACGAATGGAACCTGAAAATGATGGGCCTTGGAAGCTGTGTCAAAGTGGGTGTTACATTCTCAAGTTCCAGCCGTTCATCTTCCCGGGTAAATTCCCACGATATACATATATGACCTCAGAACTCCTATGAAGAAAAAGATCGAAAGGCTCGTGTAAAACCACTGTAAATGAGTTCAAACGCCTAAAATGAAAGTGCTGATATCAACCTTTATCTCACATCTCTATATAAAATGGCATTGCTGGAAAATGAAGCGAAGTAGAGTGATGGACCCAATGATGTCATAGGGAAATAGCTACCATGATCTTAGAAAAATGCTTTGTCAATGGTATACTGTGGTTTGTTTGGTATGACCGAGGTATCTTTGAATTTCAAGCAAACCTTCCTGGAGGCCATGGCAAAAAGGGGGGTCAAACTTCACGTCAAAAAAACTCCGGGAAAATCGGGAAAAAAATGGGCTGCTGAGGCTGAGAGGCTCAGAGTCCGAGAGAGTCGTTATCCATTCTTCAGTAACCTGACCTGTGAGGTTTTGTATGGTTTGTTATGATTGTGGATACTAGGAACATGTTCACTTCTAGTGTCTTCCGACGTGTTTTTTTGATGTCATGCACTCTTGTGTATCAACTGTGGGTGGGGAGAAGGTGATAGGGGATGAAACGAAGTTCACTACAGTGTGGTACCTGCAATTACATGATCATAAGCGATGTGCAGGTATCAAAAAGGTCTTCAACACATAACAAATACAGTATATTCATTGTCGTACTTTCGTAGTTCATTTACATGGTCGCAGATCTGCTTTGCTTCAAGCTTTGCTCTAGATTCTAGACATACTGACACCAACACCAAAAACACTTGTAGTGTGAATTAGCATGTGTCTCGTTCATCGTTTCTCCTCATATATACTATTGAAACTATGTACCCATCCCCAAAATTGAGCAAGACGTAAACTTCTGCCAGTTTCAGGATATTGTAAAACACCACCCAACAACTCTACCTGTCCTTGTGTTGAGATTTTTTCCAAGCTACATATACACGAACAATGACCCCCCGAAGGAGTTACTGTAGCAGCATGTCAATGCCGCTGAGCACCCGTGCATTGTCACCGGAGGAAAAGGCAAAGTTGGCCATCAACAAGTGCAGCTGACGATGTTTTGGTGAAGATGTGTTGCGAGTCCTATGGTGAACAGTAACCCTTCAACCCCTACAAGCCTGGGGCGTCGGAGATGGTCATGTGTTTGTTTTACATCATGTTGATTCAAGTAATCCTTCATCGCTGGCATGATGATGTTTCAATAGCTTCAAAAACGTTTCATGGTTGGATTACACCCCTGAAGTTTAACATGGAACCTGAAAATCAACCCCTGGAAAAGGAGATTCTTTTTGGAAACCATCATTTTCAGGTTCCATGTTAAACTTTGGGGGTGTACAGTATGAGTCAGCCCAGGGAGGTAGAGCATCTGTCATGAAATTCATTTTGTTTATTAGGTCTACTACATACTGAAACTCCATTGTGATTCACAAGCAAGATATCCCCATAGGCTTGCACCATTTTTTTTCTTTGCTGACCATTGACTCCCAAAGGGTATTTCCAGCTACTGGCTGATTCATAACCCTTCATAACATTTTATAGACCTTCAGATTAAAGCCTTAAGGTTTCCGGTGGTTCACCATCTGGAAATTCTCAATTCTCAGTGGATTTGTTGATATATGGTTTTGTTGGTGAATCACCCTGAAGACACCGGTTTTTGGATGCCTTGAAAAATTCTTCACTTCCAAATCCTTGGAAACCTCGCAACGAAAACGGCCAGTCGGCGCTCCCGACCACGGGTCAGGGACGGCAAGGTGAAGGGCAAAGGGTGTTTTTGTGTTAGCGAACAAAAATCCATGGCAAATCCTGTTTCTTGGTTTTCGGGTGCTTTGTGTTCGGGTGGTTTCAAATATTTTTTGTTTTCACCCCTATTTGGGGAAGATTCCCATTTTGACTAATATTTTTCAAATGGGTTGAAGCCACCAACTAGTTAGTTTTCGGGTGGTGATTTCAACCATTTTTACAGGGTTCTTCAGTGTTTTAGTATGTTTTGGGCATGTAAAAGTTTGCTATGTTGCTTGTGGTGGTATAGCTTTGGAAATGCTGGGAATTTCCTTGACTCACCCAATGACTAGTGGTGTTTGTGAAGGCTAACACGAACCAGTTTTTTGTCACAGCCACGAGGAAGAAAAACCCTTTGGTCGAGAACCATGCGGATGAAACACCCCTGCCCATGAAATCCCTGTAAAGAATGACAAGAATGATGAGATGGGATATCGGATATCGGATATAAGGGAAAAACTACGGGCCTAATCTTTCGAAATGATTAGCTCTTGATTTTTTTTTCAAAGCCAGGCAGCCCAACAACAAATCGCTTTTGCCATGAGGAGATTGCAGACAAGCTACAGAACTTCGAAGAGCGGTCACAGGAGCTTCACTTCTTTGGGCGTTTTTTTCCATGACCGGTCACTGGTCGGTCCAAGAGAGTCTGAAATCATGAGTTTGCGTTTTGGGAAAAACACGCACACTTCAACAGTTTCTTCAACATCCTTCAATCAATCTAAGAAATCAACTAAGATGCAATCCAAACCGGAAAACCGGAAGTCTTAACAGCTCCATTTTGGCAAAAGGCCATACTCAGAAAAAGGCACATGATTGTTGAGAAAAGGAGCATTGTTGGCCAGACTTCCCCATACTTGAAGAATCTTAGGTGGTTCAACAATTCCAATTGAACCATACATAACAAGGATCACTCATGGAGGCAGTCACTAAAGCAAGATTCCAGGGATGCAGCATTGCGCACAAAGGAGTTGCTGAACTACATTGATTCTCTCTCAGAAAAGCAGGTTGGAACTGGGTGATTGTTTGGGGGTGACGCAACACCTGCCAGTGGAAAGTGATCAAAAAATAAGCGAACTGCCTAATGAACAGGTGATTGTCCTGGTGGTCACCGGAACTGGGAAGGTATATGTGCTGGGGTCTAAACTCCCAAAATTTCCATAAAATAGGAGATGGTCATCAACCCAATAGTAGGGGTTTATACACCCATTATAAGGATTCCCCATTAAAGGCAGGATGACCATCCCCAATGTAAGGAGTTGATCGACCCTGGCACATATCACCCCAAGTTATGGTTTTTGTGTTTAGGGCCCGACAGGTGGGACATGTCTTTCAGAAGCTGGATGCCGTGAAACATATTTCCCTGGTGGATGGGTTCAGCTTGAGTGGTTTCCATTCTTATGTTGTAACTTGTATGATCTCATGAAGAACTTGTGATATGAACATCAACTTCGGCCGTGACGAGTGGAGTGATATCCATGGAGCACAGGACTTAGAGTTCAACTGAAATAATTCCATGGGAATTTCCCAAGGTCAAGGAACTTCGATTTTGGATGTTGAAGTTCATGACACTCCCAATCCAGTGGGTATGGCCAAAGTTTCCCAGAATCATGGCATGTACATTTGAAGACTCAATGCTAATCTAATTCATAGGTTGACGTGTCTCAAAATTGAACTAGGGACCCCAAAATTGATCAAAATTCCTCTGGAAATGATGAGTTGCAAATCAACAAGTTTGGAGTTTCTGGTCCATAATTTTGAAAAACATCAACTATGGATTAGAATTGCTAGTGCCAGTATAATTCCATGGTCAGTTTGATTGAAGATGTTGATGCTGATTCCCAATAAATTGGGACCCAATGATGCCATTTTTCTCTTCATCAAAGGAGGCCCAAGTGCAGCTTCGAGCAATGTTAGTCCGGCAACTAAAATGATGGCTGTTGGTGACACTTTGGAACTGGTTTTGCACACTGGTGTAGTGCGATGTCTTTATACGTTAATACATCTATATATCATTATATTCATCCATTTCTAAAATTCTAGCTGCTAGCAAGTTTCCAAAAGGAATATAGTTCTTCAACGTGTTTGCTATCGTATTGTCGTGACCTGGCCTCATTGCTGGATTTGCTGAGGCCATCATCAAGTCACATCGTGACAGTTTGATTCACGATGTCAGCGCCGGGGGACCCTCACGGTTGGGGGCGGGTGGGGTGAGTTGGAAATGGTGGCTGGCCATGGTTATTGTCCAACTATCAACTCATAATTTGTGATGTTGATGAGGATGATGATGACCGTGATGATGGTGATGCCTGGTGGTGATGATGTTGTTGTTGATGATGATGATGATGATGATGATGATGACGAGTAAGCCAACTATTGCAGGAGAGTTCATGGGTCGACAAGAGCAGCTCAGGGTCAAATGCTGCAAAAAAAGAAGTGCACTTCTATCTAAAGCTTGCCAGAAGATCTGCTCGACATTTGAACTAGCTCCTTGGCTAAAAAATATCCATCGCTGATATTAAGTATGTCGAACCTGACGTGTTTAGTACAAGCCGCACCCATTGGGTGAGCTGAAGCAAGTGGGAATGAAAAGGTTTCCTGTGTTTCACGGGCAGCCACTGCCCTTTTGGTGTTTGGATCACTTTTCTGTTCACTGGATTTGATTTTTAGATTCACTCAGGAAATCCTGGCTTAATTACATGAACCATGACTTGTGAATGATGGTTCCTTTGGCACCCTTTTGATTAGGTGCCCTTTAGTGAACTTAGCTAAGCTAAACCTCCGAATTCTGAAGTCGTTTGGTTTCTATTCGGCATCGTACCCAGGCCTTCAAGACGCAGATCCTGAACCTCAGCGACGGGTAGAAATGGTTCAAATCAAAGAAAGAGAGGTCAAATGAACCCCCACACATTGGACATGTGCCCTTCATATTATTCAACATTATCTAAATGATTCATCAAGAAAGTAGATTGCAAATGGTAGCCACCACACGTCTACAGAATATTGTTCGATTTCTTTAGCAGCTTCCAAAGATGAGCCTCAAAGAAGGTCATGAGTGTATCGTTTTGGTCTGCGGACAAAATGCAGCTGCGCCTGCAACAGTTTGGAGTTCTGTTGGGAGACTGGAGCAGGGTACCCTGATTCTCAGGTCAAGCCAAACGTCCCCAAGGAAGTAAGAGAGATGTGCAAACAGACATGTGGCTATAGCCATATCCAAGTATTAGTTCTCAAATGGTTGTGGATGCATGTGGATGCGTGCATATAGTAGGTATTTCCATACTACTATAGAACAAGATAACAATATGGTATACAGGGTTGCAAAGTCATTTAAATCCCTGGAGTGTGTGAAGTTTGATCCGCATCCACCACAATTGTTTTTTGTTTCCAGAGAAAGTAAAAAATCACTGGCCTTCACAACGACGACAACAACAACAACAACAACAACAACAACAACAACAACAACAACAAACAACAACAACAACAACAACAACAACAACAACAACAACAACAACAACAACAACAACAACAACAACAACAACAACAACAACAACAACAACAACAACAACAACAACAACAACAACAACAACAACAACAACAACAACAACAACAACAACAACAACAAACAAACAACAACAACAACAACAACAACAACAACAACAACAACAACAACAACAACAACAACAACAACAACAACAACAACAACAACAACAACAACAACAACAACAACAACAACAACAACAACAACAACAACAACAACAACAACAACAACAACAACAACAACAACAACAACAACAACAACAACAAACTAGAAACATGAAAGCGGTTGATAAGAGTTCAATAAGGCGAGTCACATGAACCTTGCCAACCTTGAAACCGGGTGGCGAGGAAATTTGTCAATTCAAGTGCCCTACATTTCACCCAGAAATATACGAACCTCCCAAAGATTTGCCACATAAAGCATAACAAAAGGGCGGCACCCTTTAGACAAAAAAATACTGGCACAAAAAAAAGGGTAGAATCAGATATTGTTTCTCAAAAAAATATTGCACAATTGGCAAGTCAACGTCATTTCATTTTTTCAAGCAAGTGTGTTTCCACCGCCGTCATTTCACTTGCAGCAGTCCAGTGGCTGCCAACAGGGCAGTCAGGTGGACTTCATTCGGCCGGGGTTTGGTCCACCGCCCAAGGCGGTGGGACCAAGTGCGGCAGTTCATTTAGTTGATTGGAGGAAAACATATCAACCAAACAAACACGCAAGTAAATAAAAGGCATATAAAATGGAAGCCACAATCTGAATCGTTTGCAGTGTTTTGAATGCATTTTCTATGTCATACTTTAAAATTCTAATTGGCAAGTGGAATTCCTTAGTCACGGTGTGTAGGTTGATTCTTCGGATTAAGATTTGACGATAAAAACATATGTTCTGTGGCCACTTTTCTTTGGCCGATGCATTTAGATGCAGTGTCGCATAGCGCCATGATTTCTTTGAGGCTCCTGGGGAAGGAAGTCCAGAATCCATCGGTTAAGGTTTCTGCGTGACTTCCATTTGTAGTGTAGGCTCATGGGACAATGTTTTGCAGTTTTCACCGTTTGAACTGCTTTCATATTGATTCTGCTGGTGGTACATGACTGTTCTGCCAACAAGAATCAGGTGTTTGCTGATTGCAGTTATAACCAGACGTTTGCGGGAAACTGACTGTATTGGAATCAACGTATGACATATTCTGTGTTTGAGCAAGATGCAGATGGGATGCGCAGGCAATCTTGAAAGCATCTTGCTTCAATATTTTTACACATGCCTTGTCTGAAGAGTCTTCCATAAACTGGTCTTACTTGAAATTTGCGCTTCGTTGAAAACCGGGAATGACCCCCTCAACGAATCTAATAGGCAACATCATGCGAGACCGTCAAGACAAGGTCTTAGAGAGATTTTTTATTTGGAATGCTTCGGTTGATGGAAGAAATCCCAAACAACCACTTGGGATGGTTATAACCCTATGAATATCTATGAATAATGGGATAATCATCATCCTTGGTGGTGCAGGTATGACAGACTTCACCTCAGCATCTGGGGCAACGAAACAGATCTGTGGGATTTAAGGTCATTAGATCGGGGTCAATAGCTCAAAAAACATATTTTTTGGTACATTAAAAAAAACTGTTAAAAACCCATCCCTACAATACTCAAGATGTATGGAATTGTATGGATGTTGACCATTTCCAAAAGGAAAATCATGAAAGAGTTGAACGGTGAGGGATATTTGATGTATTCCAGGATGGATTTTTTGATGTTTTACATGTACTGGTATGGTTGCAGCATATGTACATATATATATATATATATTATACAGCATATATATATATTATACAGTACACATTTGCATGATAGATGTCTAAACCTTCCAAGGGCAGAACCTGTTTAATGCCCAGGTTTGTTTTTTGGTGCTATAGGATTCAAGAATCGCCGGTTTGGGGGGTTTGCTGGTGTCTAGTTGATATTGAGTAGCGAAAACAACGAGATGTCTATAGCGTAGAATATATATACATATTCGCACAGTGTGTATACGCATTTGTGAGAGATAGAATAGGAGAGAGTGGCTTAATTTTCTATGGATGACTCACATATGTTTTTTTTTAAAATGTATTTTGTTGCACGCCAACTTCTTTGATCATGAGATTATTTGCTGATTTATTCGTGCATTCGTTGAATCACTGATCTGTTCATTTTGTTCCATTTCATTTTACTTCCATGGTTTCAAGTTTTATATAGATTCGTATCTTGGTTTCACTTTAAGTTTTAGTTCGCTACGTGTCATGCTGATTTCATTGTTGTGTCATTTTGTTTCATAGTTTTCCACGATTCATGTATGTAATGTACACTCGTGCATCCATTCGTTCATTCATCCCAACTGAGTTTGTACTCATGAAGTACTCTTTTGTTCTATCATTTAATGTTTTATGTTTTCTTCATAAGGGTAGAGTGTGTGGGTCATCAACCATCCTAAAATATGAATAAAAACACGCTGTTGGACAAACAGGGGCCAACCACTTTTGCCAGAGACATCTGGAACCAATCACAGTGTTCTTGTGATAATCAGTCACATTGAACAACCCAATGAATGGTCATATCTCTATTACATGTTGTTACATATAGATCCTGATGTGTACTTAGTATACACACACAATTATTGGTCCTTTGATTCCCACTTTATCCTGAAACAATCCCATAGATAAACCATAAACCAGTGGAGTACCAGTGGAGTGCCTTATCCCATCACTTTACTTGTACTTGTTAAGACCTAGGTGAACAAAAAACACGGGTCAATCATGGGATTTATCGGATTAGATACCTAACACTGCTGGATTTCAGGGGGAAAAAACCTGTTTGGCATCTGCCGAGGTGGATGATGCCCGCTTTGGAATCAGATCCGCACAGCGGAAGGTGTTTTTTGCAACAAAAAAACGGGGGTGGAAGTTTTTTTTCCCCCTTCAGGCAACAGCATTTCTAGAGCTCATTTTTTTTTTGGGTGGGGGGGTGGATTGAGGTCAGTCATGATTCATGATCGTTATCTTCATGATTCTTTTAATGATGACGTTTTGGTCGAACGACGGTATAGACTATATATCTATGTATAAATACCGTAGGGGTTTGAACTGCATGGGATTCCCAGATTTGATAAGATCTCTGAAGCGGCTGCTGCTGGGGAGTTTAGGAATTCTAAGGATGGAGCGTTGCTTCATTTGAAAGAGAAATGGCAAGATAATGTTTGGTGGTCCTTAGATTGAAATTTGAGAGACATCCCCCTAAACCAAGTATATCACCTAGGAATTCCATGGGAAAACAACACCCCTCCTGTGGAATCACCTTGAGGCGCAGCTTCCATGGTCGCTCGTGGCCAAAGCCGCCACACGCACCTTGCGCCGCGTATGTGGCATACGGCCAAGTGGCCAACGGATGCTGGACAGATGTGGAGAAACCGTGAGAAACAAACATTTACACCCCCGAAGATTAACGAATCGAACCTGAAAATGATGGTTTGGAAGATGATTTTCCTCTTCTTGGGAAACCTATTCTTAGGTTCCATGTTAATCTTCCGGGGTGTATAATTGTGAAACGTGTATATAACATATCTAACATATCCTCCAGGAACTTACATTATACCATTTTTGAACAAAATTGGTTGGGGTAGCACTCAGGAGTAACTTGCGGGGAGTCCAACGGCTAGTATGAGACACCACACCCGCAAAAATGAAATAAGCAGAAATATGTTCTTCACTCTGCCCTTTCAGACCATTGCTTGTTGCCTAATTGGACAGCTGAAGGAGATGTAGATTTTTCACCACATCAAAGCTCTTTGTCTACCTTCCGATGGCAACAGAAACAAATGGCACCAGAAATCATGGAAAACAACACCCCTCCTGTGGGGTTTGTGAATCCCATACCAGGAGGCCACTCTGAAGGATGTGCCCATGCGAGAGGCGAGAATGAGACATCCAGGAATTTGGTTTGTCGCAACAGACATTTGATGAACGCCAACAAAAACATGAAGAACATCACTGTATCTCCAAGTTTACCAGGTAGATCAGGTAGCTGGAAGTGTATGAGATAGTCAGATACCACTGGCATATTCACGCACTTGTGTTTGAGAGGCATGTAGATGTCGGTTTCAATTTCTACTTTCCCGCACTTCAGAGGCGCATGTTTGATTTGTTTTAAGTATTATATCAAACTGTTTCAATACTGATACTAACAATATAACATATGATATATGTATATGCAATATATTAATTACAAGTAGAGTTAGAGACCCAACTTCTCTCCTGATTTATCCCAATCCCTTCACCTTTTTTCTTTGCAATACTCCACATGATAAGCAAAAGTGCCTCCCAATTCTGAGGTCTATAGTTCCATTACTCTCTAAAAAATAAGATCTGAATTTTCAGGGGACATGTCATCATAGGGAAAATGGGGACGGTACCCCAAACAAAAATCACACCCCTTGATTCTCTTCCCAAGGGTAGGTGGGGGGTTGGTATTGAAACACAACATTGGCAGGGCGAGGATTTCCCAGCGTTGCCTTCCGTGGCCTTCTCCGCCTCGGGGATTTGCTCGGTATCGCAGAGTTTTTTAGTGCCTCGGTTTTTGACATTGGGGATGGGGGAAAACCCCCCGTTAAACGGAGGGTTTAGGTCCATGAAGCTTGATGATGATGATGATGATGATGATGATGATGATGATGATGATGATGCTGGTGGTGGTGGTGGTGGTGGTGATATTCAAGTGGGGACATGTTATAGACATACTTTATATGCTTTTATACATGGACAATAGTCCATGATAATCATTCACACTGTGACTCGCCCCTTGCAATTTCAACTTGAAGTTCAATGTGGATACTCAAATATACTGAACACGCTGGTTTGGACAAGGATGGAAAAGAAGGTGATTTCTTTGATGGCTCTTAAAAATGTGTCAAATTTCAGGCATGTACTTTCTCCATCTCCTTGTCTCCTCTCCTTCCCTTTCTTCCCTAAGATTTGACATAGGGGATTTGGACTCTGGGATCAAATCAAAAGAAGAAGGACGATGAAATGAGGGAAGATGCGTTGCATGTGGCATCTTAAATGACTCGATTTAGAGACGTAAGGTAAGTTTTTCGCAGGATGGAATTGAGTCACGGAACATGGAAGTTGCTCATTGCTTGGTCATTGAATTTCAGATGACCAACTAAAGGGGACTGATGAAATAGATCAAGGCTTGTAAAAGAGCAACTACAGTTCCATCCAGACGTTATGCAAGGTTTGCAAGGCATCCCCCCAATGTTTGTTCGACTAGTTCCTTGAAGCATGCTGCCACCAGGCGACGACGTTAGTGTTTGGATTTGATGTTTCCTGGGAAAAAAAAACATGACAAGTCAAGCAAACTTGAAACCCAAGGTTGAAACAAAGGCACCTAGTTAATATATCTAGCTATATATACTATGTATATATATATCTTATATATGCTTTGTTTCATCTATCATGAGCAAGACCTCCATGAACATCATGAACTAGATGCACATGATCGGCTATCTCCAGCATCCTTCGAAAAAAAACACTGGATGTTGGCGCGAAAACCCAGGACTTTGCGGGTGAAAACCGGGAGAAGGTCTTGGGCGCAGATTTGCGGAGAGCACCCTTGCATTGGGTGCTTCCCAATGAGACCCTTGGATTGGTTGAATGGGTCGTGTCGACGTGAGGTGATGCTATGCTTTTTGGCTGGAAAGGCTTTGTCATGAAGTAAGCACACACATCTTTGGGAGCATATCATATATACATGCTGTTTGGTGAAGGCCCAGCAGGGTCATCAAGATGCGAAGTCTTTTGGCTTGACAAGTCTTACATCACATCCAAGTCACAGCACTTGTTGAAGATTTGAGGATGAACAAGTGGTTGAATTTGGAGGCCGAGCCGGGGAGCCGGGCATAGGGGCTGCATCGTGTTTGAATTCAAGCGGCGTTTCGCCACACCCGCATGCGCCTAACATACGATCTAAGATGAGGTGGTTTGTTAGGCAGCTACTATTATGGGTTCATTTCAGTTTTCGGCGAAGTATCGATATTGTTTTGATGGGTGAAGGCCTCCTAGCACAGACTTCAGTCACTTGAACTTTTCTTGTGTTTGTGGTTGAAGCGAATAACATGCAGATTGATTTATCTCTGTATTTTTCATTGCATCAACATGCATCTATGTGGGTGACAGGACCAGTGAGGTCCCTCTGGAGTGGTACATATGCATTGCAAACTCATAACAAGCAAAATTCCGAGAAAATAAACATTTTGCCCATCATTTCCCACGTTTTAAAAGCCTCAACTGTTGAGCCTAAAACTCGTGCAAAAATCAGCTTCACAGGCCTGGGTACCTTTGGAGAAGTTGCATAAAGGTGCTTTTGCAGGATCTTCCGCACTGCGGCCTTGCAAGGTGTGAGTGTTTTATAGATAGATTAAATGAGCCTAAAAACTTATTGATGCATAATGAAGTTCAAGATGTTTGTAGGAATATATAGGAACACGTTTTTCATACATTTCTTAGTATATTCTTGGATTTCATTCATTTCATATGATCATTTATGGCGACGATTCCAGGAGTGAACCGTTTGAGACAGCAGACCCAAACACGTCAAAGCGCGCAAGTGGCACAGGAGGCTGGTACGGATGGGGGCTAAGAAATGAGTCTTACCGTTTCCCGACAAACCTACATAATTTTGATGTATACTAACAGAAAGAATGATATCATAAAACATCATGAAACCAATCATTGACTCATTGATTTCCCTTTAAGAAACTAAGACTCGATTATGCATGAAATTTATTTAATCATACAATTCACAACTGAAAGGGTTCCACTATATAGGCTATGAAGAGAAATTCATTCCCATTTCAAGGTTTGCCAGACCCGAGCGGCCGCCAGGAAGACGAGGACGAGGCACGCACTGGTGGCACTGGTGGATTTGAAATCTGTTGAACTGGATGACGTGGCGTAAAGGGCACTGATATTTTAATAGTCGCAAAATCTTGCAAACAACATGAAACAAATCATGAGAAGCAAATTAAAACTGCGTTTTGATTGCAATTACACATAGTGTGACCTTACAAGCAGTGGCCCTGAGATGATTTTTCATGCGATGGGTGGAGTGGGCATTGTGGCTGCCATGCTTCCCATCATGTCCCATGATGTCCTCCGAAAAGCTGGTACTTCCTATCAACTCCTGGAGGCAAAAATTTCAGCTGTTTTACCCATGCAGAGATGGAGGGAGAAAATTCCACTGAAAAATAGGTAGGTTTTCATCGAAATAAGGATCCGCATCATCCACGTGTGTGACGACTTTTGGTTGGAATCACCAGGTGCCAACTACAAGTCAGAGTATCTTCGAGAGCGATCGCATACCGGTGACGGTGTGTTTGCTTTTGAGTCCAGGTAGAGAAGGCGAAACACAAACGGAAACCGCTGGTAGTCAGGTGGTAGTCATGACATTTTCACGACATGCCAAGGACGCCACAAGAGTCATGGGCCGTCCTGGCAATACTTGGCAATGCCTGTTTGTATGTTTATACAATTTGTTGGTTTGTCGATACTATTCGATATCTCATTGCAAGATTTGAGAATCAACAAATCACTGACCTCGACACATTGACTCTGTCTCATTCTCCCGGATGGATTTTGTTTGTACCAGTTGTGTTGTTGGCTACCATCATAACAAGAAAGACTTCGGGACAACCACCTCAGTACAATTACACTGGTCACCTGTACAAAATTTGGAGGCCAGGTAGGAACATGTAAGGGTAATTGCTTCTTCTTTGGTTGCCTGCTTTCAAATTTAGATATGGGCCCAGCCCCATACCATCAAAGACTGGATAAAACTGCCAGGGCTTAAAAGTTTAGAGTCTTAGAGTCTTCAGTACGACATGGAACTTACGATGCATTTACACAACCCAGGATCATCTCCTGACGAGGCAAAGTCTTTTGGAATTTGGTCCATGCTTTTCGGACAGAGATCGAGAAGGACTGTTGTTTCTTTGTTTGTTTGTTTGTTTGTTTGTTTGTTTGTTTGTTTCTTTGTTTGTTTGTTTGACTGTTTGATTGATTGTCTGATTGTTTGTTTGTCTGTCTGTCTGTCCGTCCGTCCGTCTGTTTCTTCGTTTGTTTCTTTGTTTGGTTGTTTGTTGTTTTCGTTGTTGTTGTTGTTGTTGTTGCTGTTGCCGTTGCCGTTGCCGTTGCCGTTGCCGTTGCCGTTGTTGTTGTTGTTGTTGTTGTTGTTGTTGTTGTTGTTGTTGTTGTTGTTGTTGTTGTTGTTGTTGTTGTTGTTGTTGTTGTTGTGGTCGTCGTATTTGTATGTTGGTTGCTGTTGGTTTTGGTTCGCAGGCAACCACTTTTGGTGCGAGATGTTTCAACAAATAGTATGTGAACGGATTTGTGTCTGAATCTTCCCCTGCAGCTGTCCCATGCTGGAAGTGCTTTCCGCAGTGACTGGTGAATCAATTGCGGTTTTTGAAGAAGTGGACTTTGCAGACGGTTTAGTTCTGGCCTTAAAATAGCACTTGGCGCAGAAGAGGAGCATCCCACGGAACTACGGCTGGCCGGCTCCTGGAGCCGGCAACTGCCCACTGGATGACCCATCAAACCTTGATCGACAATCGGACCTTGACCCTTCAAGTTGTACAGCTTGTGATCCTGGAGTTTCTGCTGCCTGACAGAAGGCAAGATCGAGGCATCATGGTGGCATGTGAGGAAAATAATGATAAGCTTCTTGAGCAGAGCTTGAACCAGCCACGAAGTCCCAATTTTGAAGATGCAAAATTGGGACTTCGTGGCTGGTTTAAGCTATGCTCAAGAAGCCCGCAAATGCGTATCTCTACTCATAGAAGCAGGTGCCAACAAAGACCAAGGCTCTGCAGATGTTGGAGCAACACCGCTATCCGCCGCAGCTCATCAGGGGCACGTTGAAGTTGTCAGATTTCTGGTGGAGTCGGGTGTCAACAAGGACCAAGGCACGACAGATACCGGAGGAACGCCTCTTTTCATTGAAAAGAGGCGTTCCTCCGCCAGCAGCTCAGAAGGGGCATCTTGAAGTTGCCCGATGTCTGGTTGAATTGGGCGCCAATAAAGACCAAGGCACTACAGATGATGGAGCGACGCCTCTTTACATAGCAGCTCAGAATGGGCATCTTGAAGTTGTACAATTTCTGGTTGAGTCCGGTTCCAACAAAGACCACGGCGCCACGGATGATGGAGCAACGCCTTTTTGCATTTCAGCTCAGTCTGATTTCGCGGTAGTGCCTGATAATCACAAAGTGTTTGGCGGAAAAACTGTGGACAAGGATGTGTTTATATATTTTTTATATAAGTATTTTGATATAGCTTTCAGCTGGAAGTGTGATTTACCTGTTTGATTTAGCATCTGGAAACATAGATGTATGTCTCTGCGAGGAAGATATGGCGGATAAGCGAAGAATTTGCAGCTGTTCTTCTGAATTTCCGTGAGGAGGTGTTGGTGATTCACGTGCTCATGCCCATCGCTGTGGAAGTCCCCGGCATCTTTTGGAAGCTACAAACTCTCGAGGTGCAATACGACTCGGCGAGAAACAGGGATGTGACACGGAGCTTTTAATGACTCCTCAGCCCCAAGTCTTCGAAGATGTTCGAAGATTTCGCATCCAAGTATCAGTCATCAGTCCCTGGAAATATCTAAATCCTGTTGATCAGATGTCCTTGGATGAACACCTAGTAAGGCTTACAGGAAACAATATATGAAGGGTTGGTATTGGCTGATATTGGCTGCATTATTGTCTCTTCAAATCATTTTTTGAACAGCTAAAGATATGAATTGCAAACCTTGTAGAACGACCAGATTTTGGAGCATTGCAGCATTGCAGAATGGCAAATACTCTTAGCGTAAGATTATTTGACCTGGATGAAATTGGTCGCAAAATCCTTAAGAGTTTTGCCACTGAACACAACCTTTTGTTGACTCCACATTTCTCTGCAGGGAGCATCTTCGCCGACACAGGGACCGATTCCGGAGCTCACACCATACATAGAAGTGATCTTGCAACGTTTGAGGCACCACGAGGGAGGGAAAGAGACAGTCACTGCACGATTGTGCATGAGTAAACGGAAGATGGTGTCAAAGGATTAGTTTTATTCCCAAACGACTGATGGGTGAAATTGGTGAAATTGGAGATTGAAGATTGATTTGGGTGTTTCCAAAAATAGGGGTACCCCAAAATGGATGATTTATAATGGACATCCCTATTAAAATGGATGATTTGGGGTACCACCATTTAAGGAAACACCCATTTAGAGTCGACCATGGAAACGTAACAAAATCCTCAAATTTTAAGCACTTCAAAGCCTTGGGAAGCCAACTTTGCAAGTTTTGGGTCCCTTCTTTTAGGACCTCATAGTAGTCACAGACGTGGAGCCAGCCATATTTGAGGAGCAAATTGATGAAGCTTCATCAGCAAGAAGCCAAGCAGGTAGCTGGAGTCGAGGTGAGGGCGCACTCGGGTGAAAATACAGGATGATTCCAGGATAGATCATTATGATTTGGGGATACTTTTGGAGACCCTACTAGTAGCAAAGACGGATTGATCTTGGAGGATATCGGATAGAGTGTACAGGGACCATTTGAATCTGATTGGAGCAGTTGACGCATGTTCTTAGACTACTGTGGTTTCAAAGACGCTTACGTGCTCACCGGGGAAATGATTGGCGAATATGACCCAGGTGAAGCTCGTTTTGCAGGTTATTGAGATATCTACTGAATCACTACTTGCAATAGACGTATATGTGGCCCTCGAGTTGGATTTCATCATTAGCAATATCTGGGGGGTGTTCCTAAAATAGCGGAAAAAAACCCAAAATGGATGGTGAAAATCATGGAAGTTCCCCCTAATTGTTAAATGGATGGATTTGGGGGGGAATGTTCCCCACCATTTAAGGAGGTTCACATCCATCTATCATAGCAATTATCCAGCAAAACATACCAAGATCAATGATCGACCCACAACCGGTGCAGCCATCGAGTTGTCGTGGACCTGTGGACCTTCCAGGAACACTTCCACCGTGAGGAACGAACGGTGATGCCTACAGCTCCAGCGAGGAGGTCAGTTCCACAAGCAGGTTGCCGATATGATGGGGACAATTCCAGGTAGTGTTATATGATATAAATACAATTATATAGATATATATTAGAAATGATTAATACATCCAGGAAGACTGTAGCTGATTGAGATGATGATATGTTATATGTTCATGTTTTGATGCCGTGGGAATACAGGTGAAAAACAACCGTTTTAAACTAATAACTTTTTCGTGGTGACCAAGTACATGATCGGAATGGAGGTTGAGATGAAGTACGGATGAGATGAGTGGCCATGGTCAAAACTACACGTAGCCCCTGTGACCCTGTGCCCTGGTGTTGACTGCTTTGAATATGGCATGTGGGCAATTTACAAGTTATATACTCGTGGACTTACCATCCCTTGCCTGAAAGCGCTTAATTTTGTGTTCTGGTCTAAAGTGTTAGGGAAACTCTTAGGGAAACACCAGCAGCAATGCGCTGTATGAAGGCCTCGAACAGCCTCTCCTGAAGAGGTGTTTGATTACGGGACTCCTCCCCAGAATGTATGACCAACAATTTAAGATGAATTGGAACATAGTGACATAGATATTAGATATCACACTTTAACAAATTCATTTTTTTGTTTCGATAGACATATCATATCATATTGATATACAATATACTGTACATATATATATAGGTATAGACGGTATAGATATTATGCATGTGTAACATTTGGCTATGCATATATTTGTACATATATATATATATATACATATTAAACAGTCTATATAAAGAAAGCACATCCAGTTAAGGTCCTTTTCACGGGTTTGCTTCCCTCGAACAAAAACGTCGAAAGCAGCAAGCAGTTGGTGTGCTGTGTTTGGAAGCTTCTCCCCCCTACTAGACATACCCAATCTATTCTGAATTGTTTGGATTGGTAAATGTACAATGACCGCTTCTAAAACACCATTAGTGGAACGTGATCTTTTGAAAGTCATAACCTTCCAAATGTCACAAAAGGCGTGCATCTGACCTGGGACCTGTGGGTGTTTCGCAACCCATTTTGCCTATGGAGCTACTGGGCCCTTGAAAAGCCGATGGAGGGAGAGTGAGAGATTTCCTGGAAAGAATGGTGCAATGGTTTAGAATGGCGGATGTATTGGGGAATGGAAGTCGCAATGGAACCCGCAGGAATGTAGAGTGTATATATAATATATGATTATGCATTTTTTTCTGTCGGTTTATCATATACATGTTTTACACATATTATATACTCTGCGCTTCCTCAACATCTCCCAATCTTTTGTTCATATGGTGTACCATGTGTGCGCAACGAAGTCCAAACACCCAACACAATAGATTTAGTGAAACTGAGACGTGAGATGAATCGTGTCGTCAAAAGGTACTTGCACTTTTACCAATTCAAAGTAAACGATCATATGCCAAGTTAAAACAACCCATATGTACCAAAGCAAGGTCTATGTAACAACCCATATGATCATGTCTTTGGTTTACATAGACCTTGCTGTGACTCAACCCTGGTGTTTTCATATGGAGCGATGTCGCCAAGGCTCAGAAGAGTGGCGGCGATGACACGGCAAATCTCAGAAGGCCATGACGGGGATAATGTCGCCATGGTGAAGGTGGATGTCCAGGAGGCTTAGTGAAATGATGAGCTGAAACCATGTAGTAATATAGTTTCATGGGAATCTAAGGGTACCCCCCCTATAACTCCTATGCCCCCCACCCCAGGAAATAAGGATAAATAAGGCCTATTTGTTGATGATTAGATGATTAGCTATTTGTTGTGTTGTTTTTTTGTGTGTCAACAAGTCCCAAGAAAATGGTGATTTTTCAGATTGGACCGAATGGAAGTATGTTGTGTGGTCAAAGGATGAAGACATTCACTGGGACCAGAAATGGGTGTTGAAATTGTCAAGAATTTCATCCCAAGTTGAAGAAGACGACCGAAAACTAAACGTGACTCCAACGGCAACGACTTCTGATCTTTTGGCAAATGACTGTCTCAATCACAACCTTTTGCCATAAATAGCAGCGAAACATCCTAGGTCTCCGATGGTTGTTCAGTTTGTCCCAATCTGAAGCTAGCTGTCGGACCAGTGGTGGTACTGCATCGCCTCAATACTATTCCCAAAAGATCTCCATGTTCAAAAGTCCACTGCAACATCATTAGCAAACCCCTGATTACATGTACCACCCCCCTCCAACTTTCATTTTTAAAATTGTTCCAAGGACTTTTACCATTCCTTTGAAGCCTTGGTCCCCTTCAAAAGCACCATCTATCCGGCCGGCATCTCTCCACTGGCCGGCCAGTGTCGCTGTGCAGCACGTTGCCGGAGCTGGAGGAGCTGTGGCACGCAGGGCGCGCAGTGGGCAGTCGCTGTCGTCCCCTCGAAGCTGCAGAGACACGCTGCAGGCGCAGTTGGTCGGGGAAGGGTGGTTGGTCGGGTGCAGGAAAGTAGGCAAGATTTGCCTCAAAAAGAGAAGTTCAAGGAAAAGGGAGGATAACTTTTTGAAAAAATATCCCAAAGGCTGATTTGGGGTCTTGTGTTGAAGCATGAGTTGATTGTAGCCTTGAGTGATGTTTTATCCCAATTCTGGCGTTTGAAACTTACTGTAGTTGTTCCGTCTTTCAGTATGAAGATTCTCAAGAAAACACACATGAAATGTATGTTCCACATGTCTAAGTCCAAGTGACCTTTTCATGTTGTTTTTCCTCAGATTGATGATCCAATTTGTGGAGTTGTTTTAGACCAAACCAGAAACATCTGAACGCCAGATAGTGATCAGTCGGAGCCCCTCGTGATGTGAAACCAAGAAATGTTGGATGTGACTTGAACCAGTGTTGTTTGCATTCATGTCTAATATCCATGGGATTGATGTCAAGACTATACCACACGACGTGATGCCATACATCATGGCCAAACAGGAACAACAACAACAACAACAACAACAACAACAACAACAACAACAACAGCTACAACAGCTACAACAGCTACAGAAGCTACAACAACTATAGTATGTAGTACATAAATCTCAGAACATGTTTCTTGCGCATGTTTATCCCACCCCGCACCATTGCCAGGGATTTATCTCGAGCCTTGACTGATGTTTTTTCAGGCGCATTCACCTTGGTGACGGTTGGTGTTGATGGAGGAAATCCTGCACCAGTTGATATGGTAAATATCAAGGTTTTATACATCCCAGCTGGTGGATTTCTTCAACCGTAGGTGTCATGTTGGTTTTCAAGACTGTGATGATGTATATGATGTAGCACGTATCTTTTTCTATATCGAGAACAAGACATTGGAAACAAGATTTGTTGGATGTTGTGATGTATAGCACTTAGATTTGTTGTTTGATTTTAGGTGTTTCCCCAACGCTACATCCTCTACTCCGAAGGTATGACTAGAAAAAAGCCAATGTTTCTATTTCGGTGATGGCTGAACATCAGGGACCCCCATTTTGGCAAAAGTGTAGACTTTAGATAACCTGACCCCACCAAAGGTAGTTTCAGGAATTCTCTGGTTTCAGCAATCAGTTCAAAGGTCTAAAGTTGCCGATTTCTTTTACTTTGGGCTTGGAATCTGAATATTTCTCAAACATGGATCTACCAAAAACATGAGTCATGCTTTTCTCAACTATGCCATCAAAACACAAAACTCAACCTTTACCCCATAGATCATAGATTTGTGTGATCCAGTTTTGTGGCTTCTTCGCCAGGCATCCACTTCGTGCCACGCTTCGGATCTGCCTTGGCGTCGCTTGTTTTCATGGAACTTTTTCGGGGCCCGGAGGGGTCGAAGGTTTCTCAAACTTGACTCAGCTTGTCGGGGTTGGTGACCTAGATGATGACTTAGATGATCTTGTCAAGTCTGCCTTTTTTCAGTGCATTTTCGCAAGCATCGGAGCACGATTTTTTGCGTTTCAATTGTTCCTACGGGACTGATCATTCACATATTGTGACGCAGTGTGGGAAAGACCTGTCCTCACTCAAAACCGATTGAAACACATTGAAGTCTTGAAAGATTCCAGTTTGACAAGCAAATCGAACAAACATTTGGACATGTGCTGCGTAATCTGTACATAATATGCAGCTATGTGTGTTTATGTATATATGCAGATGCCTTGTAGTGTCCACTGCATAAATCAGTGGGATTTTCAGCCAGAAACATATACCACTTGAAATAGATGATGCAACCTGCCCAAAGGTAGGCAGTAAAAGCTTGATAAAAAACCAACGCTTGATACCTGCACATTCCAATGCAACTAGGTGGTACGCAAAAAAAGCTCGTAGTGAGGGTATGATTCGTGTATTTAGTGTTTTCATTGTACGCTTTTAGCAAAAAAACACGTTTCTCATTTCAGAATTTCACCTTGTGGCAACATCACCACCTACAAATCGCTCAGGCTACCCTATGAATTATACTACTTCTGGGAGGAGGTTTTGGCATCTGAAAGTCAAGTGCTGATGAGTCACTGGAAATATGGCAAGAAAGGCCGGCTCATCGTGGAAGGGAAGGCAACTGGTATGGATAGCCATGCTGCTTTCATTCCGCAAGAAACTAAGTGAGGAGGGACTCTATGTTTGATTTCTTTTTGCACTTGCGACATAGACTCAGGAAGAACTGAGACATAATATGACATAGTACTGATGTGTGGGGGGCAAGGGAAATTGCTTCCCATGTAAAGACAACAGAAGATAAGAATGAAAAGACACGAAAGGAGTCAGTATTAGGTTCTTCAGGCCGCACTTACAGTTTCCTTTTCATCACCATGACATCGTATTGCAACATGATTACTAGTGAGTCACGATAGTGTTTGATAGTATTTTATTGAAGTCATAACATTTACCCAAAAAGAAGCATTTATTGAGATACGACATGTTTCTGGAATGTTTCTAGAATGACTGTGCAAGAGTTTTCCAATCAGCTTGCAGGGGACCGCAGTCATCGTCGAGAGCTCTTCAACATTGAACCCTACATGATCCTTGGGTGCAGCAACAAGTCCAGCTAGTGAAGTCTTGATTGAAATGATTGCCAGATGGGAGACATTCTGTACAACGAACATATACATCCCAACTATGTGAGAATGCATTTGTTTGATTCAAACGACATATCTACTTGTATACATGTGATGGGTATCTATCAACTTTTTAACATCTCCAACCAAACACCTTGCACCGCAACTTACAACAACAACACCAACAGTAACAACAACAGCAACAGCAACAACAACAACAACAACAACAACAAGCAAATGGAGCTCCAAGAAGGGGTGGATAGTCTCATCCACACTCGTTCGTTGTTTGCTCATGCCGAAAAAACCGGCACGTCGTCATGAATGGGCTACATTCACTAGATGGGTTTGTCATGGTTTGTCGCAAAATGATGTACCATCAAAATCATGTATAATAATTACCGTCAAAATGATGTACCATCAAAACATAAGCATTGCAAAATCTAGGTGGTGGTTTCAAACATTTTTTTGAATTTTCACCCCGAAAATTGGGGAAGATTCTCAATTTGACGAGCATATTTTTCAAAGGGGTTGGTTCAACCACCAACCAGATAAGCACTAAAAATGGTTGGATTCTAGTTGGAAAATCAATGGGTTTTGGAGGTTAGGTTGGAGCTGAGGATTCTGGACCCGGACGAGATTGATTGCCCCATTGCCTACATGTCGCAAGGCCGGGTTTTCTCCACCTTCGTTTTGGAACCAAAGGGTCGATTTTCTGCTATGTATAATATTTTATGTAATTATATATAATGATTACACAATTACATGCATACATGTTAATGCACAATTATACGCAAATTGTATAATTCAATAACTACCTAATGTTCTACATGATTCATAAATATATGCATTCATGCATTTGCAAGAAATTGAAAGAGCCGACTTCCATGACGTGATCAATAAATCCCTTTAACTACTTAAACACGTAGTCCATAAGATCCCTGATTTCAAGGGGTGAATCTGCTTCTTTGGTTTCTCAAAATGATTTCTACTCAATAGAAGCATCCGATTTTTTGAGGGTCGGAATCCATCCACGATGCGTTTGGGCATCTTTATTAGGCCTTGAAGATTTGTTCGGCTACTGGCGTGCTTGGGCACTGGGCCGCAACTTTCGCTTCCTGTCCCTTGGGCTGGAAAATTATAGGGGTGGAAAGAGGCGATGAAACAAAGGCGAAAAGGCAAACATGAGGTATACAAACATATGAACGATGAACAATACCATGGTTGTTATTTAGGGTTTATAGGGGATGAAAACCAACCCAGTTATGTGGGGATTACAATAAGCCATTAGAAGGATCCCTCTTAAACAACCAGTATAATGGAAAGTAAGAGGTTTTTTTTTGTGGCTCATATGATACGTCTATGGACTACACAGTAGCCTCTGGTCAAAATTTCATTTGATACTTGTATGGACTACACAGTACATATATACATTATATTTCATTATATACAAATTCGGTATACACAAAAAGGCTTATATTATGTTATGTGTATATATTTATATATATATATACATATGTTCTAGGTGCTTGTGTCTTCGAATTGGTCGACTGTTTCGAGACGAAGGTTGTTACCTGAAGCCTTACCCAACCGTGTGTTCAACGGTCAGGCGCCTGCAGGGATTTGGTTGACGGTGGACTGAACTTGGAGTTTCCTGGAATGGAACTCTCCAAGAATTCATGTTTGATTGTTTAGGAAAAGTTGAAAAATGGAAATGGTGTTCAAAGAATAACTACTTGTAGGTGGTGTTGTCAACATATTTTAAGTTTCAACCGTACCTGGGGAAATGATCCAGTTTGACGAGCATGTTTTTTCAAATGGGTTGGTTCAACCATCAACTAGATGTAAATTTATATATAGCCTTCTCAAGCGAACTCATCTTCTACTTGCATATACGATCATATACGATTTGTTTGTGAAATAGCAAACATTGAAGGGACCTGCCATCTGCAAGACATTCGATTCTGACAAAGTACATTATGGCCCCCTTGGCCGTGGCTCAAGGTTTTATGACGACCGAGTTGGGTTGATTTGTTGATCTTCACAACCAATCATCCACTTTTAGGAATAACAAAATTGAGGGTTACTCTGTTACTCTGTAAGAATTTTGACTGCAATATTTTTTGAACATTTTTTAAGATTCCTGGAGCATTGTGAAGGGTGCCCCAAAGATAGCGGTAGCACCCAGTGATCAGGAGCCGGGACGCATCGAAGATTTTTGTTTTGGGCCAAAGGAGCAGCTTGTCCTGTGAGAGAAGCGAGCTAAGTCGGAAATGTGATACTGTTGATGGAAGAAATCCTGCACCACCAAGGATGATTATTATACCATTATTTATAGGGTTTTAACCATTCCAGGTGGTGCAGGATTTCGTCCATCAACAGTATGACTTTGATCTGCTGAGTCGATGCGTTGGTAAAGATCTACTGATGATGACATGAAGAGGATACATCAGCAATCTACATTTTTTGGAAAGCAATCTTCGGGAAAGAATAATCATGAATCTAGTACGTGAAAGTAACAATATACTTAAGACAGTCTTTACGAGAACAACAACAACAACAACGACAACAACAACAACAACGACAACAACAACAACAACAACAACAACAACAGACAACGACTCGATAGCAATCTCTTCCGAGCAATCTTCCTTGCCTTTCACCCCTTTGGCCATGACTAAGGACATCGGCAGACTCGGCTCAAATGGTGACCTTGTTGCGCTTGTACAGCATGAAGAGCAAGCAACCCATTTGGTGCTGTCTCTACTTACGACATGTGTGGCTACAGGCGCGCATTCCAAGGGTGGTCTCGGTCTAAGTGTGTCTGGGGTGCTGAGAGCCATGACAGATCAGCGGTTACCAGACGAAGATGTATTTATGTAATGCGGTCATATTATATCTAGAGTCTTTGAATGTTTGTTTCATTTGTACACCAATCCATGCAGAGTATCAATGAACACGCGAACACGCTCAGCTTCAGGATCCCAGCGTTTTTGAGAGTCAATTTGACTTCAGCGTTGGGGAAACCTGGAAGAAGGTTGCCATTTATATAGGGATGCTGGGGATTGGGGGCCATTGAAGTTTTGTTTGATTGATCGTTTCTTGTGGATTTCGACAATATGGGTGTTTCCTTAAATGGTGGTACCCCCAAAACACCCCAAAATGATCATTTTTAGATATTTTTAGTAGGAAAACCATGTTTGTTGGGTACCACCATTTTAGGAAACCCCCATATCTTTGATCTTACGTCTTATATGTTGACATTGAACGTAGCCCCTGAAACCAACAAAACCGAGGCTAAACACTTCATCCTCGCGGTGGTTGTGCCTATGTACACGCAGATGCCTGCTTTGCATGTCTCCTGGCGAAGGGGCCAGAACTTTGAAGCATAGAATGACAGTGATATACGTTCCATCATGGTCACAACTTTACTTTACAAGGTCATTTTGTTTCATCCACAAACTGCACAATCAAATACAATCAACATGATCATATCATGATGATATTGGTGTATGTAATCCTGATTGTATTGTGTTGTAGTATGTCATTTATGATGTCGCATGTATGCATAATACGATGTGCAAATGGTGTCATCCCTAAATCATCTATTTTTTTCCCAGTGTTGCATGGGACGATTTTCACCATCCTTCTAGAATTAGAATCTTCTACTTTTGGGAAACTTTCATCTTATGATTTGATATGGTTTACTACATCCAAATTACGCATATATTACAGTGTATCAAGTATTTACCGGCGTTTCAGTGTTTTAGTGTGAAACCATTTTTGAAAATCCTTGTGTTCAAAAGCCCCAGGACTTGTTGAGTAGCGAGACATTGGAAACAAACATGAAGTTGTTGATCAACCTGCGTGGGAAATTGATGGAGAAGACCGGGTCCCAGCGGGGGATGAGTCGGTGTCGATGCTACTGTAGCTGCTAGGTACCCGAGACCTGGCAAACGTGTGGGGTGTAAGTAAGTGCCTCTAAATCTGGTATTTTCCCTCACGCTCTTTTGAAGCAGAGGATTGAGTTTCATGTGGAAACATGAGTTTCAACACAAACTACATGCACATGTTGAAAGAAATGTTTGCTGGTTTCAACAGAAACAACAGTCTGAGATGTGCGAAATATATATCCAGCTCAAAAGATGATGACCAGAGTGACCAGAGTTACAGCGACCTGAACACTGACACGGATCTAGAATATCAACCAGTATGAATATGTTTGTTTATATCATCTCTCTAAGACCATATAAGTTGCATGGTACTGTTGATGCTTCGGAAATCCTGCACCAGTTGAGGTTGGTCGTTGATCTCATTGTTTACAGGGTTTTATACATCCCAAGCGGTGCAAGTGGGATGGCGCTGAAAGCCTAAAACATGGGATAAACTACCAACCTCAACTGGTTTGCCAGATTTATTCCAACAGTAGCACCCATGTAACTCACCCTATACGTTTCCCATGACTCAAAACGCCGTCTCCAGGACGCAAAACGGTGAGTTTTGGGAAAAGGAAGCCAATGCCATCCTGAATTCTGTGATCCCGGCGCCTTAGCACCCAAACGACGAGTTTTTCCTTTTGGGAAGGCTATTTTTTGATGGCTATGTAGCCGTTGGTTTTAGGGAGGGTAGGTGAATTTTCAGAAAAAAAAACCATGGGAGGAACCTGTTAGGCAAATTGGTGATGGTTTGTTTATGAAATATAGCTTCAACCGTGATTCTTTGAGGAATGTGTTTTTTTTGGAAATTGGAGGTGGGTGACATATTAGGAAAATTCCAGACATCCATGTATCATGATGTAACTTGATATTGTAGACACTTCTATGACTCCATACGACATCTGATGACATCATGACTGCGACATAAGAAAGCCAAGGCCGAAGCCAGATGTTGATACAAAAAACTCAGAAATACAGATTACTTCCCCGAAGTTTACCAACATCGCCCCTGAAAAATGATGGTTTTGTTGGAAGATTCCTTTTTGGGGTTTCGGTCTATTTAACCAGGGGGGCTATATATCTGTTAAACTTCGGGGAAGTGTCGTCGCAGAATTGAGGCTTGGCTTTTGGAGTGTGGTAAAGGACTGCCAACTTGCAACTTGGTCGGAAAACCCGAAAGCCCCTGGCTTTTTAGAGATCGTACAGTAGTGTTTGTAGTCAGTTAGTAGCGGAATCACAAACTGAAAATACCTGTAGTTAAGGCGTTCACTAGCCGGAATGAAAGCTGGTGAAGCAATGATGATTTGCCTGGAATCATATTGTTTCAATTCTTTTGAATTGGTCACAGGTCCCAGATGTCAAAAAAAGAAACAGACAAAAAGAACTCACCTCTGCCCTGGTCAACTAAAATCATTTAAGAAAAAAACACTCAGAATTCACGCGGTTTTTCAACCTGATCAGGTATGGTGGGACAACACTTTGTGCCACGTTTGGGATTGGCTCCACTGAAGGATTTCTCAGGACTTTGGCCTCACCTTGTCAGGCAGAAGATTTGGGGGATGTGGACCCATTACTTTACATGCCATGTTTGAATTAAGGGTTGAACACACATGCGAGCTTAAGTACCAGACCAGGGGGGGGTGATTACACCACCAAACTTGGGGTTTCTCGTATGTCCGCCCATCCATCAAAATTTGATTGTCAGCAACAACCTTCGAAGCTTGGAATTTGGGTGCATGTTTCCACTGGGCGATTGGGTAAGGTATAATCCCTGGCGATTGGTGTGAGTTTTCATTTCAGCAAAAAAAACACTCGCTTTATTTTGGGGCGCGGACGAAAATGAAACACCTCGAACTCTTTCAACTTTGATGCGACCTCCTCCCAGTTATTAGTGTTACTGTATATTAGTGTTCCATTTTGATGTGTGAAACAGGATTCGCCCAGGATACAACTGGATATTGCCTAATTGATACCGTCGACACCAACAAGTATTTCCTTTCTTTGGGACCCTGAAGTTGCAATGGCTACTCATGTCGCTGAGCGTTTTCAAAAGGTAGGTGTGGGCACAGCCTCCGAAGTATTTTACACTAACATGTATTTGGATGGCTTTCGAGTAGTTCTACAGATGCTGTTTGTGTACCCTGGAGTGCAAATACATTGCCAAGCACCGCAAAACAGTAGGCTCATTCTTCGGATCCTTACAAACCAGTAAAATACAAAAAGTATCAAACATATATCATATATAGTCAAAAAGCAAGGACTCCGCGTAAACTTTTGAGCTACTGTATTGAATAGTGTTGAAATTAGAATTGATATGAATTGATAACCATGGTTTCACATGACTTTGTTCAACATTGCGTTCTCCGATTGCTTGATGCGAAAATCTTTGAAAGTAAAAATCACTACAGGTACCTTACTACAGGACCACCGACCCATCCGCAAGATTCAACCTGCGGTTGCAAAAATGTCTGCCATGCCGCGACAGGTTGCTCTTTCGACTGAAGACTCCACCCAAGGAAGAGATGTTGCAACCTACCTTACAAGACCAGGCCATGTGATTTTTGTGATGCAGCGGGGTGTTTGTCTGTTTTTTCCTTTGGAAAGGCAACAGATTTGGTTAACACGTTGTGTACAACACAGTTGTCAACTAGTGATGGTACATCTTCCTTTCCGTAGGAATTTGGTGAGATTCAGGGGTTACTGATGGGTTGAGAATTGTGGCCTTTGTTATTTGCTGAAACGCAAGTTTGTCGCGAGGAGTTGCATAAAACCCGCTGGCAACACACATAAAACGCTGGGTGTTCTCATCAGAAAACAAAAGACTGGAACTGGATAAAGACCGCTAATTGCATGAACAACTATTGCCAAAATATCACCAATCATTTATGCCTTTAATGTTCTATTGGGCTACTGTATTAGCTATAAAGTTATAGATATACGTACTTATAATCAATCTTTTCACCTGATTTTCTGGTTGCTGGGGCCAAAAAAATCAGACTGCACAGCATGGTGACTTGATTCAACTTTTTCAGCTTGGCAAATGCAGGAAAAGGGCTTGGCATGTTGGGTGGCAGATGTACGTTCCAAAGATTTGCCTTTGGTTTTCATCAGTTCCTTTGGCGGGAATCTGCAAACTGAGCCAGGGACAAAACAAACATATATACTTGATTGGTTGATTGATCTTTTGATTTTTTTCATGGATGGATTTCTATCCGATCCTTTGTCGAAAAAGGGTTTTTAAGTCGGTTCATGTGGAAGTTCATGAAAAAGGGAATTACTTAGAGAAATCTTTTTTTTATGCCTGCATTGGGATATCTCGATGTGTAAATGTACGGTATAGAGACTGAATAGAACCATCGAACTTAAGGGGTGGTGTTGGGGCTGGCACAGCACCATGTAAATATTGAATGATATTGTGCAGCAACTGTCCATACTTGAGTCGATGTACATCACATCTAGCTTCTGTACAGAGATGATTCATGTATAAGCATTATATAACATGTACCTTTTTGTACAAGTTCTGGCAATTCTGTGCACCCACACCTTGTGCAAATACAGAAATATATATAGTGAATGTTCTGTTATTCAGAGAAGGAAGCTTTCCCTGTGTTGGTCATCCATGATGTAAGAATTAGGCCATTAGTCAAAAAAGAAACGAAAGGAATCGTCTTATCTCCTGGACCAAGGGTGTTGCAACGCTACTTAGGTCAAGCGTTGCAAAAACTCAGCGGTTTCGAGGCAGACTTCGCCCTTGCCAGGTGCCGATAAATCCATGAAGCTGAAGTCATCATCAAGTGCTAGGACTAATATGATACACCATTGAATATCACAATACATTGGTGCATATATAATCATATATATATATATTATACACATAATTTTGATGATGTATACACTGTGTATATATATATATGCATATTGATTGGAAGTGGCATTGAGATGGGTGCATTTTTCAAAACCGCACATTGTATCAATCCTAACAATCATTTTTTTTTCCAAACGATTTCTATCATTGCGATACATTCCACTCAGATCCGCTGTTTCTTGATCCCACGGAATCCGTGCAGGAATGTACAACTCTTTCAGCCAGCAACCCAGCGACCGGCTTGTGTCGGGGGGAAGTGTTTGGAGCTGAGGCTGATGTTTTGTTGTTAAAAAAAAGTGGGTCACAAAAAGGGCCCTCCAAAATCTATAGACATACACGATTGTTAGTTTATTATTAAAGTTATACATTATGAACATGATTGGGGTACTTTTCCTGCATGATGTTTAGATATAAGATTTTCGTGTATCTTTGGTTGGCATTTTTAGCTGCTGACAGAAGAATACTCCCGCTTGATGGTGGCGAGATTCAGCCGTTTTCCGAAAAGGTTGGCTACAATCCTATGACTTGGCTAGATGCACTTGGCTTCCTGGAAAATAAAAAGAGAACATGATGCAGCTTTCCATTCCCGAAAAGATTGCCAGATGTTTCTCTGTACGGAAGAGCTTTTTATTTGAGGATGATATCACACCTAGAATCTATTCTCTTTGTCCGAGTTCGAGTCCAATAAACTCGATTTAGTAATAGCTCACGTTTCTAAACATCCAGAAATGAAGGCCCAAGAAGCAACGCATTGACCAAGCGACCAACAACGAAGAGCTTCTTGGCATCAGAACTAGTGATCGTCGTGGTGGGGCCCTTCCCATTTGTATTTTTTTTGCTGCAATCCGAATGCATTTCAGACTCCAGAACTCAGGAATTTGCCTACATTTTTTACGCATGTCTTCCTTCATGTCAAAGGTTTCTTTTTCAACAGAGAGAATTCATTTCTTCCCTCTCAGTAACGCATGTCTTCGTCCACGTTTTTCTTCACAAAGTTCCAACATTGGAACATACCCGCCAGGCATCCCAAGCCGCATCAATCAGGCAAACCATCCGCATTCTAAGGTCAACGCGCTTGCAAGAGTTTAGCACACAAAACAGGCCCAACGACGCCGGTCCGGCGGTCCGGCGGTCATTCGGTGAGAATGAGGCTACTCAATGACTTTCCTAACTCAGCTTGAAAATAGATGTTTGGCCGGGAAGAGAATGGTAGCTATCAGCTGTCAGGTGTTGAAGTTATATGGATGTTTCCGTAAATAGTGGTACCCCCAAATCATCCATTCAAAAATAGGGTTTTCCATTATAAACCATCCATTTTGGGGTACCCCTATTTTTGGAAACACCCAGGTGTTGAAGTTATATTTCTTTAAGTTTAATTTTGTTGTAGAACTTATTCCAAGTTTGTTGACGTTGATGTCCCCGCCTCAATCAGATGGTATGTGTTGCCTAAAAAAAGACCCATAGTAATGACTACTAAGTGACTCTGGGCATTATCCCATGTGCCATCCAACCATCTTTTGCGCAGGGCGCACGGAGACGTGATGGCCTGCACCTCAGCAAACTGGAATCTAAGATTCGTTGGGACAGCACCACTGAGGCAGTGGAACTTCAATCTTGGACCTTGCAACATTATCTGGGTGGTGGTTTCAAACATTCCTAATTTTCACCCCTACCTGGGGAAATGATCCAATTTGACTAATATTTTTCAGATGGGCTGAAACCACCAAACAGTTATATTTCAGTTACAGTTCTTCCACCCAAGATGTGTAAAGTACATTGCAATACACGTCAAAGCTGGGATTAACGGGTCTTGCGCATAATTTGTGTTCCTCAACTCTTCGTGGCTTGAGCCATGTGGCACCCAAATCAGTTCAAAATGGTGATCCATAATTTGCGAACTTGTGGCGAACTATATGTACATCTATGTGGAACGTATTTTTCTTACATGATTTGTATTGTATATCGTACTCGTATAGTATATTCTCACATATATGTGTACAAGTTGCCGTTTTGTCCAGTTGTTGTGGCTGTGAACCACCATTGACCAAAATTCCTAGAAGTAGACTGATCAGGACGTTGCCAGTGTCATAGGGAACATTGGAAGCCCCAGCCCGTGGTTTGTTACCTTTGTTTGATACTGTATGAAACAATGTCGGCAGTGGGTTTTCTTTCATTTTGATTACCATTTCATTGAAGATTTCACAACATTGCTGTGACCGTTGAATGTCCAAGAAACAGGTGGACCTGTAGAATATGAAATAAATAAATAACATGGACACTGAGTGGCTGTTTTTGTCCCTGCCTGACACTGAAATAGCACCTCACAAAAATGGTTGAAAGACGAAAGATGATTATGATCGTTTCTTGGCACCCTGGGCCGAACCTTAGAAAGTGCCATTCCCTGTTCGTTTTCTGCAGTGTCACAACTTTATTCGCCCAAGAAATTCGCAAGGATGTTAGTTATTAGTCATCTTACCTTGGTCATAGGGGTCAATGGATGTCAATCCCATACCATCCATGTATGGTATATTTATCTACATTTGGTTGATTTTTATGGTAGATGTAGGGAAATATACCATACATGGATGCCATGGAAACCGGGAAACCTGCTATGGTCCTGCTATGCCCATAGGCTTCCTTGTTACTTTTAGAACGTCGAGATGGGAAGCGCTTCTTTGCGGTCCAACAAACGTGCCTGGACGATGGAAGAGTTTGGAAGAGCCGGAAAAACAGGGAAGAACAACTCAAAGATTACCCTCTCACTAAAATGTATGTGGAGGGGGTAAGGGGTAGGGTGTGCAACATACTAAAATGTATGTGAATCGCCTGATTGAAAAAATCAACTACTTCTCTCTCTCATTCTATTTAGGAATCCAGATTTATCTAGAGTTAACCAAGTTGGAGCATGAAAGTGAAATGGAACTTGGGATGAGACATATCTCCCAAACGAAAATGTGGAAACTGTTTGGATTGCCATCCCACTGGCCTTCTACAACGTTCATTGTATTAAGCAGTAAGCATATTTCTATCGGAAATGGTCCAAAACTCCATCTGCGGGTAATTATTCCAGGACGGTTGTATACTTCCATAGATCTTCCATAGATACTAGATAGGCACCAGAACAGACAAAACCTTGGCTTTTTTTCTAACTTTCTCACAGGGATCCGGGATGTTTACTTTGTCCCCTCTGAGCTGAAACGCACCCTGGAAGATTTTCCGGGTCGTTGACTCTTGGTTTGACAAACATCCATGAAAGAGACCTTCCCTTGGTCTGTGTGGTGTTTTTTGTTGATGTGCTGAAATGTGAGGTAAGTTGACGAGATTCACACTACATCTCAGTGAAAAGGATCACTATAGACTTCTATGACACAGCCATGAGTCACGCAAAAGTCTCCTCAGTACTCAATGCCAATGCTGCAATTTGCTTTTAAATTGTCCGTGGAAAAGTTATCCTACATTTAGGCTGACCCCAACAAGTCTCGGTAGTTGTCAAGTACCAAGAAACTCTTGCCATTCAGAGAATCAATCTTTAATTCAGCTGGGTATGAAGAGACAACGCATCAGATTTTGTTTACTTTGTCCGAGGACGTCATACTAAAGTATACACCCGAGCTGGTGAATTTTGAACTCATTCATTTCTCATGTCGTTTTTTCTTGATATCCCTTAAATTCACTGTATCCAAATCTTCGAGCCTGTTTCCATTGAGAGGTTCTACCTTAAAGAGCCTCGAAGCGATCGAAGTTACTTGTTATCTGTGCAGAGCTCAGCCCACGAAAGAACGAACATAGGGACGCATACCTCCAGGGAAGGAACATATCCGCGTGGGGAGGAGATACGTTGGTTCCCATGACAGTTCGGAAAATTGTTGGAAACCCCTAAAAGTGACCTTTCAGATTGGTGAATGATCTTTTTTTAAAGTTCTCTTCCAAAAAGCATGGATCGATGGGAGAAGATAAAAGAAACACTGTTGCTGGAGGGAATCACTCTCCACTCAAATCACTGCTCACCCTTTGGGGAATGACAATGGGTCTTGGGTCGTAGGTGCTGTACTCCATCCAGACATCCATGCCGGCAGTCTTGAAGTCGCACCAGGTATGGATGATATGGATGGATGGATAAGGAAGGTGATGTTAAATTGAAGTGTGCATTGTATCATTTGTTGTAGGTAAAGCAACATGGTGATTTCCAACATTTATTTATATTTACTTTATAGCCTGGATAGGCTAGATAGTTGACTTTTGCTGATAGCTTCGTCTCTTTCTCTTCCATTGTAATCCGAGAAACGATATACATTAGAGTTGTTGCGAATCATGTCTTCTTGTCCAGAAACGGAAACAGGGGGCATAGCTTAGCAACCTTGCACTAAGTCAAACTGGGGTGGGGTACCAAATCTACAGGTGCGACATCTTCCCATGGCTATGTTACTGTTCCTTAACCAGAGTGTAATAAGGTAGGCAACAACTTGTTGATCGTATTGGCCAATTAAAATGTGTATCATGACTGAGCATGTATATCGCCATGGACCATCCAGATAGCGCAATTTGGCTTCAATCCATAGCAGGGAAAGACATATGCTTGCAAACATGCGACAAAAGTACACAAGTGCAGTGGCCAAATGAGCTTGACGATATGTTCAAGTATGATGGGCAAGTGAATGTTGGTCATCGCCATCGTCATCCCCATCACGATCACAATCACTATGATTTGATCCAAAAAGATTGTTAGAACGTCCAGGTTGAATGCACATGTTCTTCTTTTTTCCTGTGTTTGTTTGTGTATGTGTCGCAGCTTTTGATTTCCCAGTTGGTCCTTTGTACCGATTATGCAATGTAGATGCACTCAATGTCGCAATATGTCACAGTTACTCGTACCATGTGTAAAGACTTCGGTGGGTCTCGAGCGTGTTAAAATCCCCACACGTAGCTTCAATGTTTGGCAAATCCACGGGGAAATGATGGAAAGTGTATACATTTTGGTGAGTTTATGGTGCTAAAGTGTCATCTTAGTCGCAAGATTGAAAAGAAACAGGAAGTCAAGTTGAATACTAGATGACACTAAATGTTGTTTTCGAACGATATCCATATATTCATTTTGACCCCCTTTTTCGGAAAGATAGCTTCTTTGATTCACACTCAAAACCTTCTTAGGATTTAGGGATGTAACTGAAGCACCCAGCTACACACGAAGTCGCTTGACTCACAAAACCGGTGCGCCAGATTACTGAACTGTCGGAAGATGAAATGGGCATGGCCCGGAGGCCAAATTGTGATTTGAAACCCACCCCAACGTTGGGTTTTTTTGCAGATGTTGGTTCTAAAAATCACCATTGAATCATGTGAAGTATGTAAGTATGTATGTAAAATGGATCTCATGGAATCACCACGACTGGATGCGTTTTTTTGAAAGAACCATCTTGAATTATGGAGGTCTAAGTTGTAGCGGATAAGAAAACCGCCCGAATTTGGATGCGTTCCCGTACACGACTTCAAGCAATCATCATCACGACATGATAGCTCTATATACACAAAAAACATGTAGCATCCAAAGCGGATACTTGGTGATACTTTTGCCAAGGGTTTTATGTTGACTCCTAATATGTATATCATATATATATATACATTATTATATATATGCATGTAATATTTCAATATAATACACCTCAAAGACTGGGACTTCATGGTCCCTTTTTTTGGTACTTCCACAAGTACTCAGAAACCCAGCTATGGGTTGATTCGTCAAAGCTTTCCCCAAGGCATTGGACGAGTGGGGGGTCTTTTTGGACGAGGCAAGGGAGGAGCTCTGCAGGGTCAACTGGGATGGGAAGTTGTTCTGAAATATGGGTGTTTCCAAAAATAGGGGTACCCCAAAATGGATGGTTTATAATGGAAAACCCTATTAAATTGGATGATTTGGGGGTACCACTATTTTCGGAAACATCCATATGCTTGAGGTTTGGTACACCCGGGAAGATGAACATGGAACCTGAGAATTTTTTCCCTGGAAAAGAAAAAAATCATCTTGAAACAAACTCCAAACCATCATTTTGAGGTTCGATTCGTTCATCTTCCGGGGGTGTATAAGAAATTGGAGATTTTGATAAAACGATTTGGTTCATCAGATAGTTTGGTGATATGAAAGCCTGAAGTGTGACTTGTATGTAGGAAGCTAAATAAGATTGATGAGTATGATTTGTTTCTTTCAACTCGGCTGATATTGTACCGTAGGAGGAGGATGCCAGATTCTGCGAAAGTCAGAAGTCCCGCAATCACATGACACTTTGATGTAACATGCGTGTTGCTACTTGATGGAATATGGTATATCAGTGGTAGATCCTTCTTTTAGAATCAGTCGATTGAGCCTGGATTGTCCTTATCCGGTACCAATGTTCATTCTTGGACTATGTAGTGATGCTCTTGGCATGTACCCTGATCGGAGATAGGCGTCTGATTTTGGTGAAGGATTAATCTACAAAGAGTTGCAATCAATCAAGCAATAAGGTTAGTTGATCTTGCAGTAGTCCCAGGACCCGGTGGGCAAACCACTGATGATCTCCAACGTGCTCAAGGTGGGCCTGAATGATACGAATGTGGCAATGGATGGGTTGAATCGGTCGAATGTTTGTGTTTGTGTTTGCCACAGGGCTGCAGGATTTGTGTTTAGGTTTTTTTGTACGTGTGTGTATGTTACTTAAGTTTGTAAATGGCCACGTGTTTCCATATGCGGGATGCAATGGATGCAATGGATGCAATGGATGCAATGGATGCAATGGATGCAATGGATGCAATGGATGGATGGATACCTTGATGGATGCATGGACGCAGGGATTCATGTATGCTTGTCTTGTGGGTATGTGTATCGCTCGTGTGGTTGCATGGATGAAGTATACAGGATACACGATGATACACGTGTTTCTATGATATTCTATGTGTCTACTTATCTGGTGTACTCGCAGTGTTGAACACGCAGGATGTGTCAACACATCTTGAGACAGATGCTTGGGTTCATGTTTGTGCACCATCCAAAAATTGGATGATACAGTTCCTAGGTGACCCTCTATGGTTTACATGCCCCCTTTACTGACTTGGCTTTGAGCCGCAATATATCCATTGTCATACTTTGACTATAGAGTAGATGTGTATCACCTGGCAATGACAAGTGAATACCAAATCATCTGCATCGTCTCAATTCTCCTCATGTTGGGCCACTTGATCAACAAAGGTTCTTGTTAAGATATCTCCACCTGACACAGCCTCACTCCAAATGCATGCAGAAGGAAATCCTTCTAGCACATCACTACACCTCAAAAAGTGGTGAACAAAAGATGCGTAAAATTTGGCCTCCTAGTTTTCACTTCCATTTCACTCCACATTCTATAGTTTTGTTACCTTTTGTTTTCTATAATATGTTTTTGTTCATGACCAGAAAGGAAAGATGCACTGCAAACTGTTCATCAAAAAAACATGTGAACAACATGGCTAATCGTCACGAGGCTTGTGAGTATTATGCGATGCGTTGTGCCTCCTTTTTACGCACCTGCGAGGTGTGGGATGGGAGGAGATGTGATACATACTATCGACATATCCCTGTAATGTAGGGATAGGTGAATGGGAAACAACTTGAACTAGATCTTATGTACATTGCTTGATTGGATCTAAAGTTCATGTATCACGAATTTGATATTGATTGCGTTGTGTTTGGTTGGAGTGAAATGTCACTTTTAGGATTGTAGATGTGTTGGCCCCTGTTTCTTGAACTGGTGATGATATCCATGGGGGGGGGGTTTCTTTGGCCCTGGTTCTTAGTGTACTTTCGTTGCAAAGGGAGATTACCATATGTATGTACCACGATTGGAGTTCTGTAGAGCTGTCCGAATTTTGATTTCTTTATTCAAGGTATATCTACTAGTCTAGGTGGTGGCAACTCAAATATTGTTTTATTTTCACCCCGAAAATTGGGGAAGATTCCCAATTTGACGAATATTTTTCAAAGGGGTTGGTTCAACCACCAACCAGATATAGTTGTTCTTACAGAATCTTTGAAATGAAACTATGACAGGACTTGATTTCCGTTACCACCACCACTGCGCTGGTTTCCATTGCCACCTTTTCGTACACAAACGAACGCCTGTTCGTGTTTTTTTCGCCGGGAGGACTACGTCGGAGATCTTTTTGTGCCGAAGATAGGACTGGGCCAACTCTGAAGAATGGGATATATAGTTGACGGAAAGCACGGGCAGCGATGGGCCAGATATTTAAGATGAGTTGTGGTATTGTGGTTCGGCGGATAGGTAGCAACTCGGAGAAACGCAACAGTGAATGATGTACTTTTCTTCAAAAGGGTGCTGTGGCTCACTCATCTTTAATACACACACATTATATATCTTAGTATGTCATATCTAAGCCAATTTGCTGCTGATGATGATGCTGATCTGGTGCTGGTGATGATGATGGTGATGGTGGTGACGGTGATGACGACCACGAGGACGACTATTGTGAACATCATGTTGATGATCCAAATATGATTTCGCATTGTGATACCTTGCTGAACCTGCCTGTCCCCACAGTCGCAGGACTGGTGGAAGTTCATGCTTTCAAAGGGGCTTCTTGGCACCCAACAGATGGAGAACAAAGCAAAAGCTGAAGGTTGCAACGAGGAAAGTATTGACACTTAGGACTTTGGCTTTGCATTAGACTGGTTTTGACGATGTTGTGTCCTTTATCTATCACATTTTTTCATAGATCACAAGACCTATCAAATCATGCTGATGGTTTGAAGTCCCTATTCACATGTTTTAGTGTACATTAAGTTATATGTAATGCATTTGCCAGTTATTTTCTTTGGTCAAGGTTGCCTCATTGTAATCTGAACACTTCACATGCCTTATATAATATTTTCGGGCGTCTTTGGCTTCATCATGCCCATAGGATGATCCACTGGGACTGGTAGATTTACCTACATGAAAACCAGAAAAAATCAACCCAAAGTAGCAAAATAGAATGAAATTTATACCATACAAGGATCCTATGGGATGTTTCAATCCAGGGGATTTGGTCTTACCCCAGCACTGCAACAAAAGCCGAAGGTCTTAGGACCGTTGGTCCAAACCAAGCTACGCGGCGACTTGCGCCGCGTCTTGGCCGACGATCATGCGGAGGTGCAGTGGCGGAACTGCATGGGGATGGGGGAATTGGTCGAGCACTGCGATCCTGACAGATAGATTTATGGGGGTTTCCTAAAATGGTGGTACCCAACAACCATGGTTTTTCCTACTAAAAATGATCATTTTTTGGTGTTTTGGGGGGTACCATCATTTAAGGAACCACCCATACATATAATATATTAATATAAATACGACTATACCATTATAGACTATTGGCTATTTTTTGGTTTCTGGATTTGGCATGTTGATAAAATATTACTTGGACTTGGACATTATTTTGGTGTGGAGCTGAAGCAGATGCTAGTAGGGTTTGCTTCTTCGTCGTTCCAATCCTTTCAAAGTTCCTGTGAGCCAGGTATCTTTAAGAAACTCGGGTGAACGTTCTATTTTACTAGTGCAGTGAGTGATCACTATCCATCCTTCCAATGATGGAGTTTTGCTTCTGTGGCAAATGCAGGCAAATCACCCCAAGGCTGGGTGTATCCCAGTTCTAGCCACAAAGCAATATCAAATAGACTAAGTGTACTGTAATAGTTCGTGCATCTTCCTACTGTAAGGGTCTCCCTGATCAATCTTCAGTTTGCACTACTGTTTATGCTGTCAACGGCGATACACCCAACCCATTCAAGTTCCCAAAGACCTGTCTATGTGACTGGGATTTTCCAATTTCGAAAGCAGATCATATCGATCTATCCGCCCAAAGTGGCGAGGAACGGCTGAATGAAATCATCATGACGGTGGTTGATCCTTGTGGAGAGGACCAGCAAGTGGTGGGCAAAGTATGGCAAGTGGATGCAAGTGGCACATAAAGTTCAAACAACAATACTTACCTGTACTGCCTGTACTGTGTGTGTGTATTATGTATATATACTCCAACTTTGGTTAGGGAGTTTTTTATGCAAGTGTTTGGAATCGTCATTGTTGGCAACACTTTGGAGGAACCCCGAAGGTGCAGGGTAGCCGCCAGTGAACACGGAAGTAGATTGTGGATTCGTAGCATCGTTGCAGTCACCACTAGTCCTATCTTATATGGTTATATACTACTAACCTCACTATACTTACAGTATGTCACCCAGTCTCCCACATCATTCGTTTTTTGAGTTATCATCCACTAGTCTTCGAACAGGTGCATTTTTTCCATCCTTGACCTGTGCCCGACCAGCACGCAGGATTATCCCTTGGTTTGGATTTCACCTGGCTTTGAGGAGTACACTGGCTATCAGCATGAGTGGGCCCGGTTCACCCAGTTGCCGAGGCCACTTGTTGTTCTGAAAAACTATAGCAATGTGGAAATCTTAAATCTTGAAAAACCTTCAATAGAACATATTACGTCATTGCGTCATTTTCAAATCAAATGATTTCAGAAGCAGCAAACATGCATATCCAGACATGCCAACCAAGTTGTTGGACTTGTTTATATTTATATGTACTGTATGCAGTTCCACATGTGAAGAGTCGGATTCTTGGGCAAGCTTTGGAGACTGAAGACTCAGACATCTCAGAGGTAGCAGGTTTCTTTGTAGATTTTATTGCGTATGGCGTCATTTTAGTGGTTATATACAATTCAAATTTAGTGACTGTGGACATAATTTTTAATACTAGTCTACTTGGAGGTGTGTATGTATTTATGATGCAAAGTATATACCCAGAAATACATAGGTGTACATGCACATACCCGTATTACAGGTTTTACTTTCTGGGCTATGAAATGGAAGGACCCTTGAATGCTCTTGGAAACAAACCGCTTCCTTCAGTTTTATCAAAGTTAGTTTTATACTGTTCTATACACTCTTGTGATGTTGGATGAATTATTGCATATATACCTTTGCGAACAGATTGGAACACCAAAGTCACCCATGTAACATGTACAATCAAATCGTTTGGTGTAAAATATTGATCTATTTATTGCATAGACACACACACACACACACGTGTTTTTATGCATGCACAAATAGTCACAAATATACCTACCTTAGGACCTACCTTGTTTTTTGTTGCGAAGATGCATTCATATCCTCCTTCGTGGTTCCTTTTGCCCAGGCCCTTGGTCGGAACTGCCGTTTCCTCCAACCCAAAGGCAGCGCATGAACAAGAGGGTGTGTATCAAGCTGATTGGTGCCTTCATTGAAGCTTAAAAGAGCCTGACCATGTCCTTGGCCATTCGATAGTGTTTGATCAGCATCAAACTTGAATCTCTACTCGTACCTCAGATCCTGAGACTTTTATGCGCCAAACAGAAATATCTTCAGTACTGTTCAGTAAGAATTGACTTAGACACCATTTTTCTAGATATTTTGTAAGAGTCGAATTCTGGCAAGTCAACAACACCCCAACCCCCAAAAAACGCGCCAGATTTTGATCGCAACCAGCAGTTCAATGGAGATCAACTCAATAAGCTGCGAAAATTCTGCAAGGAAGGAAGGCTCCCTGGACGGCAAACGGAAGGGGTCGCGTGAAATCCGGGGAAATCATAAGGTGGAGTTACAGATAGGTCTTCCCAGTTGGTTGTAGCCGGCCGGGACCTTTTTATGGTTTGAATTCCCCAAAGTACTGAGCTTGGATGGAGCTTGATGGAAAGGTTGGATGGTTGGATCTATGTCGTGGGTTTTGTTCAGTCGAAGATGAATAGTCGAGTTGTAATTTTGTTGTTGTCAGGAAATAAGCACTTCTGAAATACACAGATGTCTCATTGGTGGCAGGGCCAGGGGTGTGTGGTGTTTGATGATTTTCTCCCTAGTTGGCGGAATTGGTATTTGATCCACAACCAGAAGCTCAACGACGATGACGATTTCATCATTTGGTGCTTGTTCATAATTTCTTACTGGTCAGTGCTAAATGAATGCCTATGATTGAACTTTTAAAAACTGACAGTGTACACTGTGTGTCAACACTTGAACGGAAAGCATGCTCTGTTATGTTTCCAGTTCAGGTGAACATCTAACATGCGAGCCAGTGCGATAGGCGATACAGTAGAAAGTATAAAATATAAACATTTCTTTGCCTACCAGGCTCTCCGAGAAGAGTTGATTGCTTTCCAGCATTACTTTTTGACCATTTGTCATTTATCATAATTTTGCTTAGTTTGCTGATGGGTACGAAAAGTACATGTTTTCGTCTTCACACTGGTTTCCTCAACTAAAAGGTGGGCTCTACAAGGTCCGAAAATTCCATCAGAAAAAGCCGACAAGTCACACCACCCGAATCTCCCAAATCTTCCTCGTTCGGAGCCTAATTCATTTTAGTCGTGGTTCTCAAAGATTTTCCTCCACTAATGATTGATTCAGTATTAAAAAACATGATAAGTTTAGGTAAGTTTCTACTGAGTAGGGGGGTAAAAGATGGTAAATGAATGTGAACGATTCGTAATGTACTATAGCCAAATAAGCCTAATACAGTCAACTGGTTGACACCCCTGTTATGGGCGAAAGATTTGACTGGGCTTCAAGTAGTCCCGGATAGCACCGAATTTTTAGCAACCAAATCGTTGAATCAACGGCTGGGTTTTACAAGCGGGGTGAAACCCCAATTCTGAAGATTTGAACAATTTGAATCCTTCAACAACTGGATCTCATGCAGGAAACCGAATTTGCTTGAGATGCCTGAGTAGAAAAAGTCCTATTTGTTCTAGCTGATGCTTGGTTTCGAGAGCTAAGCATCTCTTTAGCTGTTGGGTCTGTTCCGATCAGCACATCTGGAAAAAAACAGGAAGACTGCGCCGCCTACAGTGCCAACAACCTTGGCATTGCTGCTGAATGAGCGCAGGCCAGATGGTTTGATCCCATCAACCAAGAGAAGCCACATTTGTAGGAAAGCTTCAACATTTGTTGGCTAAGTTAGCTTGGTGAAGTCTTGTATGTCACTGATGTGATTACATTTAGATGAATGCATTCAACTTCATTTTTGGGCTTCAGGAGGTGCTTTTGGTGCTGGAAATTTTCCATGTGTCATTCCATGGGAGGGTACATGTGCCAATCAAGGATTTGGGACGTATAGCTGTGGGCTACAGTCAAAACGCTGGCAGGGAAAAATCATCGGATCTAATTTCCCCATGAAAAATCTCCCTTTTCAAAGTAATATTGTATGTCAGTATGTAAGTCTTACTCGTAGCATGATGATCAAACCTTCACAAGATGATAAACTGAGACCAGTAGCCCCCCGAAGTTTAACATAGCCCCTGAAAATAAGGCATTCCCAAAAGGAAACCTCATCTTCCAACCATCCATTTTCAGGGGCTATGTTAACTTCCAGGGGGTACCGCATTTCTTCGCAAGCCTTAAGGAATTCCTTGATGACCTTGCTGAAGCGGTAAGGTTAAACAACGGACCTCAGGTTTTCCAGATTTTTTTGTCAAGATACGACGATAACTTTCCCTTTCACTCTGAACAAAACCGGATTCAACAACCAACCCGGATTCAACAACTAAGGTTCAACAACCAAAACGCCGGATTCAACAACCACAGCGACGGATTCAACAACCATAGCTTCAACAACCAACAAAGCCGGAATCAACAACCAAAACATTCAACAACCAAGGCTTCAGCAACCAACAAAGCCGGATTCAACAACCAAAAAAGCCGGATTCAACAACCAAGAGTCAACAACCAAAATGCCGGCTTCAAAAACCAAGGGTGGGGTGGGTGGCGGGTTGATAGCATACGGTTGCCACTTCCATTTGCATTGTCGAACTCCTGGAAGTAGGGGGGTTGGGTGGGGTGGGTGGGGGATTGCTAGCCTACGGTTTCCACTACCAT
>DF239469.1:29312-60418 GCA_000507305.1 Breviolum minutum Mf 1.05b.01 | reverse complement strand
TTTTTTGGTTGACGAACCTCTTGGTTGACGAATCCGACTTTTTGGTTGACGAACCTTGGTTGACGAAACCGCCGTTTTTAGTTGTCGAACCTTGGTTGTCGAACCTTGGTTGTCGAAGCGTTGGTTGACGAATCCGCTGTTTTGGTTGACGAATCCGACGTCAACCCTTTCACTCTCATTTACCACAAGGAACTTCTGGATATTGCCGGGAGAGCACCCGAAATTACAAACCAACTCGAGTCTATATACTGGTACGTAATGGTACGTATATTCGCATATATATATAGAGCATATACTATATGATATATACATATATATATATATATACGCATATATACATATATACCTAGTAAGCCAGAAGTATGCAAAATTTTTGTATTTGTTTGAAAAACCAGGTTTTTCAAAACAAATACGTTTTTGGGTGATTCCCTCCAAACAAGTACGTTTCTTTAATTTGAGCCTTGGTTTGCATACTTCTGGGTGCCTAAAAGGAAACTATTAAGGAAACTAGTTGGAATTCAGGGTTGGAGGTGGGAGCCGTCAGCTGAAAAAGCATGGTGGCTCATTAGAGTGGTTGGAGCCCCCTGGTGGGGCAATTGCTCCTGGAGGAGGTGCCACCCCCTTGCTCTGCTGGAGCTGTAACTTGAGACACAATGTGTATAGTTCATAGCATTTGACATCTCAAATCCTTTAGTTTAGTGGGCCAATGGCGGCCATCATTGAAAAATGCTCCATGGAAAGTTGTGAGCTGGTGATTCAAGAAGGCTCACCCACAGTGTTTGAAAATCTTGCGATGGGAGTTTACATGTTAACATGCTAGATCAAATCATCTTGAAAACTTTCCTGGTAGGTTTGTTTGATCTGCCGAATGCCTACTGGGACAACTGCATGACAGCCTTGTACCCCACAGAGGCGCCTTCTTTTCCAAACATGTTTCCTTTTTTCCAATCAAAATCATATTTTTCCATCCCCTAAAGCCATACATTCATTCATGGCTCACAGGAACCTCCGAGCGCTGATGATTTCCTCAATGTTGTCATCGCCAACATCCATGCGGGGGGTGTGTGCAAGGACTTGAAGGACATTAAATGATGGTTAAGTTGTCTTATACACACTTCATGCCATAGAACTTAGAAACATGAAATCACAGCCGGAGAATTTCATACCCACAACGCATCAGGAGATGGCTGCAATGCCACAGGTGTCCTCCGCAGATGGCAAAGCTGAGGAGACTTTTGGATTAATCAATTTGTTTTTTTGAAGTTGGGACTGGAGTTGATTTCATGTTTGGGCAATCCAACATATGGAATCTGATTGTTTTTGTTGATCCCAGGAAGTCCACACCAAAATCCAAGAAGAGCTGATGACACGGCCATTGTTAGGAAACTTTGTGCTTGAAGCTTTGCTAGGGATGGAACGCCCATCAATTTTTGAATACGTAGACAAGTCTGATTCTCGCAGCCTGCAAGCAACTTGCTTGCAGGTTTGTCAATGGTCAGATGTACTTTGTAGTGAGGTCAAAATTCCGTTGATAGAGATGGATCCACTGCAAGCAGCACCATTCCGCCTGTGGGGCCCGAATTATGGTTACCACTGCTGACAGATTTGTTCCAAAAAGGTTGAAAAAGATGTTGCAGTCACAAAGGGGGAACAGCAAACAGAATATATATATAATTTCAATATTTGATACATGTATAGATGGCATAGCATATCCCAATTCATCAATTCAAACTTATTGCTCCATATTCCAAGTGGTGATTGGATCCCATATTACTTCCCATATTATACATATATAAATCCTGCCCCCTCGCAGGTGATGGCGACTTGAATTTCTGATCATCTTGCATTTGGAGGCCTTCTTAGCCCCCTCTCTGCATGGGAATGGAAGTGCAGTCAGAATCACAACATGCAATCAAAATTAAGTCAAGACAAACCTTTTTGAAAAGTCTGGCAACCACCATATCACCAATTTGATTTTGAATATGGCAGTCACAGGATCAGGAGTCTTAGCCCCGAAGCCCTGACAGTGTTGGCCCCCATTGCCATGGCAGCCATGTCAATGGTTCCTCATGAGGAAGAGCTAGATGATGATGACCTTGGGCAATGGCCTGAGCGACACGCTCTTGCCAGTTTGTGGGAGGAAAATTCTGATGTTCGTCAACGTCTTAGGGAATCCCAAAAAATGCTTAGATGGCCAAAGGTGGAACTTGTAGGTGTTGCCAGTCTGGCAGCTCTTAGCGACAACCGTTCAGTAGTCCGTGACTGCCTAACAATTTGGACAGCTCACAACAAAGATTCCTGCAAGCCTCCACCTGTTGGTTGGCTCAAGGAAGAGGCTGGGGATTAAAACATGTAAAAAACCCAAAATGAGAAACCTTTTTCCTTGTGATGCTATCCTAGTTTAATTTGGGTTTGATTATTTGCCATCAACTCCATCCTGGGCAGGTCAAGCAACTTTACGTGTTGATGAACATCGAGCCCAAGCCTGTTTCTGTCTACTTGGACTCGTGGGGAACAAAGCGTTTGCTATCCCTTTGCGTCAGAAAATGGAAAGCTCCCATCCACAATTTCAGGGTGCCTAGACTAAAGATGTTTTTGGTTCATTCCTTCAGGGGTAAGTGGAGTTGATTTTTCCGAGAACTGTTTTAGATATTTTTGGGAAAATAGAATTTACATTCCAATATATCCCAACTATATTCTTGTATAATCTATCTATGCAATCTGGTTGCCTCTGCTCTGAATAAGGATCAACGCTTGCACCCTATCATGGACATCATGACCGACAACTGGGGCCACCTGCTGGATCACGTTCCACTTGCAGTTACAGTTGGTCGGAGCCCTCCTGATGATGGATCTGGTGGGAGTGGTGAGAGTGATACCCCTGAAGTTGAAGTGCCAGCTACTGAAGTTGAAGATACTACAGGAGATGATAGCATGGCTTCCCCTGTTGGTGATGCCACACGTGTAGAAGTCCCAATCGTTGAGAATGCCCATGTCCCAGAAAGTGAGAGATCTGATCCTGAAGAAATGGAAGCTCTTGAGTCTGCAAAACTTCAGAGTTTGCGTGATGAGAGGGAAAGGATTTTGCTCCTTGATGGTGACTTTGATTGTATTTTTTCTCTTGCAAATCCCCTGAACAACAATTAAAAACAAATAAAGCTATATATGATATATCTCAGCCTTTAAATTCCGCATCTTCAGGCTTCGACTTCAAGAAATCCAAGAAAGCCGCAAGATTTCTCCTGCAGTGTCAGCTACTGCAGCACCACTTGCAGCACCTGTTCCTGCACAAGGCTGTGAAGGGGTCGATGTTTTTTTCTTACAGCTCAAATTCTACAGATATTCCTGGTTTCCTTTTCTCTAGGTTTTCAAGATGTCCATGTTGTTTTCAAAACTTTTCTCTATAGAGCCACATCAGGTGTCAACATGGACCAACTGGAAACTATGCCATTTGAAGCCGCACCGATGGCATATATGGAATCCTATCCCCATGAGTCTCCACCCAAAGATGTTGGGGAAGTAGAACTACCAGCAAAGGATGCAGAACTTGATGCTGATGCTGCTGCAATGGCTGCTGATGCTGCAGCGATGGAGTTGTTGATGACTAAAAGGACTTTGTTCTTGGGGGAGGAGGAAGCTACTCCTGATGGCGAAGAGCCTCCAAATCCATCCCCTGCGAAACATCCATGTCCTACTGAGATTGAAGAGATCCCTAAACAGAACGCTCCTGAAAACATCCCTGAGATTGCAGAGATCCCTATCGCTCCTGAAGAGGTCCCTGAAATATTCAATGCCCTCGAGAACCAGGCCATATAACATCTTGTTTCATGAGATTGGCATGACCTAAAGTTTCACCAAAAGAGGTTCTATACTTTCAGAGCGCTGTTGGATAAACATTTTATGGGGTAGATCAGGGCAACCCAAACCAACAAAGTAAAATTCCATATGTATAATTTAGGTGTTTCTCTTCCTTTCCCCAATCGGTCCACATTCGCTCGCTCTACCACAGGTGCCTGTTTCTCGAACTGAACAATTCGCAGGGAAACCTGAACACGATGCTGATTTGGAATCTGACTCTGGCAGCAAGCCAAAGAGAAGGGGAAAGGGAAGGGGAAAGGGAAATGGAAAAGGAAAAGGAAAAGGAAAGGGAAAAAAAACGAAACAAAACGGCAAAGGAAAATCGAAAAAGGGCAGTGGAAAGGGCCAAAGCAAAAAGGGTGGAAAACCTCGTGCTTCTTCGAAAAAGGCCGCCCAAAAGCCTAAGGGGGAGACTGAACCACCTTCAACTCCTGTTCGCCCAAAAGTGAATAGGGATAAGAATGAGGGGAGTAGGTCCAAGCAAACCAAGAAAAACAAAAATCCAGATCAGAAAAGGAAGGAACATGCCACCAGGGAGCCCTCCTCCAAAAGGGCCTCCAAGGGTGAGGCTGTCAGCTTTGCAAGACGCAACCCACCTGATGGCGAACGGGCACATGCGGAGTGGAGTGCCATAAGGTCAGCATACCGCGCTAGCCTTTCTCATCTATTGCCCCAAGCGAAGCATGAGGACTATATGGGAAATTTGTTTTACAATGTTGACGTGTTAATCCCTGAAAAGACACCTGTTAACATTTGGAACTGTAGAAAAATATAATGGGTTCATGTTCTCAATCATCTTTATACAGGACCAGTTCTGGAAGTTCTGCAAACACGATCACAAAGAGAAGCTGAAGGGCACCAAAACCGAGGACTTGCAGAATTTCATCAAGGGTTTGACTGATGGATATTCCAGAAAGTCATTGACTAACTGATTTTCTTTCAAAAGCCTGCTGTAGTTTGTAGGGCCACAAGTGTTTTTTTAGGAACGCTTGAGGGAATGAACTTAAAGGTTCAATTAGAATATGCAAAGTTGCTGGCATGCAGGGATCAACCTTGCAAGTCATATTGGGGATGTGTGCGACAAAGAGCTGGAAAACATTACGAGACTTTAGTGCTTGACTTACAGTAAAGCATCTTCACCGGCACTTTCCTTGACCCTAGCCAACTCATTTCCCACGCAGGTGATGAAGAGAGGCCAAGGCTTCTTGGCATCTCATGGATGACTTGAAGAAGCACAACGTCATCCTTACTTGTTTGAAATCTCACCTCCTGTGTGATTGCTCGCCTGGGTTTCACAATTGAAATTTTAATCCTGAAGGCTTTTCAGAACTTCTTTGCTGCAGCCTTTGTTTAAGAGAACAGGGTTTTAGAGTTTTAGCTATGCTCCCTTCCCATCAAGCGTTGATCCACAGACTTTTATCCCTGCCTGGGGTACCTAAGGACTGAATGATCATATGAAGTTTTTCCTCATATTGCAAATTTCACCAAATTTCCATGCAACCTATAGAATTTCCCCTTCCTTTCCAGGAGTTCATCGCTATTGTGCTGATGGTCTCCTACTTTCGGCCACTTCAAGTTGAAAAAATTTCAGGTTGCCAGTTTCTTGAGATATTCTCAGGTAGGGCTCGGACAGCCAGGTTGGCAAGTGGGGCTGGATACAGGTGCAAAGCAGTTGATTTTATATATTCCGGGGCATTCAACATCTTGAAGCCAGCTGGGTTCATGCTACTTAGTGGCAAGAAGTTCTCTTGATGTTACATGTCTGTCCTGATTCTTTTGTATAATATGATGTGGTTTGAAAACTAAGTTTATGTGTGGCTATAATCCTCTTTGCGGACGCTGGCCTCACTGCTTTGGTAGCGACAGAATGCTCTACATTTGTCCATATCAATTCGGGTACATCACGGAGATCAAAAGCCAACCCCGATGGTGACCCTCAAGTCCCCAGTGTTCAAAGAGGTAATGCTTTAGCAGCCCATTCATCCTTGTTGCTTCTTTTGATTCACCTGTTGTCGATGACATTTCTTTTGGAACAGCCAGGATCATCTGTGCTCATGGAAACCCGTCGTATGCAGTGGCTGATCGAAACCATCAATTCATTGGGGTTCAAAATGTTCAAACAATCTTTTTGGATGGCAGCATTTGGTCATCCAAATCCAAAACGAACTGTTCTATGGAGCAACAATGTTGCAGTTCGTGTTTTCACCACACCAAAGGTTGCTTTTACACGAACAGGGCCAGCCACAGTTGATCGATATGTCTCAAAAAAAACTGGTCGAACTGGATACAAAGGAAGCAAGCACTTGAAAGCTACAGAGTATCTCGATCTCAATATATTCTTTCTTTATGATGTACAGGTTTTTGAGATGATATAATATATAATATATATATCCTTGCCATTGAGGCATTATCCGGCCAAGTTTGGAGCCAAAGTTGTGGAGACCCTCCCATCATTTACTTACCTCGCTCCAAAAGTTGAAAGTATGCAGGTGGCTTGTCAAGAATCCAGAACAACACACACTCCAATCATGCAAGCATATATTACCCACAAGTTCCTTTAATGTAAATAATATATATACACCGTCCTACGCAGTCCATCCCAGGCCACCTCCATCCTGGAGGCCTTCTCCAAGATTCAGTGGTCCACTGAAGAGACATGGCCTGAAGCGACGTTGTTGCAGATCGTTTTTTACTTGAGGAGGAGTAAGCTGATAGATCTTCCACGTGAGTTCAAGGATTTAATTCCTGCCTCAGGTGAACTCTTGGAAAGTTCTCTGTAAATATACAAGTCTTTGCGGCACTTTGGGAGAAAATACTGCTTGGGACACTTATATTGTTGTTTTATTGTTTTTTGAGAAGGTTTTTGGAAAAATGGTGTGAAAAACAAATACGGAAATTCCCGGAAAAAATACGGAATTCCCCGGAACAAATACGGAAATTCACGGAATGGAATTTCAGCAATTTTTGAATGGAGATTCAACCAGTCTGTAGCTGACACTTGAGGGTCAAACTTTGAAAAACACATGAACTTGGGGGCTCAAGGTGCGTCATGAGTTTGCATGGAAAGAGTTTTGTGTCTAGTTCGTCCACTTTGGTGGAGGGCTTGGAACTGTTGCAAAAACCAGTGGAAGACCTTGTTACATCAGCTTTCCCCATGGCTGATCCAGAAGAGGCTGACCTACAACGACGCTTGAAGGATACAGGGTTCAGGAAAAACAGTTATAGGCCCTCTACCTTCTATATACTTAGATCAGGTCTATTTGAGGAAAGGGATTGACCCCCCAAATGATTTTTGGGGCGAAAAAAATCCTACGGTCCCTTTGATCTCCTTATTTGGGGATGAAGCAGGAGCTGGATCAAGAGTTGAGAAGCACTCCACCTGGACCTCGACCAGCAGCTGTGAAGTCAGCACCGGCTCCCAAGGTTCAGGCTGTGGGTTTTCGATTCTGGTGTATGGTTTCTTTATGCAAAACCTGGCTTTAATGTCAACATTTTAGAATAACAGAAGATAAAATGCCTTTTGGCAGGTTGTGCCTGAACAAAGTCCGGGCCTCAAGCGTATTCTCAAAGGAGGTTTGTTTAAATCCCTCGACATAACTGATCATAATTGGTGCTTTCCTAGGCCCTCTACTTGATGATCGTCAGCGGTTTTCCTTCGAAGAGACCCCAAAATCTACTAAATCAGCTGCACCAACTGAAAAGGATGCTGAAACACCAGCGACTGAAACAAAAACACAAACTGAAAAGGATGCTGAAACACCAGCAGCTGAAACAAAAGAAGTGAATTCTGAAAAAGGGCCCAAACAAGAGACCATGGCATCACCAACACAACAAAGTTTACCTCAACCTGTGGTAACTCCTCAGCCTCAGCACATGCCACCACCCCCTGCCTTGAGCCAGGGCGCTATTGACCGAAGGATCAGACGTATGGTAGAACCTAATTCCAAGGGACAGTACAAGGTTTCAGAAGAGATCAGGAAGATGTGGGAGGAGGGTAGCAAGGATAAAGTTTTCAAACTGTTTGCCCAATGCGACAACAACCCAGATCTCTTCATCAAAAAATATTCCGTTAAGAAGGATCACGAGAAGGAATTCGAAGTTTCAGTAACTTTTGATTTCAAAACGGAAGAGGACATGAAAGACATGAGTGAGAATCTTTTCTGCACATAAAGAAAACGATACTTTGATTTCAAAGTTGGCTTCCAACATACGATATATACGATTTGTTCCAATTTGACTGTAAGGAAGGAAAAGAAGAACATTCTTGCAAAAGCCAAAGCTAACCCAAAGAAGTATATGAGGCATGTATGGCGTGTTCTGTTTCCCAACTACTTCAAACTTGATCCCATTACCCAACCGCTCTGGATGCCAGGTGGAACTCTGCGAAAGAAGAATGGATGTACTATGTCGAGACTGGAGTCAGTGGACATTCAAAGTGTCTTGGCTTTCAGTATATAATTGGCATTGGCTATAAATATCTAAAAGGATTTCAAACCAGGAACACCATATAAATCATATAATAAAATGATCTAGGTTAAGGGAAGTCGATGTAATATATATAATATATATATTATCCCTTGGCTGCAGTCATGTTCACCTTAAGCAAACTGTCTGTCCCAAGGGATCGAGTGAGGGCTTCGTTTTCGGAAAGCCAAGATTGGGAAACAGAAGAGGATGGCGTATCGATGGACTTTGACATGACTCTTCCCTTACAAGGCAGTCGTTTGAAATTGAAACGGTTGTTTCTGAATTGGAAATGTGAAATATTGAAACTGTTTTGGGAGCCCCTTTTTGTTTTGGTCCCAAAGGGCTATATACATATTATATGGCCGATGTTTGAAACATGGCAGGTGCTAAGTTGAGCCTTATATGTTGACTTCGAAGATACATTTTTTTTAGTAAAGATTCGGCAATATTGTATTTCAAAGAATGCTATATATTATTTGAAAACTGGAAACACCAGAGCTTCATATATGTCCTTTCTGAATCTCACCTGAAATTTTTCAAGCACGCAACCTTTTGACTGGGGCCGACCAGAACGATACCGCATGCTCACCTGCATTGAGGCTCGACTTCCGATCGCCAAAACGTCCCAGAGGGGAACCCAAATGTGCCAGAGTCAGTTCAGGAAACACTGAAACTTCTCAAGAGGCTTGGTTTCCCTGAATCTCAAGATTCTACCAAAGCTTCTTCCCTGCTTACCGAAGTGGTAACGAGTCTTACTAAGAGGATGGGTAAGCTGCAAGAGGTGAAGGATCTGTTGGAAAAACCGGAAATTTCAGAATCCCAACTTGCCAAGAAGAGTCTTGGTTGTGTTTTTGTTTTTTCTTGTTTTGAAAAATATACTGTGTTACCATGCAGTTTTATTTACACATCTTGAACATGGTTATATCCTGCTTGTTTATAAGGATGGTGGCGAAGATCTCTGAAGTCTACGAGAAGATCGACGGAATGGCTGAAAATCTTCAGGCTGCGTATGATTCCGGGATTGTTGAAGGCTATACTGCCGAGTCCAGCCCCTACTCAGTCCAAAGATGAAAGAAAATCCACAGTATATCATTTTAAATATTTCCACCTTATATCAACTTGACAGTTCGATCCTAGGAAAGAAACCCAGATGAAAGACTCTGTTGACAAAGCCCGTGGTATGTTTTGAGCTCAGGTATTTTTGAAGGCGCTTGTGACAAGTTGAAAAACTATATCGAAGTGCTAGCAATAAACATGATGGCCTTCAATAAAAAGATTAAACATGTCAATTTAATACATTACTTATACAATCTGATGGAGGGGGATTGCCCAGGTTGTTGGAGTCATGGAATTTGGAGAACAGAGCCAGGACTGCTTCATAACTTTTGGGGTTATTGGCATCATCTCGGTCCAAAAATGTGGTGAACTTGCTTCATAACTTTTGGGGTTATTCTTCTTTTTTTTCACCCCAAACAGGAAAAGACAATTCTTTTATACATTTCATGGCTGCTGGCAGGACTGTGATTCCCAAAGGTGCCTCTTCGAAGGCGACTGTTCCACGTAGCAAGGCAAAGCCTAAGGCTTCTCCGAAAGACAGTCCGAAACCCGCTGCATCTGCAGAACTTTCAGAACAGACCCCAAAACGTGGTGCTGCTGCAAAGGCAGATGCTGGGGCTAAGAAAAAAGCTCGGAAGTGATGTAGCTTACAAATATGGGGCACATGGTTTTCTTGCTGAATTTTGGCAAGTATTGTGATCCTGCTATAGGATCTTGTTGCGCATGATCAGCATGCTCTGAAAAAAAATCTTTGCACTGCACTTTGCAATGCTCTATTTGTTGAAATGTCAAACATCCAGTGAAGAACTTCATAAGAAAGAAAATCATTTACACGTTCCATGCAAGACCAAATATAAGATAAGGTATGGAGCTGCATGTCTCATGCCAGGTGAAGATGTTTCGAGGAGAAATACATTAGAGGCTTTAGCTGATGAAATTGCTGATGGAGCCTGGGCCCCAAACCCAAAGGTCCTGGCAATACAGAATTTCATATGTTCAAGTTGATCTAAAATTTCTTTTACTGAAATTCATGTTTGATTTCAATTTTTTTTTATATATATATATCATAATAAATATTATATCTTTTCAAATTCTATATTCTGTATACGCTCTGCTTCACTCGCCATTGAGGCCCCAGCAAATCGACTTGGCACTTTGGCCAGGGCAGTTCATGCAGATGGTGCTACAGGAATCCACAGCCTGGCTGCAGCAAGCAAAGTCCATCCCACCCATGGTGAGCGGGATGCACACAGACTTTTTCGTAGATACTGGCTATCACTTAGAGTGCCCATCAGTGATCTTCAAGTTCCATTAGATGATGGCCAACACATTTCTATCTCTCACTACAAGGTCTTATAAGGGTTATATATATATTATATCATGGTTTGGTGGGTTAACCAAATACATGAATCCCCATTATAGATCTATATAGAGCAAACGCAGTTTCATTCCCTTTTCTCTTGTTTTTTGGTAACCAAATAGAAGAACACGGGGATGATGTTTCTTGGAGGACAAATTTTGTTGTTTGGGGTTGCGTTCCTTTTGGAAATGGAATCAATATCTCCCTGAAGGTTGGTGATATGGCGTCTTACCTCCTACGAAATTATCCTGAAGTTTTGCTGGGAGGTGATACACTGGAAACTTGTGGCAAAAGATGCCGATGGTTCTGGGAAAATTACAAAACGAACATGCCATCTCACAAAGTTTTTCAGCACTTCGATGGAGATGACTTTGAACGAATCATTCCAATCTGCATTCATGGAGACAAAGGAAGAACTTTGAAAAAATCACCTATAGCAAATTACTCATGGGAATCAGTTTGGGGTTTGCCTCCTGACTTTCGTGACACTGCAGTGGAACCTGGTTTTTACCGAAAATTTCAACAGAAATATGATGTTGGGCGACTGGGCCAAACATGTGGCGAACGATCTAGCTCATGCTCCATCTCCACGCCTTGCCACGATCAGCAGGGAACGTGCTCCATCAACTTGAGGCGCCTGGGCACTGAAGGTGAAGCAGATTTACAGAAACACAATTCATTGGGAGTCTTGGTTTAGATTGGGAGTCTATATATAAAATTTGAGTGACCACCCCAAAGTTATGGAAACCCAAAGGAGATCGAATTCAGGAGATTTTCCCACGTTGAAAAAGGTGCCTTGTTTTTTGTTCAAGGGGCGCTAGACTATAAGGACATTCTTTCCTGAATCGGTTCTTATTCACTTCTGTCCCATGGTCTATTTTCTCTTTGGATAGCTCCTGGATATTGGGGTCTGTGCTGAAAGAGATGGCAAACAACTTGGGGAAACTCTTTTGGGATGGATTGGAAATCAATGGGCGTACCTTTAGATTTGCATTGATTGGTGTTAAAGGGGATGCCGAATTCCATGTTGAAGCCGGGGAGTTCCAGCGAAGCTACATGACAGTCGGCACAACCAACAATCTTCGAATGTGTCCAGAGTGTCACGCTGATGACAATTTTGGTGATGTTTCTGACAATCCAGCATGGCTTTCTACAGTATCTCTTTGTGAAAAGCGTCAGTGAATCCGAAATTTTGTTGTTTTGCCAGTTTTTATCCAAACAATGTTCAGGGAATTCAAGAAAGTAACCCCAAACCTTTCTAAGAGTGATCCTATAAATTCCATCTCCAGTTACATTCTCTTAGGTTGGAGCTTCGATCCCATGGGATTGCAATCAACCACCTCCTTTGGCGTCTGTCCCTTACAGTGACCAGCTGCCAGCTTCCCTTTACAAGAGGGACATGTTCCATGTTATCAAACATGGGGTGGGGAGGGAGGCATGTGCAAGTATATTGCTGATGCTAGCATATCTCTCATACTTTGACTATGCCAATGATACAAAGAATCTTCCAGACCGACTACAAAGAGGATTCAGCAATTTCAAGTTGTGGTGTGAAAGTTCAAAAAAATGCCCGAGTTTGAAAAACTTCACACGGGCAAACCTACATTTTGGCAAAAAGATGGCATTTCCATTTCTTGGTGGCAAAGGGTCTGATGTAACACTGGTGCTGATGTTTTTGGAATTCTTCTTGAAGGTGTCCCTCCGGAATTTGAAGGGCGATGATGAAACTGTGCTGACCGCAATGCTGCAACTTGTACAGGGAACCTTAAACTTCATTGGTGTGATGCATAGCCACAACCTTTGGCTTCCAAAAAGTTGCACGCAGTTTATGATGACCCAAGGTCTAGTTGCTTTGCGTTCCTACTCATATTGTGCCAGGGTGTCAATGAGAATGAGGAAAAGACTTTTTTGTATGCGGCCCAAGTTTCACTACTGGGCTCACACGGTCTTTGAACTTCGAGAGTCTGCCGATAGTAACCGGTACACTCTCAATCCATGTATATACAATTGTGAACAGAACGAGGACTTCATAGGTAGAGTATCTCGTATTTCAAGACATGTTTCAACAAGGGCAACAATTCTCAGGACGTTGCAGCGCTACGGGCTTAGCTTTCAGGGCCGGCTGAGAAGGATGAGGAAGGTGAAAAAGAAGGGGAAAAACTGATATGATCTTACAAACTTCTATATATTTAACCAAGATCATTCAAACTTATGTTGCTTATAGTTTCCCTTTTGCTTCCCAAAGATCCTGGTGCTGGCTGAGTTCCGAGCAAAGATGCTAACGAAAGAATGGCGCTTTGATCCGAAAATGGCATTAAACAAGACCACTTCAAAATCAAACAATTATACACATTTCTCCTTCGAATACGCTTTTGTATAAACAAGTACGTTTTTCGACCTCAAATCATTCGAATACAAAAATTCTACACACTTGGGTTTTCCAGGTATATATATATATTATTTGTTTACAGACGGTACAAAGGGACTTATAGGTCCGTCACAACAAACCACAACGGACGGTACGATTTCTCCCTTAAGCACAACGGACACCCTCCGCGAAGCACCAGGAACGGCTCACCTTTTTGGAACCTCAGTAGTTTTATCCATGTCGAGGCTCCGGGGACAAAAATCCTCAGCAGCTGTCAGAATCAAACGGCATGACATGACGGCCTGGGTGATGTTATCACTAAATGGTAGTTTGGTTTGGGGAAGATGTTCAAAAATGGACCTTGTTCGAGGTAGATAAAATATTCTTGAACACAAAACATACTCCCTTCCATCATAGCATTTATCAGTGGTTTCAATCAGGCAAGCAACAAGAGGATTTGGGTATTTCATATGAGTTTGCTTCACCAATCAATGTAAATATTTCATTGACAACGAAGAAAAGCCCGGAGCCAATTCCATCAGGGTGACATCAGGTGACCGAACAGGATGAGCATCCCCGATATCATTGGAGCCGAAATAAGCAATCAGCTATCATTAATGGGTTAAAAGTCAGTTCTCAAGAACCACAAATCATTGCGTTATGTCATTCTCCATACATATAGAGGTGAAATCTTTCGCCAAGTCCCCAATTTGTGCAGGAGACAACCGAAAGTGCTAACTCATTGAACGCCACTGTTCGGTACGAATATGCCTTGCCCAAAATATAGACATGAAATGACATGAACATTATGTGACATATAAATATACATTGACCCCAAATAGATCCATAGACCTTGCAAGGTCACTGGCATTTAACACTGGATGTGCAACTTGTGTTTGGTATAGGTTTTTTAAAGGCAGCAAACGGACGGTGACGAGTAAAAGCCAAACACGGGGAGAAAACTTCACATGGAAGCACCCCCGAAGAAAAGGTACTATACCCTGTCACTGTATGTCCTAGCTGAAAGCTGAATTTTTGTGCCAACCTGGGAGTATGTTAGGACGTCGGTGAACACTGACCGATTTGACTGCCAGGTGAATGGAAAACGCTACATCGTCTCGGTGATGTTGCCGTTTCGACAGGCACAACCGACGGTTCCGTCACTTGATGGTGGAAATGGGAGCAAGAAAAGGTGCAGGGAAACAACTTGCCAGTCTCTTAAGATGAAAAATCAGAAGTCTGGGAAATAGAACGGTTGGTCGTGGATTATTCAAAATCATGAACATGGGAAGTGGCTGTTTCACCATGGCCATGCTTTTGAAACCGATCAGCTTTGAAAACGATCAGCACCTGGTGGATGAACTCTTGTTTTGGAGTGTAATTATTTGCAATTGTCTTCGTTGGCACATCATGGAATCACTCGGATCCCACCAAGAGGATTCAAGAGGTGTCAGCATGTGCTCATGATTCTAGCAAGATTTCTAAAGCATACATGATTGAATCATATTTGCAACTTTTGTTTCCACCTTGCATGACGCAGCCACGTCGAATTCGGCATGTTTCCAACACCCAAACATTGACAACGGAAGGATCAAGTTTTAAGATGCAGACCATGTTCAGCCCGTTTGGTACTTCACAGGAGCAAGTCCGCTTGGCCGAAATGCTCAGTGCAGATCGCGAGGACCAGCAAAGGGCCATGGGTCCGATATCAACATGGCAGTTCTGTACAAAATGTCCTCAATGTGGATGGTACTTGTGAAACGTGTTCAAATATACTCATCAGAAATGAACTTAGGGGATGTCATTATTTCTAGAGGCCCTAACATAATATTGTTAATGAATTACAATGAATTACATATATATCATATTAATATAGACATATTACCGTAACATACTGTAACATATTCTACATACTGCATAGATCATATGTTTGTTTTTGAAATCATTCATGTACCGTATCTAACATGTTGTTCTTCCAGAGCGAAGGTTTTGAAATCATGTGACAATCAGCACCACCACTCTGCATTTTTTCTCACTTGGCAATGGAGCATTCACCTTGTGTATCCTTTCTTGATGTACAGAAGCATCCATCCAAAAAATACGAACATACAAAGTGGAACTTCCCCAAAACTCAGCCACGGAACTTCCAGGTGTTTGATTCAAGTTGGGTATCTCACTGTGTGGAATCAACCTATTTATGAAGTCCTGGGGTGTTGGTTGTGGTTTTCTCCAAAACAAAGATATACGGGATGTATTGGGATGTCCATCATTGGGTTACTCCTTGTTGTGCAGGTCACATATATATTATCAACGTTGCAATGTAGAGCAGTTGCACTTTTTTTGATCCAAACGTGTGTTTTCGGTGGTAGGCATTGGAGCAGCAAAAACGCTTCAAAGAGCTGCTGTCTCGTCATGAAGGGGGAGCTAGGTTCACCAATTTGCAGGTGCCCAAAACGGGTGGGGGGAATTTTATTTATGATTTTTCAACATTGCAAATGCATGATAAAAGGATTGTAATTTCATTCTGAAGTGATGGCGGCATGACAGATGATATAACTATGTATATATATATAAGTATGGACAAATTGTCCTGCCTGAGATCCGCATATGGTCTAAATGGCATCAACTTTGGGAACCGAAAAAAAAAAACTCATCCGCTGAGCCATGGGAATTTCAGTTTGCCCACAGGCCGTGCAGCAACAGCTTTGTACGGTTTTCTTTCCAAACTTTCCGATGCTCTTGCAGGCTGGCTGAGTCTTTTTTTANGTCTACCCCGCGCAGAGACAGAGACCCCCTTCGTTGTCTTTGGATAAAGCTTTATCCCGACACCATGAGAAAGCAATGTTAACTCTCTGATTTGCGGCAAAAGTGTGTTGTTTTTGAGCAGGCCCGGTGGTCCAGAACGGCTCAATAAAATTCAATAAATATGATGAATTAATGTATTAATGCATATTAATGATGTTGGTGTACATATTCTGTAGATGAATAGACGTAAATAAATTTGTAATATGAATGGATGGTGTTCTATTGTTTATTTCTACACATACTCTCATCAAATTGACCCTGGACATGCACAACGTTATTTGCAGTTCGTAGAACTCTTTGGATAGACCACCGCGGAGTAGGCCCGGAACGACAGTTCCCAGTAGGCCCTGTAGGCTTTGGTAAAAGACATTTTAGTTCAAATGAGTATCACGGTGCTTGGTGTTTCATAGCAAATTCATTGAACGGAGGATGGAGAAAGTGCTATTTGGAGGTGTTTATCAGTCTGATGGTTCGAGAGTTTGCTCACTTTCAAATTTTGGAGTATCACTTTGACATGGGTGTTTCCAAAAAGTAGGGGTACCCCAAAATGGATGGTTTATAATGGAAAACCCTATTAAAATGGATGATTTGGGGGTATCCCTATTTTTGGAAACACCCATATTGAGATATTTGCAGAGGAGATGAACAGCAATGAATAGCGGCAGGCTTACCCAACTTAACTTTATTCTCACCAATACCAAGACCCTAAAATGGCTGGAATGTTAAGTATCTCTACCAAGCATGGCCCAACCCACACTGAAAATTATGTGTATATATATAATGCAATGCATGTATGTAAAACATATATATTTATGTATCTCTATATATATATATATGTAGACAGAATAGTACATGTTGGCACATAATGACAAAGGAAATATACCGTTTTTGCCAAAGCAATACGCTCCAGGCACCATCTGTTCAATCTCCGAAGGGCCTGGAAATTCCAATCTTCGGGTCCGCAATCTCAGCGGATTCTCCAAGTAGGTCTCGAGCATTCAACAAAAAAACAGTTAGAGTTGGTTGAGTTGTTAACAAGCTGTCAATGACGACGATGAGGATTTTTTCAGGTCAAGGGGCTACAGGTTTGGATCCTTTGGACTATTTTTGGCGTGGTTTTCTATTCTAGTCCCAGCAAGGTTTATGGTGAGTACTCATCCCCAAGTACACGTGCATTCCAAGCCTATTGATAAGGTAGGCTTGGAGGACTGAACTGTTCAAACAGCACATCCATGTTGAAATCGAAATCCTTGAATTGAAGGATATTGAAGGCATATAGCCTTAGCTGACATTTGAATAATCTAAGTAACTTTCCAACATTCAAAAATTAACTCATTTCACTACTGCTGAGATTTTTTCAAGCAGGTATTTCCACCTTGGTGCCGGAGAAATGGTGCCATGGTAGGGGTCTTTTTACATGTCTAAACTTGATGTGATTTTGGTGTACATTTGTAGATGGTTTTAGATGTGATCCACTGCGGTCCAGAAGGCACGAAACTGGACAAAAAAAAACAGCAGATTTCCCAGAACATCATAGAAAATTGTAGTTGGATAGTAAAGTTTCAAGAGGCGTATAGTGAGTGTTTTTGGGGTATGCTGGTAGTTTTTTGGCCTGTTTTTTTGTTGATCCTTGCGATGGGAAAAGGCTGGAAGTGGCCATCAATACGCAGGTGCAACGGGTGGTTGAAATGAAGGAATCCTGATGGTTTGGTGTATGTTCCTTCCATTTTTGGAGTGGCTTTTGTAGGGAAGCTTGGATTTATTAGATGATTTTACTATGTTTTACTATTCCATTCATTCCTGAGAAAGTTTCGAGGATCGGGTTATTTTTGGGCCGGGAGGTCAGAAACAGAAAGTTGGATGTCTTCGCTTGGATTGTGAATGTTGGACTACGCTTCAGATCTGTTATTATACAACCTGCTAGGCACATGATGTATGGAGAGCAAAGCCCGGAACAGACATCTATGATTAAGAAAATCATACCCTCCCAGAAACATTAGCATGGCAGCTACAAGGAGGCCGGGCCCCAAAAGGAAACTCATCTTCCAACCCCAGCGTTTCAGGTGCGAGCTGTTATTTTTAGGGAGGGTAATAAGCGCGAAGATGAGGGATACTCCCGAATTGCCATGACATGCCTTTTGTTTTGAACAAGGCGATGGCCGGAGCTCTTAAGTCTCGGACTCAGTGGAACGGACCGTTTTTTTAGAACAAATTTGATTTAATTTGTAGATAAGGGAAATGGAAAAATACACCACAAATGTCACTATACTTCCTACTGCTCCATTGCTTTGTTGCTTTACTTAAGGGGTACGGCATGGCAAAAACATCAACGTAATTATAAGAAAAACATCTCTAACAACCGTTCCACTTGTAGTAGGCGTCCAAAAACCACACAAGGGAACACAGACTCGCCACCATTTTCAAGTGATGTCACAATTGGACAATGGGATAATTTGAAGTCGGCCATATGTGAAGTATTCAAAGATATGAAGGATGATGATCTTGGGGGACGAAATCTTTCACTAATGTTGCAGTATGTTGAGGGATGGCACACAATGCTGGGAAAATAAGATATCCATCGTTGATGTTGTGTTATGAGACCTCCCTAGGGCCGGCTTACGGCACGTCCACATCCTGCTGCCTTCTGGGCCTACAACAAGAGTTGGCATCCTCAGAGATCTCATGGACAAACGTATTTAAACACCACCAGAAAGGTTCAATCAAGTACAGTCTAGGAATCTGGAATATCATTTGCAGATTTAATGAACACAACTTACACAAGAAGCTGGTGAATTCTATGGTGGTGTGTTGTTTCTTGCCATATTTTGATATCAAAAACTACCGGTGCATTTTGCTAGACTGTTGTAATAGTAATGGCATGGTGGTGTCGAGCTGAAGGCTTAGGTTGACCTTGGTATCTATGTTTTGTTTCACATACACTCCCGAAAACTAACATATCCACAGAAAAATTGACGTTGGCCAAGATGAATCCTTTTAAATTGGTCCCTTTTTGGGGGGACATGTTAATTTTCTGGGGGGGGTAGTTTCATTGGGAAAATTCCCAAAGCTCTTTGCGACAAGGCACGGGACGGGAGCAACTTCGTGCGCAAGATCTTGCCATTGAAGTTGGTAGCGCGGCACAACGGATATGTGGAGACGTTTTCAGGAAAAAGAAAAACGAGGTTCATTTCGAGGTATCTTTCTGAGTAAATTCTATAACGGAATACCACCCCAAAAGGTCAAAACTTATTATGGAATCATTTGTGTTCTGGGGTTTCTCCGAATTATCAGGGTTTTGGGCGTAGAAGTCACCCAGATCACGGAGTTTTATGCGTTTTAGTTTGTTTGCGGCGGGGGAAATTGTTGCCAGAGGGATTTTCCCAGAAAAATATCACAGAAGGCTACCTGCCAGAATGCAGCAGCAAAGATGTTCTTTGTTGTGCAGTTGGATGAACACTTTCACAAATGAGTCCAGAAATTCTCTCTTTTTCTTTGTGTGTGTTTTTTTTAAATGAAATTGCATGAAATCGCAGTTGAAAAATTCATGCCGGCAATGCATAGCTTATTTCTGACTGTTCGATATGATCGGCAGAGTTTTCTGCCCATAACTCATGACCTGGACTTGGATGGCAAAAATCTCGGGTTGCCAATCCCCGGAGTTAAGGGAAAAGCCAGGCAAATTGTCCTTGTCAATGTCTCCACTTGTTTTTTTTTGCTGGAAAAAACCGGCCACTGGGAGGCCGGCTAAATAAAACAGTTGCATGCCCTGATGGAATGATGCATTATTACATTGTGATTACTTACTTGTGGCCACTAAGTTAGTATTGTGTAGTATTGTGTATATGAAATCCATTGAAATCCTATATATTATTAATATTTTATACATAATAAGCATTATCTAAAAAGAATGACTACAAGTGTCCAAACAAGACTTGCCAGGAATGCTTTCACAGGTGGTGATTGTTCGGTGGGGACCAATGCTTTGAGCTATGAGATGCAACGAATCCTTGAGTTCTTGCCCCAATACTCACACTATCATTTTGCACTCGGGGTCCCGGGATGTGTTAACTGGAACAAAAGTCAGGCCAATGTATTTTTGGATTTTGTTTGCACGGAATATTGAACATAAATAGGTTTACATATGTTTACATACATTTTTACAATACATGTATATACATACACACATATTTTCACATGCATGGGGGTGGCCACTATTGCAGGGCTGTCCCACTTCGAATGATCTTCAGGCTGAAGTCTTGAACAATTTGCAGCAGCAACACTTGCACTACCTGAGAGAAGCCATGGTGCAGCAGCTGGAAGTTGTATCACGGGTTGTATCACGGGTAGTTGTCCTTGTTCCTGTTGATATACCCTAAGGATCCATACCCTTCCCTAGAGTAGGTTTGATGGTCCCAATCCCATCCCCACAATAGGATTACAGGGGAAATCCCTTTCTCAGGACATATCTGGATCCTTAGGGATACAAAATTCCGGCGAAAGATCTGAGATAGTTGACATATCCCATGGATTGCATGCCCCACTTGGAGCCCATGGGGCATGTTCATCAATTACGTATATACCTAGGTGTGGAGATAGTTTCTGCCGCGCTGCGGAGGGACATGTCAACTTGTTTTGACTATAGATCATATAACAATATAGAGAGATGATTGTTTTTAAGATGTCCACTCTCCTAGGTAGTAGCTAGCGTTTTCTTTCACCTCTGAAACTTAGTGGAGATGATCCAATTCGGTGAACAGAGTCTTCAAATTGGTGTGAATCAAACAGCAACTAGTAGTTCAATGCTGTTTCGGGACTACTTTGCTGATTCAATGGTTGACAAACACAAGATAGGTAGCACTGATTTTAGGCTTGGATGAATTTGGGATGTACTGAATCCTTCCCCGAATGTTGTCCCGAAGGTCATCCTTCCCAAGGGAATGGAGTGACGACATCCCATGGAAATTCACTTGGTTTCAGATGTTGAATGCTTGGAATCCAGAAGGGTTTTCTTTGTAACAAGAAAGTAAGGAGGTAGTTGAGTTAACGGTTTTGTTGCTCCCGAAATCAACTATAGTATCATGATATTATGCAAAACAAATATGTGACTCGACTTGAGCAGAGGGTTTTGTCAACACGATCGACAGTACTTGAATCAGATGGTTTCAGATGATTTTTAGACTATCACAACAAATTGCATCATTTGTCATTCTGGACTCCCCAAAATTCAAAAAAAAAACACCAATATCCCAGTCGGACCTGATCTCATAGCAACATCATTTACACTCCCTCAAAACTGGCATAGCCCCTAAAAATAGGCCATGCCAAAAGGACATTTCATCTTCCAACCTTCCATTTTTAGGTAGTTTCAGGGAGGGTAGGATGATTTTGAATCACCCCACGATAGACGACATCCAGGTCATAACGGTACGAACACCACCACATTTGGTCTTCGTGCTAGCAGAGGCCGAGACTACAGAGACAGGATTTGATGGGCCCCATGCTGTTGATGTGTCAACATCCCTCACCAACTTGGATATTATATATAAATGTATGAAAACCCCCCAAGAAAAGTCATCAACCAGTTGGGGATGATTACTTCATCAGTGATGAGGTTTTTCTTAATACATCATAGGTGGCACATCATTTTGTCATTCAGTCGTCCTCTAGGATCTATTATCCAACATAGGCACACTTCCCCTTGTAGGAACCAAAACAGCCCCTCCCAAGGTGGTTGGGAAGATGACTTTCTTTTCCCATAGGTGTGCAATATAGTTTACTTTTATGGAGCGTATCCTTTATTTTGTATGGATTAAATGGAGGGCATCTTATGAAGGATGACAGGTGTTTCATAGACACCAGTCTATCGTGTTTTCTGTGAGAGTCGAAAAGTGAAGTTTCACATTAGTTCAGTTCCGTCTCAATGTAGGGCAAACGATGGCAAACTACAAAAACCTTGCTCAACCTCACCAGTCAGGGAAACTTGCAATATTGGGTTTTCTGTAGTCATTCAGTGAACCAAATATCCTATTTACATCAGTTGAAGCCCTTGGTCAGCCTTTAAAGACACAGAAGTATATCTGAGATCATGGTGAAACTTGCCATGTGATTCATAGTACAGCACCGCCATGTCATTTTTACGTGTATGAAAGGCAATATGAATATATATTATATGTATATACATACACATAATTATATAATATACTAATACGTATACATAGATGTACACCCACACAAAACATATACATCCCACATGAATTCGTAAGTGAAGTATGATCGTTGATATCTATTTCTTGGTACGACATACAAGATGTATGTGACTAATTACAAACGAACATATATATATATTTACATGTATATACGGGGTACCATATACATGCTCCGTTTGTATATATATATATATATTTACATATATACACATACATACATTTGTCATCATACATGTTCAATCCACTTTCACCCCGTTACATGAATGGCACGATCTCGCCAGGTTCGCAAGACCTTAGCCACTGCAGGATATTCCGTGCCCGGTGGCCCAATGAACGGTGGGAGATGGGGGGCAGATCGGTGATTTGGTTCCTGAAGGACATAATTATCCACAAGTCAATCTGTGGTTCTATTGTCCAACACTTTTGAGCCATAGACAGAAGATGGATGGTTAAAGAAGGCCGAATATTCGAATTATCAAGTAACATATATTTCCCCACATCAGATCTATGTATAGACCACCAAAATGTAGACCCGGTAGGTAGTGCTTCATTTTGCTTCACAAATCTTCATGTACGATGTGTATGTTGATGGTGTCTACTTCCCTACGGCTACATTGATTTTGGCTTGGCTTATCTTGGCTTTTGATGTGACCAGGGCTTGTTGGTTTCTGGATGTGCGTGGATGCACCCCTGCAGATGTGGGCGACCACTGGCAGGCCCAAAGAAATTGTCGTGGGAGAGCAACAATAGGAAGCTTTGCGCAAGATTTGTCAATCTGAATTTTGCATGTTGATCCCGGTACTCTTTAGAGATGTTCCTCATCATGAGCAATCTATGTATGTCAGCGATCACTCTGATTTGCCTTTCAGCAGAACCAGGGGTTGACAAGCAGCTTTGCTTCGGAATTGAGGTCTATGTATATCACACCTCTGCTTGGTTTGAGGTTATCATTGGATGATATGTGTATGTGTACATACTGTGTATATATATATATGTGTGTTTGATTCTGGAAAGAACAGCTCAGCTCTTCAACAAAGAACATGACTGCTGTGCTGCAGCTCGGAGCCATGATCAGTTCGCCATTCATCACTAACAAGCCTCCAAGATCATCCAAAACTACAGATTTGTTGGGTCTAGATCAGTCTTTGTTTTTGAAACAGCCCATATGGCTCAAAAGTAGAAAACATATTAAACCGTGAGAAAACATGATGACAAAAATACATAAGTCAGACTCAAATCTGGCTCAATTTTGGTCAAAAGTAGCTCAGAAATGCTCAAGTGTGCAGAAAAGTGAGGAAAAGTGATATCAAGAAAAAGGGGTATGACATCAGACATGAAATGGTGTGTGAACGGCAATCACCATGACATGTGCTCACATGGGCAGCCTTACCGTGACAGTTGATGTATATGTGTTCAATTAACATATCACTACTCGCGCTCAAAGTATCAGGTTTTTTTTCATGTTGCGATTTTGACTTTTAATCACTTTATATCATTTAATGCATAGAGTGACTTTCGGGTTTTGGCAACATCACTGATCTAGATCCAACTAATCTGAGGTTAGAAAAGCAAGGTTAGTGATATCAGTTTTAGTAGGGAATTCCTATACATAAACCTTTTATTTGTCACTGTCCTCCTGGGTGGGGGGTAGATCCAAGATATGTGATGTGATTACATTGTACTGTGAGTCTGTGTTCTCCTTCCTCGGCAGACATGTTTTCCGTGAACCAGGCCATTTCTCAAGCAAAGGCACCGACGGAGGCGGTTCACGCTGGTTTGGGAGAACAACTGTGGAAGCATTTGGAGAGCTGTTGTTTACCAGGTGCGAAAAAGTTTCCAAATCATCAACATAAAATCGTCAAGCCATATTTGAAGTTGAAAGGCGCTATGTCTGGTAGATGAAATCGTGCTAGTTGCATCGAAGTGTTTTTAACGAGCAACTCGTCAGCAAAGAATGTTCCAATAGATCTTACTCATATTTTTGCACTGACAAGCTTTAGCACGCGGAGGAAAGGAATTGCGACATGTAACTGCTTCTCGAGTAGGTTTACTTTGGTCAACAAAGTCCCAGGGCAAGAGTCTAAGTACGAACTTTTTTGGATAATGTGTTTTCCACTTGTTTGTTCATATTTCATGCATCTTTCCATGCAAGTTCAGGTTGAAAGAGAACTAGAGGAATGATTTTGCCTGTTGTATTGATATTATGTGTATATAGAATATATGCTTCTGTCATGAGTGTGATCATACCTCAATCCATGCAACTAGTGGCTTATCTAGACCTTTACGGTGATCCAAAGCACAACTAAGATGATATTGATGTAATTTGAAAAGCCGTTCACAGTCCATGACCAACAGTTGGAACTTTGAGCCATTTGGGCTGAGCCTTTTTGGAAAGCCCCGTTTGTTGTTTTGCCAAACTTTCCCTTCATGATGTGTTGCTTGGCGGCACATGTTTCACGGCTGTTGAAACCTTTCCGGATGCTCCAAAAAGTGCCCTGGAGATTTGGGCGTTTTCACAAATATCTTGATATCTTAACATGTGTTTGTTTAACGTATTTGATCTATTTTTTGTCTTCTAATAATTCAAGTAATCACGAAGAAACATCAAATGCATGTTTGTAATACGTAGAATGATAGACATATAGAGGTTGTTTTCCCGTCCAGCGAGTGAACGTGAAGGTCAATAGGGAATGATAGGGATTCCTTTCCCCATACCATCGGATCTTCCCTCGTGTCACTCGTCTTTTTCCGTGCAGGAACACCCGAAATTAAACACATATTCAAATGTATGATACAACTTAATTAGTAGAGGGAAACACTTTTCAACAACCAGAATGAAGCAGCCAGCAACTGGTACCACAAACTTGTGAAATCAGAAAACAAATGCCTTACTTCTGTTTTTGATAGACAAAATCCTGCAGCCCTTGGGATCGTTAAAGCACTGTGACTTAGGGGGTATGTAAGATATCAGCTGCTTAATTGGATTTTTGTCCATCAACACTATAGGGTTTCACCGTTTCACCCCGTTTGCCGAGGTCATCATACTTGTTCAAGCCGCTAGACAGCTCGGCGCAGTAGGTGCTTCACCGAGCCCGCTTTTTAGTGGATACAAAGGGAGCAACCTTTACTATCCTTTTCTAAGTGTTGAACTCATTTTTCTATATTTTTCTTGTTTGTCGCTTCATCCTTGGTTTGTTTCTATGTGCAGACTTGGAATTTAAGATGTTTTGAAAATAGCATCTAGAATGGAAGTTGTGTACAGGAGAGATTGAGTTTGGGACTTTGGGCAGTTTGGCCTGGGAACGTTGGAACGGTTTTCAAAGTTTCACTGGGTTCAAGTTTCACTGGGTTTGTTGGCATGAATCGATTTTATGCTTTCATCAATTTGTATTTCTATATATGAAAATTCTAAAAGCCATTGGTTCAGGAATCTTGGCCAACTATTTGAAGATGATTGTAGATTGGCATGTGCCCCATGTCAAGCTTACATATTGAAGGGAGAGCAACTTAGTTTAGTGTTTTCCCTGGAAGTCCAGTCGGTTAAACATTTGGAATAGTCTTTTGAATGATCCATGTGAAGGAGTTCCTACTACCTCTCACGGTGATCATTCTTCAATGTTACTGTACACCGTAGTCAGTCTCATGGCTGTTCAAAGTTTGTGAACAGCCAACATGTATGTTGCATTTGCTTTTAGAAGGATTAATGATTGATGTGAATTTATAGAATCACAAGAAACTGCACAACTACTGACTACTTGTAATGTAAGTCTGCCAACCCCTTGATTTGTGTTTTGATTATGTCAATTTTGTCAATTGCCAGGATGACGATTCCGTGGTGGACTTGTAGCGTATTGCTTTTGGGAGCGGAAGCTGTTCGACCGGCTCAAGACATTTGTTTGCAAATCGGGTCGAGAACCACTGGAGTTGTCAGAGATTTTCCCCGAGAACCACAGGTTGAAGGTGAAAGTTGAGGGTGTGTTCACTAGCAAATTCGACTCGTACAGATTTGGTTAGTGTCACTTCGAATTTAAGACTTCAACATACTTCAACCAGCATATTGAAAAGAATGATTGTGTCCTGGAGCAATCCTGTTTTGTTTCAGGAACCGAGGAATTCTCACGACATGAAGCTCTAAATTCAAAAAAAAAATGACTGGAAGGTTTCAGTTATAGGAATCCATGGTACAAGTCTAATGTAATCTTGGATGTGGTCACTAGTCATTGATTCATGATGTCTCATGAATTCAATGGATGTAACTTTTGGGGGTCAGTGAAGTGGTGTTTCCTACATGAATCGTGACCTTCATGGCTACAAGGGGTGACTACCTGATCGTCTATGGTTCCCTTTAATGGGAGTTTTAACCCTACCATTGTTCCATTTCCCTATGAATTTCCCTATGTTTCATTTTAGCCATTTGATCTTGATGAGGTACATGCCAGAGTGTTGCAGAATTCCGTCCCCCTCTGTACAAAATGCATAATGATTCAACATTTGCGTATCCATGCACATCAATCTCGAATATGATCTGTGCTCCATCCGGACACTGATCCCTTTTCAAGATAGTCAGCGTAGCAATGAAAAGCAACATTTATAAATTCAGTAAAGATACTAATAGTATAAGATGTATAAGTATTCTCATTAATAACAAATGAGTGACTAGTGCTTCAATTTCTCTATTGATTTATGCATTTTTCGTGGTTCAATCCAACGTGTGTTGGAGCAAGTTTTGCTGCTTCACTGTTGAATAGAAACCAAGGATTTGGAGTCGCAAGATGCGTTTCAGCAGCTCTACAGGTAGCTTGGGTGATAGGTAGGTAGGTAGGTTTGGAGGTTTGGAGATGAGAACTAGGTGGTGGTTTCAAACATTTCTTATGTTCATCCCTATTTGGGGAAGATTCCCATTTTGACTCATGTTTTTTTAAGATGGGTTGAAACCACCAACCAGAGAAGTTTTTGGGTTCCGGATGGCTAGGCCCAGAAATGGCGTTTTTTTCAATTTCGCAACAGCTTTTTACATCGAAAACCCATGGGGAATTCCCATGACAAGTTGTCGAGTATGTTTCAATTGGGTGCCTCAACAACCTGGGAACATCCGGGAGCGGTTTAAACGGCAAGGTATCCAATGTAGGCTTGTCAGTCACTGTTCAGCTGAGAGGGGAGCATCCCAAAAGATGAGTGTAATTTCACTCATGTTTGATGTTGATTCTTGGAAACACAAGTCGATATTTCGACAACATGTCATGTTTCTCATCGGCCTTGGACCACTATAGATTTACAGTGGAGTGAGAGACGATCTTGTACATCAGTCAAGATGGCAGTGATATCCCATGCAGTTTGGTCAAATAATAGCCGTGGCTGGCATGGGAAAAAACAACTTTGATTTGTTTGTTAAAAATTCACACAGTTTTTTCGTGTTCCTACAATAAGTGGATATAAAATGATATTATGGTAAACATTGCAGATATATTACACTCCTTACCCTGAGAATACTGCAGAATTCACTTTTCTACAGCCCAATGGTCAAGTAGGTCTCAAGAAGAATCCCATCATCGGGACCCCTCGTTTCAACAGCATCTAACAGCAACATGCACGCATCCTTCCAAACAACTGCAGGCGCTATTTCGCACATTACAAGAAAGGTGCCGTACGGTCCATCCCCGGGTGGGCAACTCAGCTATCAGAGGATCAGATGTGAAATGCAAAAATTTCATGGATGACTTCTTGATGAAGCATCCATTGCCATGTCCAATTCTTCGTGCCGAAAATAAGGTTGTCAGCTCACGAGATACCTATTCAGTACGAGTTTGAAGTGCCCAACAACATGTATCGCCTGGGATCCTAAATGGCTTAGGTGACGTACTGGTTTGCTGTGCTGGAAATGCTGGGCAGTATCATTATTATGGGACTCTTTCAGAGGATGATAAGGATCCAAATGCACTTATACAATACTTACTCATACTTACTTCATTTACATGGCTGCAAACTGCGTCAAACAACGAGTTAATTCGTATTTTTTGCATAATTGCTGGTTTTTGGGGTGCTGGATTTTGAAACACACCTAGCCTAGATTGTTTTTTTGGGTCAAACATCTTTAAACAGTTCTTTAGTAAGGGTAATTATTCTATTTCAAAAATGCATAATACTCCAAGTTGGTATGGGTTGTTCATCCAGATATTACATCAATTCATGTAAACTTGCAAATTAATGATGATTATTTATTTCAAAAAAAACAGATCTTCTCAAGAAAAAATATCTCATGAGCTTCGCAACTGGAAATGTTCGACGAAGCACTGAGGTTTGAAGATGACCCCTGAATTGTTGCTCATGCGTGGTGGCATCAACAACCCCCACTTCGCTTCGGTCACTGAGATGAAGTCGAGGTTAGAATTGTTGTTTTGTGGCCTAATTTCGAATCATCTGGCTGTGAGAAAGATGGATATAGTCATGTAATCCAACTGAATTGTATGTATTAGATATTTATCATATGTATATACGTACGTGGGTATGTACATATCATTTATATATATACACACCTGTATTGGTATCATAGATAAAAGATACATGCATATGGATACGAAGCCTCCTACCTGGAGTAGCCTTCACCTTTCTCGCTTCTTGGTATAGAAGATCCTTTCAAACAACCAGGAGGTATAGTTGAGTCGCTATTTAGTTAAAAACAATTTGACATCCTGCTTTATGATAGATCACATAGGAGTTTCAAAAAGCTGGCAAGACACTTAAACTTTAAAACAAACGGTGTAGATATGCGTATATTTTTTTGGGATGGGGCTAAATTACGATAACATATTTATCACCTGCCCTAGATGCACCGGCAGATTTTGTTGGCTTGCCTGGTGAGGCCATTGGGCATGTCTTTCAGAGCGACTCACCATGGTGGCATATCGAGATGGATGGTCCAGCCCTCTGTGTTCTAGGGATTTGGGAGATGGATTTTGCGGGAAGAGTTTTGGATGATTTGGATGTTTCCAAAAATAGTGGGGTTTCCCCCCAAATCATCCATTTTAATAGGGTTTTCCATTATAAACCATCCATTTTGGGGTACCCCTATTTTTGGAAACACCCATTTGTTGGAAGATGAAGTAAAACATGTGCAAGTAAAATTTTGATGAAATGATTTGAAGATTTGACTTTTGGCATTTTCGGAGCAAAAATACAAGTTTCAAGTGTTTGCAAATTCTCGTCTACCCTCGTCCTATCTCTGTGAAGCATACACCCAAGAAGTGTGGTCAATGGATACCAAGAGAGGTTTACATACAACCACTATCCAAACCATACGATTTCCATACTATTGATGGTTCAGAAATCCCGTTGACCCAACCACCGTTTTGGATGGGGCAAAAAAAAACCATTGTAAATGATGGTAGATTTCAACTACCAACCTTTCCCTCAACTGCTGAGTAATCGCCGGATTTCTGGTTGCCACCAACGTCGTATGTCGCCCCAAAGCCAACGGTTTTTGTTCCAGGCCTCGGTAGCAAACATCATCAAGTGCTGGAGGGACTGCCTGAAGCCAACAGTGACCCTTAGCAGCAAATGATGGTCACCTTGGCAAATGATGAAACGACCTTGGAAGATCTTTTGATCAGATGAAACTACCATAATGTAATTCATTAAATAGCATGATATCATATCATGTTTTCGTTATGTTGGCAATGGTTTTTAGCAATGCGAGTATATTATACAATTATATTTTGCTGTCTCCAACTGATCACATGATTTTTCAGAGAGCAATTGCAATTCTAAACACTTTAAGAATGAAACATATCAGAATGGGTGGGTATGGACTCGACGCATAATTTTCAAAATTGTAACTCACAGATTTTTTTGACAAATTCTGTAGTGAGTCCTTTTGGTATTTTGGATTCAAGAATGCAGAAAGCCACAAGAAAGGGTTATGGAGTTATGGATATGTTCTGTTCTGTCAGTCATGTTGGGGTCTTTATTCACCTAGTTTGCTGAAACTTCACTGTGCCCGATAGCTTTGCTGATTACGAACCAATGGAGCATTTGTACCAACGTATTTGCCATGGTTTCAGCTCCACTTTACTGATCTACTGGGTTTCCATGCATCCAGTAGCAGTAGCAGCTTCAAGTCACCGTTTTAGACACTATTTTGAAGAATGCTAAAAAATCAGGTAGGACCCCCAAAGTACAGACATTTTTGTTTGGAGCTGAAACAAAGAAGTTTTAATTTTAATTGCGTTGACAAAAGATGATAAACAAAGATGAACGCAATATAAACATCAAACCCCCAAAAAGGTGCCGGTGGGATCAACAAAAGAGAAATGTTGCTCAAGGTGGTGGTCCGTCCACAAACGGTGCTCAACAGTACTTTGCCACATGATTTGGTCAAGTACCTTGAGAAGTTGCAGGCGGAATGGTGGAATGGTGGCATCCTGGGCAACCCATGAGCTGTTTAGGGGTGAAGCCAAGGACATTGATCCTATGATTCATCAAACTCTTCAATACTTCCTGTTAGTGTTGCAGAAATTGGATGAAACAACAGTTCATTGAATTGAACGAAATTTAAGATATAACATGAGCAATATATCATAATCAATGAACTGATGATGCTACATTCAGTAAACTATTTAAGATACACTCCCTGAAACTAACAGCTCGCACCTAAAAAATGATGGAAACTCCAATAGGAATCTCCAAACTTTCAGTGGGCTATGTTCAGGTGCCATGTTAGTTTCAGGGAGGGTATTGGCTATATAGAAACGATTTTCATCCTCATCGCCGCATCGCCTTCAGCTGGAGTCAGAGGTGCCACCGTCGCGACACAAGAGCTCCTTCCAGTTAGGGGCACTCAAGGATTGGGACTTTTTTTGATATCAAATGACCCTAGGGACGGGAGGTTTCCCGGGGATCCACATGGTCGGGTGGGGTGGGGGTGGGGTGGGGTGGGGGATGATAACGTTCTTTGCACTTGCACACATGGTCGGTGCTACGCAACATCATG